>JANDEH010000079.1:0-388137 GCA_024610705.1 Tetragnatha versicolor
TCACGTTTTGAGGATTGAATATTGTAGTGATATACCTAATATATTATTCTACAGGTTTTGGGAGCCATTGGATTCACGGAAGTGTCTCAAATTTGAATTAAACGGATAACTAAAAACACTCGTTAATTACCTTAATTACGGAGGTTTTGACTATTTGATTATTGAATATTGCATTGTCATCAGGTTTACACCATGGTGCAAAGTTTCAGAACTTTATATCGTTTGGAAGTGCCTGAAATTTTATGTACAAGAATCCAAAATGTGTTTTGGAAATTAGTGGTTTATCGTCGATAATTAACATAATTGCTAGGCAATTCTCATTTTGGTGACTGGATATTGTAAAACTATATGTAATACATCATTGTACACGTTTTTGTGGTCATAGTCCTTTGGGAAAGGTCTCAAATTCGAGATATTCGGATAATCAAAATTACTCCTTAATTATCTTAATTACAGTGGTTTTGATTGGTTGATGATTGAATATTGCATTGTCATGGGAATTCTACCATGGTGCAAAGTTTCAGAACTGTATATCGTTTGGAAGTGCCTGAAATTTTATGTACAAGAATCCAAAATATGCATTCAAAAAAAGTGATTAATCATCTATAAATATCATAATTACTGGGCAATTCTCGTTTTGACTTTTGAATATGATGAAGTTATGCCTAATACACAATTATGCATGTTTTAGGGGGCATAGACCTTTTGGAAAGGTCTCAAATCCGTTTTTTTGCTTATTAAAAATACTCGTTAATTAACTTAATCCTTTGGTTGTTTGACTCTAGATAATGATTGGATATTGGAGTGTCATGAGGGCTACACCAATGTGCAAAGTTTCGGGGCCCTAACATATCGGGAAGTGGCTGAAAATCGAGTTTTAAAATTCCACCCGTAAAACGCCGCCAAAAGCAAGTAGAATAAAAGCGTTTAAAAACATAGAAAAGTTGATTAAATTTTATTTTGTCACATTAGTAAACATTCTAAGATAAAAAAGAAATCGGACACACTAAATAAAAATAAACACTATTGATGAGGTATTTCACTCATCACCACCATAACTTAAATTAGAATGCAAAATTCTTATAAAATGTCGATAAGAAATTTATAAAAACTCTAAAAAGTCTTTATGGTATCATTTTTGCTCAATAAAGATGGGTCAGTTGCGATTTCTGGCGAACCACCTGGGTTAGGAAGACAAATGAGGCGTCATTTTTCATTGTTTAAAGTAATCTTTAATCAAAAATTTTTTCCGAGTCCTTAGGGGGTCGTCTTCATATTAAACGAAACACTAACTTTTTTTTCAAGGGGACCCCCAATTATTATGAGGTTTTCTGAAAGGCCATCCCTCCAAACTCTTAAATACCCAGTTTCATCCAGATTGATTCACAAATATTTTTTTTAAATAAAAAAAAATTTAAATTTTTTAAATCGTGAAATATTTTTATGGTAGTGTGGTGGATGAAGTGTAGGTTGTTTGAGATATCAGGCGTGCTCGTAAAAATAACAATTTATTAAAAACAAACTTAACAAGTAAAACGGTTAGTAAAAATGTAAACAGAAGGATGAAGCTTCAGATTGCATCTTCACGCTTGACTTTATAGGGAAATCGGGCATGCGCTGTTAAACACCGATGACATTAGCACACAGCGCCACCTCACTAAGTGCCGCATCGTCAGGCGCAGCAGCGCCACATCACTCAGCGCAGTGCGCCACAGTAGTCGATTCTGGTAGTAATTTTTAATTTTATGTAGACAGCCAAAATTTCAATCGATTTCACCGAATAGTTTTTGATAAAAACGAACTTTAATCTTAGGGGCGGTATACCGTTGCCGAATGCTTACCGCGAATGTTCTTTCTCGTTCGTTTTTATCAAAAACTATTCGGTGAAATATATTGAAATTTTGGCTTAAAACATAAAATTACTACCAGAATCGATTACCATAAAAATATTTCACGATTTTACAAATTAATTTTTTTTATTTCTTTTAAAATTTTTTATTTGTAAATCAATCTGGATGAAACTGGGTATTTAAGGGTTTGGAGGGATGGCCTTTCAGAAAACCTCATAAAAATCGGGGGTTCCCCATTAAAAAAAAAGTTAGTGTTTCGTTTAATATGACTCGAAAATTTTTTTGATTAAAGAATACTTTAAACAATTAAAAATGACACCTCATTTGTCTTCCTACCCCAAGTGGTTCGCCAGAAATCGCAACTGAGTCGTTTCCCCCCCAACTGTACATTCTACTTCATTCGCCCACCCCTTCGCCCCGAGTGAATTGATCCTCTCCTAACTCTATGTCCCGTTAGGGGCCATTCATTAATTACTTAAGGGTCCCGAGGGGAGGAGTGGGGGGTCAAACCAATTCTCACGTAAGATTGTCCAAGTTAATGTAAACAAATTCCAATCAAATAACTATTAAATAACCCCAGAAAAACTTAAAAATGCTGATGATCTCGGTATATTATCGAAGCTTTACTTTTTTTAAAAAATGAAGGTATATCAGATGTATCTTTTTTTATTGGAGTTTAAACTGATAAAACGAAATGGAATCTTACGTAAGAATAGGGGGGGGGGAGGGGTTTGAAAAATCTTACGTACCCTTACATGGGGGTAAGGGGGGGTCAAAAATTCCCAAAATCACCCTTACGTAATTAATGAATGGCCCCTTAGTCCTCCCTCAACTATCTTGCTTTTGGAACATTTGAGGTTACACTTAGGTTTCTTTTTTTAATTCTGTAGAAACCAACAATTCTCAATTTTAAGAATTCTTTAAAAAATGCTGATTAAATAAAGCTATGCTGGAAAAGTGAAGCCATAAATTAAAAAGACTTGGTTTTTCAAACTATGAAGTACATTCTTAAAAAACTGTCTTAAAACGACAGTCTCAAAACTGAGTAAAAAGTAAGCAAACTGGCTCCGATCCAAATGTATTCAAATTTGAAAACATGAATATTAGGGTGTATCGAAAAAAAACTTTTTTCGATTTTGATGACATAATAGTGCGGAAAAGTTGTCTAAGGTGCCAGAGAGTACCTGTGAATTTTTTCAGAATTTTTGGATAATTTCTTAAGGTGCCACATTGGCCCTGAAGTTCACCATGTTAATCCAATGGGGCGCTCCGCCAAAAAGGCCGAAAATCGGTTTTTCGCCCCTCATTTCTACCCTAATCACACGACGAATGTCTCGTCTCGAGTTATGGACTCTATATGATGTATGCTACCCGACAAAACTTGAATAATATCTATATTATGTTGATTGTGGGCTCTGATTTGAACGTGGAAATACGCGATTTTCGACGAAATTTGAGCATACAAAAAAACGTAATATAGATATTTAGGCTATTATTCAAGTTTTGTCGGATAGCCTAGATCATATAGGGTCCATAACTTGAGGGAAGACATTCCTCGTGTGATTAGGGCAGAAATGAGGGGCGAAAAACGAATTTTCGGCCTTTTTGGCGGCGCGCCCCATTGGATTAACATGGGGAACTTCAGGGCCCATGTGGCACCTTAAGAAATTATCCAAAACTTCTGAAAAAATTCACAGGTACTCTCTGGCACCTTAGACAACTTTTCCGCACTATTATGTCATCAAAATCGAAAAAAAAGTTTTTTTCGATATTTCTGAAAATGTACACACTCAAAAATGAAACGTCTTGAGCTTGAACTGAAAAATGAGTTCATGATGTTTCATTTTTGAGTATGCACATTTTCAGAAATTGAGTATAAGTTTTCAAATTTGAGTACATTTGGATCGGAGCCAGTTTGAGTACTTTTTACTCAGTTTTGACTTTGAGACTGTCGTTTTAAGAGTGTACTAAATCTAAAATCAATGGTGAATAATAAAATCAATTTCTGTGAAATCTAAATTAGATGTAAGTAAAAAATAACATTTTTAAGAAAAGTAAAAAAAAAACGGTAAATAAGAACACACAAGATAATTTTTTAAAGTTTTATTATGTACTAGATAGTAGTGGTGTTACATGAAGCTTTAGTACCAAGACCAAAATATTTCTTTTACATTAATACATGTTTGGGAGCCAAAGTAGGTACAATGATCAAACATGGGTTATTTGATCAATAGGAGTGTATTTTGCAAAATTAAAAGAGTCTTGAAAGAACAACTTGTACTTGTTCTTCAGCTGTTCCTTTAATATAAAAAATTGGAATTTGGACGGATGAAACTGGTTCCGGGGATTCAGGAATGTAACTTCCGTAACGCAGCATTGTAGTTGGTGTGGGCGAACGCATAATGTCTCTTTTAGTGCGCTTCCTTAACAACCAGATATCGACGATAGTCTTTATAACAATACTATAAGAGAAAAAAGCAATCAGTTCATTCAAAATGTAAAAGTTAAGGCATTTTTTAAATTTTGGGACATCCCCCTAAAACTATAATATGTTCAGGATATCTCACACTTACTGATTACTTACACATTTGATTATGTTAAGCTTGTCACACCGATGAGTTTTGCACATATTTGAGATTTTTTAAATTTATTTTTAAGATTATAGAACTAATTTAAAATAGATTCCCAGAATGGATTTTTTGGAGAGTTCAAGACTCATTTTTCAAAGAAGAATTTCCAGGTAAGTTTTCATTACATTTTAATGTTTATTGAACTGTTTTGCAGAGTTTGACCTAAAATACATACGGCAATTTGAAATTTTTAATTTTGAAGTGTTTAAGAGGGGGGTCCCACTACCCCATAGTTTTAGCATGGTTGGGGTAAGTGGGACCCCTCAGTGTGGGGTAAGTGGGACTCCTCTTTATTTAGTAAGGGAGACCTCTTATTATGATATGAGTTGTTCTTGAGGGTCCCAAATGATATAGGAATTACTGAATACAATTACTGAAGACATGGGCGGATTTAAGGGGGGATTATAGGGACAATTTCCCCCAATATTTTCAAAAAATTTCTATTTATAGTAGCAAGTCCTTTTACTCACCACTTCAAAATTCATTAAAATTCAAAAATTTATTTATAGAAGAAATAAAAGTTGAAAAATGTCGTAAACAAATGATGCAATCGCAAACGCTTTTAACAATCAAATCTGACATTACAAAATCCTTAACGAAATGCAAGGATTTGTGATGTTAAAAAGTATTGTGAACTTTCTCCATAAATATTTTTATTTTAAAGGAAAAATCATAGTAAAGTAAAGTTTAAAATAAATTATTTGAATTTATTTTGGTGTTTTCATAGATAATAGTTTTTAAATAGGCAATGGAGAATTGCAGCATCTCTTAATATTCTAAATATTTAATTTTAATTCAATAAAAATTCTCTCCGGGTCCCAAAAATACGCTTCACGACCTCGTTTTGTTTTCATTTTATGAGCCAACCTGTATTACTTTATTAACCTTGAAGCCGACGATATTTTTGTTTTTGGCCCAGACTTGTTAAACAATACCTTTTATGCCATTGAAAATAATAAAAGATAAAACCTACATGATAGTCAGTGTTCGCAAACAATTAATTTTAGTCTCTTAAATATGTGTAAAAATATGTAAAATTCTGATTATAATATATGTTTGTATGTTTTTTAACACTTCTT
This sequence comes from Tetragnatha versicolor, assembly GCA_024610705.1. Taxonomy (NCBI): domain Eukaryota; kingdom Metazoa; phylum Arthropoda; class Arachnida; order Araneae; family Tetragnathidae; genus Tetragnatha; species Tetragnatha versicolor. The sequence continues at coordinate 5,560 of JANDEH010000079.1, forward strand.
TCAATCTTTGAAAGGTTGTTATTTTGGAAAGCATTTTCAAGTACAACATTTTTTAAAACATGAAATGTGTGTGAATTTGTTTCATCATGGCGTCATTTGTTTGTTAAGATTGATATTGGAGAATTAGTTTTACAGTTGCTTGCTATGTAACTGCAACCTTATCCGTAATTTTTTCCAATGGCAGGTTACAAGACAACTGGAATCGTCATAAAAAGAAAGAAAAAAAAATTATTACATTAAAAGTGACGGTCAGTAGATCAATAAACTCAGGGCATTTCTTGCCGCCCAATAGCGCTCCCAAATGGAATTTCGAGGAAGAGCAGGTAATCTTAATTTAATTAATTTATAATTTAAAGGCCTTATCCGTAATTTAATAAAATGGAATTATTTTAAAATTGAGATTTTTTTTGAAAAATCCAATAGCTTACTCGGAAATCCGGAAAAGAAAATCCGAGTGTTAGACCTTTAATCTTTAATAAACCCAGTTCTTTTTTACCTTGAAAATTTTATCACTTCTTCTATTAATAAAAAGGTTTAATTTGATATACAATTTGACTATATCCGTAAAAAAAAATTAAGATTTTTTTATAAATATTATAAGATATAATTTCTGAAAATTATAGAATGGGACAGACATGGCTACCCATTCTATAATTTTAATAATTTATATCTTAATAACACTAACAAAAAATAAAAAATTGTGGAATTTAAATCAAACCTTGTAAAATTCCCGTTAAAGCAAGGAAGGGGTGATACATTTTTCTCTGTCAAATAGAACTGTACCTCTGTATAAGATTAAAGGGAGGATTTCCTTTCAACTGAAAAAATATTCCGCCAATGCTATTCCTATGTTATTATCTGTCTTCAATTATTGATTTATTAATAAAAATATTATTTTTAATTCCGAAAACCGCTTGATAAAGGGAAAGAAAAATATCAATAATACTTACTACAAAAAATAAAGCCACCCAATAAATTGTATTGAAATCCAAAACTTTGGAGGGATCTCCGAGGATGGGGAAATTTCCTGAGTGCAGATCTTAACGAAAGCGCAAACAATGAGGAGCAATATCCACATTAGAAAAATTTTACATGAACTTTTCAGAATCAGGAACCCTTCAGAAGATGTACTTGAAGAACTTTCAGAAGAGGTACTTGAAGAACTTTCAGAAGTGGTACTTGAAGAACTTTCAGAAGAGGTACTTGAAGTTATAATAGAGTCTTCCATGTCGAGAAAAAGGGCTTCGTAAAAAGTTCTTGTTAATTTTGTACACTAATGTTTTTTTGGATTACTTATGATACAAAGAACATAAAAAAGTTTGTTACCAATTTTTTAATCAACTTTTAAGACTAATTAAGCTAATTACAAGGTCAAGTAATAACTTTTAAACAATAATGGATCTTTTAGCATAATGAGCTTATTTATTACGCTAGAAATATGAAATCTGTAATGTAGACGAAATACTGAGTATATTTTGAATTTAAAAGCACAGGATTGCGAAGCAATCCTAGAGGAACTGCGGCCGCAGTTTCCGGGGGTTGGTGAGCGATAGCCCCCTAGTATAATTTAATCATGTATAAAAAATATTCGAAATTTAGGCAATTCCCTAAAATTATACAGCAAGAGCGATTTACTCATGGAAAATTCAAAAACTAGCTTCAGAGTGTTCATATGACTTAAAATATACAAGAAATGTCACATAAATTTCAGAAAATATAACCAAATATTAGTCCAAGAAAAATAAGGTTTTAAGTGGAACAAAGTGTAAAAGAAACTTTGATGGGTGATTCTTATAGGAAATTTTCCTTAGAAAAAAAAATGGTGAAAAGTCTACCGAGCTACAGCGTGTCCTTTAGCCAATATGGCGGTCAATCGTTTTTAACTTATTACTAGCTAAAAAAAGGTTAATAAAATTATAAATTTTGCAGTAAATGATGAGAATTTAGTAGCAAAAACAATGGGGAACTGTTTTTTTACGATCAGTCATTTATCCAATATGGCGGATTTTCTAAAATGGCGTCCACTAATGTTTATAATACATGATACTGTTAGAATTAAGTCATAATATAATATTCATAAAAGTTTCCTCCCCTCAATGTATCAAATACGGCGGATTTTTCAAAATGTCGGTCACTAATTTAGAGCATTTTTATTTTGGGTGCTTTTACATAACTTCAAATTATTAAGAAAACAAATAATTTAATACAAACACAAATTTTTAGTCTTTGCTATAAAATATTTTCAACATTCACTTGGATGCAAACATACAACTAACTGTTTTTATTAGAAATATTAAATGTTATTAGGTAAAATATAAGCAGACTAATCATTATTTACTAAAATTTAAGCAAGGGTAAATATTGCTAAAGGTAGGTAGAAATTCAAAAATTGCCATTTACAACTAAGTTTGAAATACGCGGCCGCCTTTTTGGAAATTATTTTATTAGGTTCTTTATATCGCAAAATCTGGGTTAATATACCATTTTATGGGTTGTTAAATGTAGAGTAATTAATGTTATGCCAAAATAATATTTATTTATATGTAAAAACGCCAAAAATAAAAATGGTCTAAATAAGTGACCGCCATTTTGAAAAATCTGCCATATTAGATACATTGAGGGAAGGAAACTTTTATGAATATTATATTATGACTTAATTCTAACCGTATCCTGTTAAGATTACGAATTTATGCATTATATACATTGGCGGACGCCATTTGGAAAATTCGCCATATTGGATAAATGACTTATCGAAAGAGAAAAATCAGTTCCCCATTATTTTTGCTACTAAATTCTAATCATTTTTACAGCAAAGGTTTTATTTTATTTACGATTTTTATCAAATAAGTTAAAAACGATTTTCCGAAATTTTGAAAAATCTGCCATATTTGATACATTGAGTAGGAGGACACTTAAATCAATATTATTGTTTTGTACCCTCATATGTACCCTCATTTTAGTCATATGAACACGGGTGGTCGCTAAAAATGAAAGTGCGAATTTTTTTCGCGGCACCCCCTCAAAAGGTGCCATTTGATGTCAAACTAATATTCTGAAAGTTACAGACCAAAAAAATAATATTTTGACCCGGCGCCCAGCCGTCAAAGTTTCGAAAAAAACGTGATTTTTCACTAAAAATTGCACGTTTTTCACCATAAAATTTGAACCGGAAAGAGTAGAAACAAAAACAAGGATTCGTTCTTTAGATGAGTTAATAAGCTTTCTAATTGAAACTTTTTTGTGTGACCCTTAGATCAAAAGATACAAGGGAGATTCCACACCCCACTCCTAATATCAATTTTTTAAGGAGACACGGGATTTTTTCTTTTATTCATTAGATATTGTTTACTGATGTAATAACATGAAAACAATCCTTTTTCAACCATATAAGTGTGAAATTTTAGGATGTAAAGTGAAAATAATTTTTTGAATTAATTTTTTTATTTCAGATAACAGTTAATAAAAAATACACTTAAAGTTACAAAATATATTAACAAAAGCACACATAGCATACAAAATTAGGATTATTATTCACACAACAGCTACACATTTGAATTTAACATTTAAAATTTACAAAATATAATGCAAAATTAAAGAGGCAAGGGTTTAGAAAGAGTAGTTTTTTTACGTCCGGGTATAATTTTCTACACTCTGATACAACTTGTAAAAGGAATTGATTTTGTTCTTCGTCTTTAGTTATTGATGTATTGAATTCTTACACTACCTCTTTCAGCAGCATCATTAACCACTTTCAAATTTTTACAATATCAAATCCTTTTGTAAACTCCAAGTTAATGCACCACTCATCTGGATCATACTTTAAAAACTGTGTCGAAATATTAAACCTTTTAAAAAAAGTTTAATGAAAAAGGAGTTTATTATTTATTTATCTAGTTCTTTGCTTAAAAAAGAATGCCAGTCATTGAAATGCACTTTCAACTTCACTGTTCTATTTTCTTCATTATAGTCTTGGTCCACATCATTTTTGTAAGACAATTCTTTAAAAGCCATGTTAATTTTTATATATTTATTTAGGCTTTTATCAAAAAAAAACAAATGCAATTATTTCAGGGCTTAAATACCATAAGTGGTTTATAAAGTGCAACTTCTGATACTTCAGTATCTGTTTTTTATAATTAATTAATGATTTAATTAATTTTTAAATCTTGATTCGGAGCTAATGTGGTATAAGGAGCGTTAAACCACGCTTTTACATAAATATTTATGATGAAAACACAGATAGTAGTTCTAATTGCTTGGAGGGTTAAAGGAAACTCGTTTCTAAATATGAAAATTTTTAAGCAATAGATTGCTTTACCCATTCATCTAGCGTGATGCATAGCTCCGGGAGATCTAAAGGATATTTGATGGGGTTTTGAAAACCCAATAAATAAATATCAAACACAGAAGTAACAGTTCCCTGTAGTCTTCTCTATATAGGAAGATATTTTGAGTTTTGCAACTACCCGGTTATGAAGCTCCCGACCTCTTCCACGTCGTTTATTCCTTTCTTAACCTTTTCATCTTCGATTCCAGGTTTATATTTATTTTTATCAATTTCAGACCAATTCAATTTAAACTTCTTAAAAATTTCAGGTTGAGGACCTGTAGTTGCTCCCATTTTAATATCGAACTGCCTTAAGCACTATTTATAAAATGTGATGACGGCATGCGAGATACAGGAGATCTTTATCGAGCATTTGCTCTAACAAAACGCATGTACCTTTCATACGGCCAGTATTTACAGATGTTGTGTCGAAACACATAGCTTCAATTTTTTATGCAGCTCCCCATTTTTGCAATTCTGAAAATACAGCTTTAGCTTGGATTTATTACCTTTACTATTTTCTAGCAGTGGAACTCCTATTAATTGCTCTAAATTTACTAGGCTAATTAAAACTTCTAATATTTCTACTTCTTTATTCAATAGATGAGGTAGCAATTTCCCATCCCAGTGCAAAACAGCTCCTTTCAATTCTAAGTTTTCGAACCTACTTTTAATTAATTGCATTCTTTCTTCTCGAAATTTCTGTCTGCGGAAAAATTACAAAAATGATATGGACCAAGACTTTAATAAAGACTATAAGGATAGAACAGTAATATAGACTATAATAATGTAGACTGTGGTCCTAACTTATAGATAACTTATCTAGACACAGGGTAGTCTTATACAAAAGGATATCGGTTGCTATACTCCATTTGTACAATTTCACATTTAAGGAAACGTTAAGGAATTAGAAAGTTAATTACTACATATGAGTTTTTCATCCTAATCCTTTAAAACATTTACACTTGTCTAAGGATCACATATTATAAATTATGATGCATTTAATAAGAACACCTTTATAAAATAACCTCGTAAAAACACTGTAAATGCTGAAATTTCACTCCTATATGGTTAGAAAATGATTGCTTTCATGTTATTAAACAAGTAAACAATATCTAATGAATAAAAGAAAAAATCCCGCGTCTCCTCAAAAAATTGATATTGGGGGTGGGGTGTATCTTTTGATCTAAGGGTCACACAAAAAAGTTTCAATTAAAAAAGTTAAAGCTTATTAACTCATCTAAAGAATGAATCCTTATTTTTGTTTCTACTGTATCCGGTTCTAGTTATATCGTGAAAAACTCGCAATTCTTAGTGAAAAATCGCGTTTTTTCGAAACTTTAAGGGCTGGGCGCCGGGTCGAAATATTATTTTTTTGGTCTGTAACTTTCAGAATATTAGTTTGACATCAAATGGCACCTTTTGAGGGGGTGCCGCTAAAAATTGAAAGAAAAAAAATTTTCCCCATGTTATTAGCGACCACCCTAATGAACACCCTCAAGTGAGTTTATGAATTTTCCATGGGATTTGCCTAAATTTCGAATATTTCTATTTTTTTATAGATGATTAAATTATATTTTCAACTTGAAATTTGGCAGTAATGTTCATTTTAAGAGTTAAAAGGATTTTATTATTTTTCAAAAACAAATTTTCATTTTTTTAAATTTTGAAAAAAAAAAACTTTTTTATAATGATGCTCATGATGCGCATTAAATCAAATACAAAAAATTTACGAACAAAATAGGACTGATTTCTGGTTTTTAAGTTGTATAATGTATAGTTCTAGAGTAATTAGCTGTTTAAAAATGCTGGAAAAACAACTGTACAAAATTTCTTTGAACATTAAAAAATTAAATCTAACGAAACAAGAGTTATAGAAGAATGGAACCTGAAACATTATGTCTATAACTATACATATTAGTTCCTCATACAAGATCATAAACAATATTTGAGAGTTCAAACTTTGGTTTTTTAGTTGGTTTGTAGAAAACTCATGCATTTTTTAAATATTTTAAGGAAAAAATGTGTGTATTCAGAATAACATACATATGATATTTTTTAGCAACTAAAATAGTTTTTAAATTAAAAAAACCTTTGATTTATTTTTTTTGGCATACTATACAAACACCGAATCCTATTTTTTAAAACACAAATCCCTGCATTAGATACAATCTTTTAAAGCATGCATAATTTGAATTTAAATATTTCAAACTGTTCTATACAGTATACACAAATACTTTTAACGTGAACGTAAATCAAATTAACAGAATATATAATTTAAAAAGCACGTTCTTTGATTCATCGAATTATTTAAAAAAAAATATAACAACAGAAATTATTTTATTGCAATTTAAAAAAGTTTCTAAAACGTGCATAATTTGAATTTGCAGTTAAACAGTTTTACATACATATGCATAATGGGGTCAATTCATCGCCAGAGGGCGTTGTTATTGATTATCACGTGATAGCTACAAAACAAAGTGAACTGATACTATGCTGCTATTCACTAGTAAACAAAGCTATGTAATGTAGCTATCACGTGATCATTGACGTCACGTGAATCGAGCCCATTCCCATTGCAAGAAAATTAACTTAATACCATTTAGCTCTTAAAAAGCACGTGTTTAGATAAGCCACTTTCATCATCACAAAATACAACACAGTAGAAATTACTTAAGTGCATGCATGGTAAGACATACATTTCATAAAGCTAGATCATTTAATTTTTTAAAATATAAAATGCTTAATTACCTGCTACTGCTGCAGCTGTCATTTTCTTAGTAGTATGTAGTACGCTTCAGTTTGAAAAGTTGAAAATATTCAAACACGCGGAGCTCATATATGGATCTAAAGACTGGACTGAAATGGTCAAGCAGCGGTGTAGCGGTGTGAAATTCTTCTTAGGTGTAATCCTTTCACGTGATCAAACAGAAAGATCCCCATCGCGAACCCTATTCATAAAACGACTGTCTTCCTAACAACCCTAGCCTATAGAACTGCCCAAGAAGGAGGGGAACTCAATGGCGCTCGGGCGTGTGGGCTTTGAAGGGCTGGATGTCTCTTAATTCTTTCCCATGCAGGCCCTGATCATTGCCTAGGCCTACAAGGTATGGGCCTTAGGTTTTATAATTTTAGGAGGCCCCAAATTGTCTAAAAGCCATAAATTTTTCCTATAAAAACTAGATACTTTTTGCGCGAGTACTTTTTCATAAAAATAATTAGATTGTAATTTATCTTAATTTATTATGATTGTAGAGTAGTCGCTAAAGACCCATTAGTTCACTTAACCATTAATTGAAATAAATTAAATAAATAATCAAATTGCAGTCATTTATGCATGCATTATTTAGCATAAATGAATGGTGACATCTTAAAAGGTAAATTCTTTATTACAATATGACAATGGCATATTGTAAATATATAAATACAGTAATTAATGTAATGTAAATGTAAATAATAAATTCCATTCTTATTTATTTTCCAAATCTTTTCTCTTGTCTTGAAAGGCCCCTAATGTAAAGTAAATTTAAGCCTTGGGCTCCAACTTGTCATGATCGGGCCCTGTTCCCATGATATCAATCCATTATTTTCAGGTTATTTACCAAGTTCAACAAAGTAATTTAATAACAACTATTTTTAGTCTTGAAAATGTTCAGTCAAAGGGGTCGCACGTTTTCCACGCGAAATCCTCTTTCATCCATTATTACAGGATAATGGTTGTTAATTCAAATATATTTAAATTAAATAGTTAATTGCTACTAGCAACTGCACAACAATCCTCTGGAAGTAGGATGCAAAGAAATATTTGGAAAACTGTGTGAAAATGTGGTTAAAATGAAAAGAACTTAGTATTGGGTAGCTTTTTTCTATCAGTCAATATAGCGTGTCGGAGTAAGAAGTGTAACTTTTTATTTAAACCAACAGGAAGGAGTATTAAATTTTTCAATTGAAAAAAGCTTAATGAATCTAATGAAGGTTCTTTGACAAGAATAGCTTTTTTCATAATTTTTGAAAGCTCACGCAATTTTTTTAAGGCAATCAAAAAATTACCGGAGGCCATACAGACCGGCTGATTTTGTAGAAGAAAAAAGAAAAATCAGCACCTATTCGTTAAAAACAGATCTTATGCAGAACCTATAACCCACCATAAACCAAGATGGTGCAGCCTATTAAGAAAAATCTAAATTATATATTTAATAAAATTTTGTTTTTGACGAGTATAATTTAAAAACCTATGGACCAGATACAATTATTGCATTATATCATTAATTTTTAAAGATCCCTATATCGTATAAAAATTTAAACTAAGTTATTATCGGTCGTTTTCAAATAAATTAAAACGCTTTTACTGAAATTATTTTTTTTCTGCTTTGAACGGTTAACTCCTCTTTTTCTGAGTTTTGATGGAATTCACCGTAAAAGAGATTCTCGCCAAATATGGAAAGGTTTGCTGTTAGGAGGGAGGATTTCAATAGCTATCTTTCAAAAGGGGACGTCCCTTATTCCCCCTCAAGTGCATCTTCATTCACTTCACAGTCCTACCCTTTTGCACCACGCCTTCTGTTTCTTTACCTTACCGTCTTGGGTATTTTCTGTCCCATTGTATTGTTATCTTTCAAACCACAGAGAAAAATCCTAACACAGAGGGTCCAAAACGATATATTCAAAAGTTGGATGGATAGGAGGGCGCCACGAGGAACTAAATGATTGACAGAGAGATCAAACCTGTGATTGGCTGTCACTCAATCTTCTATTTTCGAAGGAGAAGGAAGAAGTTTTTCTCAACCAATCAGGCTTTTCCCCCCCGCCTCTTATGACGTTTAAGCGATCGCATCGCCAAAATAGCCCCACATCCATCCAACTTTTCGATTTCCATTAGCGCCTATGGCGACGGACTCTCTGTTCTAGTACTCTGTGTTTCAAACTATCCCAAACACCAAAAGCATGCTTAGAGTGATGTTTCCAACGTGGCTTGTTGATAAAATGAGAGAGAAAGAACAATCTGAAATAAATCTCAGCCGAGCACTGGGCGGCTTTGACGGGGTAAAAACTAGCAACCATCCAAAGATATGATATTATTTGTGCATATTTATTGACTATAATAAAAAAACAATATTTTATATTTCACAAAATATAGTATACTACTATTGACTGAGGGTCGCCAAAATTTTTAGCGTAAAAACCCAATTTAAAAAAAAATTTCGGTTTAAAAATACTGAAATGTTCCATGATTTAATCTTTGTTATAGTTGTCAAAAATTATTAGAAAATACCTTTCGAATAAAAAATAACCTTCATAGGTGGTTTTTTATTTATATTTATTTGTTGGAGGCCGATTGCCAGTTCAGCAAATAAAGATGTGACGGACACCATGATAATATCCAGTCTCAGCTATCAATAGTCACATTTTTACGAGGTACATCCGGTAGATCGAGGATCATATGTATGCAATGAATCTTTGGAGGTTCCTAAAATGCATAAATAAAAAATTAAATATTTTCATTAACAGTAAGGGAATTTAGCTACCCCTACATAAGGAATTTAAAACTTCAAACATAACACTGGGGAACAATTTTTAACATAATTTCTGTTGACTTCGATTTTTTGGCTGTTTTAGAGTTCAATGGGCACACTGATCAGAAAACTGTTGTTAGTTTTCTTCTATCACGTCAACTTTTTTGGCAAACAGCCCCGCCCCCTTTTTACGTTTTTCAATGACTTAATGACTTTGAATTCGATTTTCAAGGTCAAAAATCATTACTTTAGTCTTTAAATTACACCCGAGAGGACAAGAAGGGTTAAAGTTTCTAAAAAATGAAAATTTTTAGCGAATGGATAGGTTTAAGGGGTTATTACCCCCCTAAAAACGCAAAAAAATCGTTAAAAATTATAGAGTTTATTTTACGCTATATTTTACACTTTTTTTAAAGCAATTCCTTTTCAAAAGGTTCTAACCCATCCCCAAAGACCCAAATTTAATGAAAATAAGCGGCAATGATTTTTACAAAAAGCGGTTGAGGCATTAGCACCCCCGAAGCACCTGCGGAAGGGTTCGGAAGATTCTCTTTCGCTTCGGGGACAATAACACCTCAACCGCTTGTAGTAGAAATCATTGCTGCCTTTTTTCATTAAATTTGGGTCCTTGGGGAAAGGTTAAGACCTTTTAAAGAGGAATTGCATAAAAAATAAGAGTAAGAAAAGCTTAAAATAACCTCTATCCTTTATAACGTTCCTTTTTTGCATTTCAGGGTTTTCTCTTTATTTTTTACGCAATTCCTTTTTAAAAGGTCTTAACCCTTCTCCAAAGACCCAAATTTAATGAAAATAGGCAGCAATGATTTTTACTAAAAGCGGTTGAGGTGTTCGCGTCCTCTAAGCGAAAGAGAGTATTCTGAACCCTTCCGCGGGTGCTTCGAGGGCGCTAATGCCATAAACGCTTTTTGTAAAAATCATTGCGGCCAATTTTCATTAAATTTGGGTCCTTGGTGATGGGTTAGGACCTTTTGAAAAGGAATTGCGTAAAAAATAGCGTAAAATAAACTCTATCATTTTTAACGATTTTTTTGCGTTTTTAGGGGGGTAATAACCCCTTAAACCTATCCATTGGCCTCAAATTTTCATATTTTAGAAACTTTAACCATTCTTGTCCTCTCGGGTGTAATTTAAAGACTAAAGTAATGATTTTTGACCCTGAAAATCGAATTCAAAGTCATTAAGTCATTGAAAAACGTAAAAAGGGGGCGGGGCTGTTTGCCAAAAAAGTAGACGTGACAGACAAAAACTACAGTTACTTTTGGATTCAGGGGCCAAAAGTGATTCAAAAACAAGTCACAGTTCTAAGACAACGAAATGGCTGTTCTCCAGTGTAATATTTTATTTTTTTCTATTACCCGGAGAATTTCGTTTGATTTGCCTTTAAATCTTCTCATACCACAACAAAAAGTAAAACACTTTTTCTATTGTTAGCCTCGGCTGTGGCTAGGCGTCCGTCGTACGACGGACGCCTAGTCCCACGGCTATGGCGACCGACGTATTGTTTTGTACTGTATTTCACAATCCCTACAAGATTTTTATAGCAATGCGCATCCATGTGGACTTGATTCTTGCTGTTTCTATAAAATATTTTAGCGAAATAATTTTATTTTCAATAAATTAATAATTAAAAATTTAAAAAAAAAATTGATAAAGTAAAACATTTAAAAAACACAATGAATTTAATTAAATAAGGAATGACTGTTAAACAAGAGCAATTAATTCTTGCAATTTTTAATGGAATAATAAAAATTTAAATTAAATTTACTGAAAATTACTTGGTAGTCGAACCTACGACCTTCCGCACGCCAGGCAGACGCACTACCACTTTCCCATCCGGGCGTCGCTAGATTCCATCCTAAATACTTTAAAAGCACGCCTTTAACCCGATCATGCGCACAACGGTTACCCGTCGGCAGCCTAGTCACTCCCGTTAAGGTTAACCTCTCTTTAGAGATGTTAGTAAATAAATATCTTCTAAACCTTCTCATAGGTTTTATTCTATTCCGTCTCGAAGGGGCAGAATTCTTATAGAAGTACTGGGAAGCGTCGATTAACTTCTCAAGTAGGATTTCCTTTGGCTTAATCTTCTGCAACTAGACACCAGCAAACAATCCAAGTTTTGTCCTTTATTTACATCAGTAAGTAAAGTGAAAACACCGTAATAACACCTCCTCATCAATCCTCATGTGTTCCTACAGCAGAAATTTTATTGACAAAACTTGGTGTTTGTTTTTTGAAGGATTTGTATTCTTGTATAAAGTCAGATTCAAAGATGGTTGTAGAAACCCATCAAAGTATGAGAAACAAGTGCGGGGAACGAAAACGGGCAAAATGTAAATGTCAGTTTTTTTTCAAATTTATGATACACTAATCACCGTGTTTACTGAGAAATTTAAAAACATTATAAGAAGCTTATATAGAAAATTAACCACCCGAATTAAAAATAATCAAGTTTCTTGATAATCAAACATCTGTACTATTAAAATGTTTTGTAATGGTATGTTTCAAAAAGAGAAAGTATTCGGGATCTCAATAACATTATAAAACATAAATAGAACAAGTTTTAGCCCAACCGATGAATCGACATTTTAAACATCAAAATTTGTAGAAAAAAAAGCACCATGAGAAAAAATCATTTTAAGTTTCCACTTCTGGCTGTTTTGAATGTTGCACTTAATCTTTAAAATATGTTTTCTTTTTACCACAGAAAAAACTGTAAACTGGTTTTTAAAGCTAAGAATTAATAGATTGTAATGAGATAGCAAGAGCAAATTTCGATATTTTCACCTCTTCAACCCAATGGGGTACCATATTTTAAACTGTATTTGAGGACAAAGTACACCCATATTGCTCTGACCTATAAACAAGATAATCAGTGGTATATATAATTACATAGTGAGGATCCTTTCTGGGGGAACTAACAGTATATTAGTGAAGGGACCTCCCCTCATTGGGTCGACTCCGTGACCTAGGGATAATTACTATGGAGTAATTGCACCGTTCTAAGTGTTAAGATGAATCACCGATGTACCCGCCCATGGAAATTATCTGAAATGATTAAACTGTTAAGAAGTGTGGTTTGTGTTTGTGGGAAAGAGTGAGGGAAGAAGGAGAGAGGATGTTTTTTTATGTTAAGGTAGGGGATAGATCCCAAACTCTTTCTGTTACGAAAACTGCTCTGAAACTTTTTTCAGAGCAGTTCAGAAACTTTCTGGGCGTCAGAAACAATTATAGTTCTGGTTTCAGCTCAGAAACTTTCTGGCATCTCCCAATTTTTTAAAAAAGTTTACTGAAGCGGAAATCAAATTCTGCTGTATCTTTACAATGATTTTACAGCAAAACGTGTGTGTTCGTGGTGAAAAATTATTGTTGCAAGATAATTTTGGAGACACTTTTAGGGGATGTAGAACACCCAGAATCACATACAATAAGAAAATAGTCACAAACGAAAAAAAAAGAAATCAAGGTTAATTATCAGGCTTCAACTCAGGTATAAAAACTCTGAGAAGTTTTAATGAGGTCATCAAAAGGCGATAATAATACGATAAGTAGCGAATCCAGGGGTGGCACATGGGCACGTGCCCCCCCCAGATGGGTTAAAAGTTTATTGGATAAATGAAATCTAAACTCTCATATGCCCATCTTCGTTTTCGTGACCGTGGGGCCCTGGGGTGCAAGTTGTTAGGCATGTGTCCCGGTTAAGTGGTCATTCTAACGAGAGACCCCCAGTGTTTAGTTCCCAAGCAAGCTTGGTCTAATCATGAAATCTAAAGATAATTTTTAAAAAATCGTAATTTTGAAGCTTTTAAATGCCTCAATGTGTAGCTTTATGGTAAAAAAATATATTATCCTTCGATATTTTCAAAAACATCGCAGTTTCTGCTGCTGGAGATGTTTTAAAAAGCCTAGTGACCTCCAGAAGACCTGGATTCGCTCCTGTATAAGTCCTTATAGAAATAGTATAACTCCTGTATAGAAACTTACAAATATACTCTTTATTACTAAAATTATGCAAATTTTTACTGAAATTTTGGAAGATTGAAATTAATTGTTATTGAACGTAGGTTTTGTCTCTTATCATTTTCAAAGACCTCAAAAGTATTGTTAGTCTGGGTTAAAACAAATAAAAAAGAATGGTGAAACACTAATTGAGGAGCAAACAATCAAATCGTGTTTTCTCCAAAAAAATAAAAAATGAGTTACTGCTATTTTCATGATCTCCACATTAAACTACACAAAATAATGCTATTATCTTTAACTAAAACAAGTTTTAACCTATTCTAAAACTACTTAGAAAATTGATGTTTCAATCAAAAAGTGTTTCCTCCAGAGCCTGTTTTCAGTCAAAAAGTGATTCCTCCAGTCACAGCCAATCATAGCTGCTCTAACTCGTCACGTGACCCACTCATTTGTCAGAATAAAGTTGGTGATGTAAAAATATTGGTGAGGACTTTTTGATACGAAATCACCTAATGTTTATTTTAAAAATTTACATTGTATATCAGAAATAAAAAGAATAGTTTTTGAGAGGAAAATAGGATTAATTTTTTTCATTAAAAAGTGTTTTGTCCATGTTGGAAACATTCAAATCATGTTTTCTCCTATGTGTTCGATCAAAACGTGATTTCTCCAAATTTCAAATGCATTTTTTAATAATTAATTTTAGGTAAATTATGACTACAAATCTTCTCAGTTACTCATTATAGAACTAAACAAACGATAATTAGGTTTTTAAATTAGTTATTTTTTAGGTTATGAGTTTTTTGTGTTTCCTGAAAATTTGTATTTGAAGGAGAAAGCATGGTTTGATTGTTTGCTCCTCAGTTACTAAAATTAATAAATTCGAAATACTATAGGTAAAATATTATAATAAATAATAAATAATTCCGATTTCCGTCGCTAATGATACTTGCTGTTCAAATGTGTTAAGAGGGAATAAATGTTTTACTCTTTTACTGTATTTTAATGGTAAAATTAGTGCGTATTGAACTTTTTTTAGGTGTGAAAAAGGGGTGTTAAATTTTAAAAGCCAGTGGTCAAGTTTGTTAACAACACATATTGCTGTTTTGATTTGGCAGACGAAGTCAGCAGGGAAGATTAAGAGAGGTTTGAATCTTAAACAACTCTAAATAAGAGTAAAAACGCTTGTTTTTAAAAATTAATTACGGAATTATAACTCAATCTCTTTAATGCAATAAGTGATAGCTGTCTGTTGTAAGCAACAATAAGTGGATGATACCAATCTGTGACACCAACAAAATATTTAAGGTATCACACAAGTATCGTGATGGGGAGAAAAGACGATTTCATTAGTGCTCCTCCACTCACTATGTAAATTTCTTTATCATTAATAGAGATGTGAATAGCCCTTCCAAGAAGTTAGTAATCACTTAGCGAGCAAGATTGCGAAGCAATCTTAGGGGAACTGCGTCAGCAATTCCTGGGGGTTGGTGAGTGATAGCGAGCAGGGGCGGTAGCCCTCTAGTAATTAATAATAAATTTGTTAAAGTCGTATTTTGAAGACGGCCCCTTAAAAAAACATCCCCATATTTCTAAACATTTCATTTATGTATTAAAGAGTTAAGCACCATTTCAGGTATGGACCGTGAATAACACTGTTCAACAAATTTGACATTCAAAATTTTTTCCTTGATGAAAATAGTCATCTCTTATAGATTTTGGGTCGCTGAATACGAAAATCACCATTAAAATTTTCAATTGACTGAGGATTTTCGGGGAACAGCCCCTCCCCCTTTTTACGTTTTCGACGACTTTATAACTTTAAACTCAACTTTATAACTTTTTTCAGGGTCAAAAAGCATTGTTTTAGTCTTCAAATTGCCTCCCAGGTAACAAGAAAAGTTCAAATTAATAAAATATGATAAATTTATAACAAATGGATAGGTTTAAGGGGTAATTACCCCCCTAAAAATACAAAAAAAATTCCTTAAATTTTAGAGGTTTCTATACGCTATTTTTTCCTCTTATTTTTGACGCAATTCCCGTTTGAAGGGTCCTAACCCTTCCCCAAGAACCCAAATTTGATGACAATATGCAGCAATAATTTTTACTAAAAGCGGCTGAGGTGTTAGCCTCCCAGAAGCCCCCGCGAAAGAGTTCGGAAGACTTCCAAAATCGCGAAGGCGCTCGCGAGCTCAGGAATTAATATTGATGATTTTGAAAATATTACAAATGACGTTTTTCTTTTTTGGGTCTATCCTAAGTAGAAACTCTTCAGTTCTTTAAAAACTGACCGGTTTTAGGGAGTGAGGATTCCATGTTTCAAGATGTTAATAGATGCACGGCTGTGGATAACAATTAGGGGGCATCCCCTTAAAAACTGAGGGGGATGGAGGAAAATGGGTGTCATATTTGAATTCAGCAGATCATTTTATACAAGAATCATCAGAAATTCAGTTAGTGGCTTCAAATTTTTTTTTGTACAGCACAGTTTAACTCCAAGTGCGACATTGAACCCTTCCGTGGGTGCTTTGGGGGCGCTCTCACCTCAACCGCTTTTAGTAAAGACCATTGCTGCATATTGCCATCAAATTTGTGTCCTTGGGGAAGGGTTAGGACCCTTCAAACGTGAATTGCGTAAAAAATAAGAGGAAAAAAATAGCGTATTAAAACCTCTATAATTTTTAGCTAATTTTTTACATTTTTAGGGGGTAATTACACCTTAAACCTATCCATTTGTTATAAATTTATCATATTTTATTAATTTAAACCTTTCTTTTCCTCCGGAGAGCAATTTGAAGATTAAAGCAATGCTTTTTGACCCTGAAAATCGAGTTTAAAGCTATAAAGTCGTCGAAAAACGTAAAAAGGGGGCGGGGCTGTTCCCCGAAAATCCTGAGTCAATTGAGAATTTTAATGGTGATTTTCGTGTTCAGCAACCCAAAATCTTTAAGAAATGACTATTTTCATCAAGGAAATTTTTTCAGTGTTGAACAGTGTAATATAATGATAATGAATATAATTTCATTCTATGCTTTACAAAATTAAAGCCATGAAATCTTTTGTAGAGATATACCGCAAAACGGGGTGAATCGGATCACTTTTGAACTTTGAACTGTTGCCAAAAGTTTAATAATAAAGATTTTGGAATGCTTTAAAAAGAATATTTCGAGTCTCTATTAATACTTTAAGAACCCGTTAAAAAATTCAATTATCTTGAACGGTTTATTTTATATACATTTTTAAGTGCTGTGATCCGATTCTCCCTTAATGCGAGGTGAATCGGATCACTGCCAGTTTTTGTGGAAAAAACGAAATTTTTACGTCTTAAAATGATACAGGATCCTGAAATTAGCCTTCAAATAGTCTAATAAGGTAAAATGAATACATTTTACTAAAATAATGAACATAAAAAAAAATAAAATATAAGGTTTTCAGAAAAGTTATGATACTTTTTACCAAAGTTTCATGTTTGAAATTTTTTTTGAAAAACTGGTAATAGGTGGAGATTTGGTTACTTTGGTTTATGTATATTTAAGAATTTGATGTATGGTTTTGGAAGTTCTGGTGGTATTATTCCTTTTAAAAATGGGGGTTAGAAAAGAAGACCGCAAACGACGATTTTCGTAAATTCTTTTCGGCTGCTTTAAAAACTGTGAAGAATGCATTATTCATGGCTAATAAAACTTTTGCTGTATATTTACAATGTTTAAATTAAGGTGTCAAAGATTTTAGATGATTTGATAAGTTTAAGATAGCAAATTTTGGCTTTAAAAATTCATGTAACTGGTAATTTTCCATAGTTCTTTAGCACTTCACTCGCTCCGTTGAGCAGCTGGTGTATGAAATAAAATCAATACAGATGTTTTGCAGATGTTTTTCCGAAATAAATTATATTTATTAAAGCATTGAAAGTCTTTCCATAACATTATTGTTTTATCTGTTTCCAGTTTCGAACAATAAGTGTTGCTTTTTATAGTGTTTTCATATGAAGAAAAGAACCGCTTCGTTCGCTTTACCGTAAGTTTAGCGTGTGCAATTCTCAGAAGCTAAAAAGAAATGCGTTCTTAAATATCAAACTGATTTCTGCACCTATATTCAAACATAATTTAATATACGGCATATTACTAAACAGCTGGGTCTATATGTAAGTTTCCTTGTTGATTTTGATGTCGTTTTAGTGAAAATTTCTTTCGAATGATCAACATGTACTGAGAGAGGTTTTTCGCAATAGAATTTATGTTTGAGGTCAAAATTTCCCATCTAAAACTTATCGGTTAACCTTAATACTTTGACACATTAATGTAAACATACAGCAAAACTTTTATTAGCCACTAGCGGTGACGCGCTAGACCCGGGCTTCGCCCGGGTTTCCGTTTTTTAATAAATATCATCTGGTGCGCTAAAGATGGGCTTCGCCAGTCCATTTATTAAAAATTTATTCTGGTATGTTAAAGATGGGGCTTCGCCAGTCCAAATGGGGAAATAGTTAAATAAAGGAGCCAGCTTTATGTTTATGCTACAACCAGTGTTATTCTTAGGATTTTTTTTGGAGGAGTAAAAATACTTCTTGACTTTTTTAGGAAGCGTGAAAGTCATTTATGAGGAGTAAAATGCGGAAATAGCATAAACTATATATAGAGGCAAATTTTTTATAAAAAAGTTTTTTAATGGACAAACTGAAATAGAAAAAAATGAGGATGCTATTTTGGTTTTTAACAATTATAGCATCTGTTAATATAAGAAGAAAATATTAAACATTATAAATAAAATGATTTATTTTACATTAAACATTATAAATCAAATATTTATTTAATATTACAAATTTGAGTAGAGATTTTTTTGGGGTGCCATGCATTTTTTAAGCAAAACGTTTGTTAAAAATTCAAAGCGTGAAAATACGCCTGGCTGGTTTTTAAAAGCGTATTTCATATTTTCAATGCGTGAAATACGCTCTCAGAGGCGTTAAAAATATCACTGGCTACAACAATGGATTTTAAACTACATCAATCGATTTCAATCTGCAACAATCGATTTATGCCTACAACAATTAATATTACATCTTCTTTACAACAATGTGGTTTTGCCCAGAAGTTAGGCATGAAATATGGGTTTTTGAGCATAAAATTGACCAAAAAAGTTGTTGGGACGCTTCGAATTTAAATTATTTTTATTCAGAAACCTTCCATGGCGCGAATAGATCAACGTGGTATAGTTTAAAAGTTAATGTAGGTTCGAAAAATTTAAAACTATAAAGGACATACATACACACAGACATTGATTTTTATATATATAGACTAGCGCTGACGCGTTAGACCCGGGCTTCACCCGGGTTTCAGTTTTTTAATAAATATCACCTGGTGGGTTACAGATGGGCTTCGCCAGTCCATTTTTAAAAAAAATTATTTTGGTGAGTTACAGTAGATGGGCTTCGCCAGTCCAAATGGGGAAATAGTTAAATATAGGATCCATTTTTATGTTTATGCTACAACAATGGATTTCAATCTACAACAATTGATAATATGCCTACAACAATTAAAGTTACATCTTCTCTTGTTATATTTACAACAATGTGGTTTTGCCCTGAAGTAAGGCATGAAATATGGGTTTTTAAGCATAAAATTGACCAAAAAAGTTGTTGGATCGCTTCGATTTCAAATTATTTTTATTCAGAAACCTTCCTTGGAGCGAGTAGATCAACGTGGTATAGTTTAATAGTTAATGTAGGTTCGAATAGTTTAAAACTATAAAGGACATACATACATACAAACATACAAACAAACAAACAAACAAACAAACATTCATTTTTATATATATAGATTAATCATGCATTCTTTTCAGTTTTTGAAGCGGCCGAAAAAATTTAACTAAAATCGTCATTTGCTGTCTTCTTTTCTAACCGCCATTTTGAAAAGAAATAATACCACCAGAACTATATTTTCACGGCATTCAGCCACAAAATGTAAAGTCAATTTCAAAAAAAATTCAGGGGAAATCTCTTGAACCCCCATTGAATTGTTTTTGACTTGATTTTTTTTAAAATTCAAATGGGTTATTAAAGTACATCTATAGAAAACTCAGTTGGGGCAATAGTAATGGAATTTTCTAATCAGTGTAGAAGCTAAGATTAACATTTAATTTAATCTACAAGTGTAATTTCAAAAATTTCATTATAAGCAGGGGCGGATTTCCAAATGTGCTGCCTATAGGCTGTAGCAAAATTCGCCGCCTATATGCTATATATCTTACAAAACTAAACAGGGGCGGTTGGGGGGCAAAGGAGGTTCGGTACACTCCATGGTACTTGACTTTTGGTTTCTTACTCCTTTGGGGGGCGGCGGCAAGGGTGGATCCAGGATTTGTTTTTTTGGGGGCTATGAATTTTCATAATCCGATTTAATCTTCTTGATGATATAGTAAAAAGTCTTGTCTAGATGATCTACTAAAAAGTAGTAGTCTTGATGATTAAGTAAAAAAAACCCCACTTTTTCAACTTGTTTTGGAACGCCTCATCCGAATTTCAGATATGGATTTTATGGTAAAATTTCTGCGTTTTGACGAACTTAATATAAAATAAAGTTGTAATAATAGAGTTACAGGTACCAAGGGGGTCTGAGAGTCCTCCCCCAGAAAATTTTTGAAAATTTGACCCTTAAAATAACAGGGCTTTAGCTCGTTTTGGTGCATAAAATGCCATACTATATAGTGTAAGACTTTTCATTTGGGATGGGGCTTAAGCCCCCTAGCCCCCCCCTGAATCTGCTAGTGAGGGGTGGTCTGACTGAACGTCTTCTTAAGGTCCCGAGTGTATTTATACCTGAAGTGTTTTATCGCTTAAAAGTAATTATTTTACACGAAATGTTACAATTTTACAATGTGAGCTCGAAGTAAAAATGGGAGGGTCTGGGTGTCACCCCCCGAAAATTTTTTAAAACTTGCCTTTTAAAGTAAAGTTTCAGCTCATTTTGAGACCCTCAAAGTTCCTTGAAAACAACAGAATTTTCTGGGGGGAATATTTATAAAAAATGTCAGTCCTCCCCGAGAAAATTTTTGTGGAAATTCCCCCCTAGCTTGTGTTTATCTACTTTTCAAAGTATGGAGAGAGCACCAAAATGGAAAAGCTTGTAGGCGGCATAATTTTCAAGAGAAAAAAACAGTGTATATCAGATACCAAAAGGTGAGAGGGGGATTGGGGGTTCTCCTCCAGAAATTTTTTTGAAAATTTCCCCTTAAAGTAGTGTTTTAGCTCATTTTGAGACCCTTTGGTTAACAGAGAACAGTACCTTCTAAACCACTAAATTGCTTTTTAACGACTTAACGTTGAAATTTCTCTATAGATGCCGAATTATTAGTTGCTACCACATTTTGGAAAACGATAGGAAAGTTCCCATACTGATTTTCTTGTGGCGCCTATGTCATCCTCCATGTCGCCGGCAAAAAATAATATCGATAACTTATAACAGTGTTCCCCAACCTTTTTACCACCACGGACCGGTCAACGTTTGATAATTTTACCGTGGCCCACTGCGGGGGGGGCGTTTTTTGTTTACATTCTAGATTATTTTGATTTATTAATTTTAATTTAAGTGTATTTAAACATGCTTTCAAAATAAAATACAGTTACACCAAAAAATAAATATAAAGTGTAGCAAACTTGAAGACATCCAGAAGTAAGACGAAACATTTTATTACACTCAAAGATGACGGACAATATTTACAGTAACACGAAATAATTTAAAGAACAAGCCCGCGCGCCAACCGGCGCGCGGCGGCGGGGAAATCTCGACTCTCTCTGAAGGATTATCACTTCACTTCATTACAGTACAAAGAAAAGACATCTACACGTACATTAAAACAGAGATCACGCAGTGCCCTCAGGCGAGAGAGGAGGAAACTAATTAATAGATGAAATATCTGTTACAAAAGTGATTTATAGTTAATTTCATTTATTAATTTGGAGTATAAACCTAGGAATTTAAATTAATTTTCAATGAAATGGTCGGCCCGCGGCTCGGTACCATTTGATCCACGGACCGGTACCGGTCCGCGGGTTGGAGACCACTGACTTTTAACATTCACCTTGCGGAAATTTAATTGCATGGTGATTTAAAGATGTATTTATGATTTGTGCCGACCACTATTTATTAGATAATTCAATATTTATAACATAATAACTTTTTTTTGTACTGGTGAGTAAATCGCGAAGGATTCAAACTGCAAAACAAAATTGTCGAAGGAGATTATTTTATATTGTGTTATTCTGATTATCTATACCATTTTTTCTTAATATTTCCTTACCGAACACAGTAGGGATGTAATCAGAGAATATGAAATATTTGAGTCAACAAATTTTTTTAAGGATATTCGGGGTCTTGACGTTTGGTAAATTTTCTAAAATATAATCAACTTTCAATTTACCCGTGCGTATATAAACTTATGAGCTATTTAATTGCTAATTAATTAAAAAAACTGTGCATAATTAATTTTTTTCAAAAATTGAAATTTTAATTTAAGTAGATCCTTATGTTAAAGTTTTAGGAACTAATGTTTTCTTTTTTTCCAAGGTATTTCGTATAAATATGTAAAATTCTTTTTTCAAAACTTTCAGATGGGCACCATTTTTCTCTTAAGGTGGAAACAAATTGGAGCCGAGCGGCGTAAGCGAACAGCCACGAACACGCTCTGCGCACGCGCATTTCGTAGGCGCTAAGAGCGGCGCTTGCGCAGAGCGTGTTCGCGGCTGTACGCTTGCAGCGCTCGGCTCCAATTTGTTAATTTGTTTACACCTTTAGGAGAAAATTAACTTTTGAGGGTGGCGTGATGCCAAACCCAGTTTTACTAATAACGAAAATCTCAATGTCAGATCCATCCTGCGGACCGCAGTTTAAAAAAAGCAATGCTCTAAAAAAAAACAAATAAAATAAAAATGATCATAAAATGTGGTGAAAATGAACCTCCAGACAGAACCGTCGGTATTGAGCTCACGTTCAGAAAATGTTATCTGTAGGTCGAGGCCTTGTTTTATGACGGCGTCGGTTACATTTTGATCCCCTCCCACGAATCCAACCCTCGCTATCTTATCCGGATTCCCACCCTCACATAAAAGCTCGCTTATCCGGCCCACCTCCGTTTATCCGGTATACAAAGTATTTCCATTTGCGAACGGCCTTATCTTGAGGCTCAGAGGACGAGCCGCGAGGTGTGAAAATTGTTGAATTTGATAGTCGATGTTGAATTTGATAAGAGGTTATTTATTTGTTTATTACAAAACGTGGTGACGGTTATAAATTTTTAGATGATAATCTTTCATATTGGATAAAATGGTTTCTATGAGCTTGGAGGGTGTCGCGCCCAATAGACCGAAAGACAACTTGCCCGAACGAGACGTTAGACCGAATGGGATGTTTGACCGACAGGACTTTTGACCGAACGGGACGTTTCACGAACGGGTCGCTTGAACTAACAGGACGTTTGACCTAATTGGACGTTTGACCGAATCGGATGTTTGACCGAACTCATTTTTGGTCCCAACAACTCATTTCAAAATATCAATTAGCAACTCCAGCATTTTTTTTAAAACTATTTTTTAGCCGCATAGAGAAATATTGACAAGTGGTAAAGCAACATGAAACTTAAATAGAATGCCAAAATTAAAAATTAGAAACCCGGGACCAAACGTCCTGTTCGGTCAATTGTGTCCCATTCGGTCAAACATCCTGTTCGGTTAAATAAAAGTCCTGTTCGGTCAAACGTCCCGCTCGGTCAAATAAAAGTCCTGTCGGTCAAACGTCCCGTTCGGGCAAGTTGTCTTTCGGTCTTGTGGCGGTCGGGAAAGAGACGCTTCGGTCTGACGGATTTCGGTCTAACGAGACACACCCGCTTGGAGGGCTACGGTGGGGCAAGGCATAAAATACCCCTACTCAAATATTTACCACGTAATTTAAGAGAAGGAGAGAAGGGGATCAAGAAGTTCCTAAAATTTGTAGACTTTAAACTAGAAGTTAGTAGAGTACATCCTTTTAGTAGCTTGTTTATATAAAAATATTAGAAAAATATTACCTCATTTAGAATACGGGAAAAAGATCTAAATTCCAGTGGAAAAAAATCAAAAATTAGCAGCAACAGAAAATACTCTTGTAAAGTTTCAAATTAAAAAGAGAGTATTGAATTTTGGGAAACCTGTATATAAGGTCTTGAATTTAAAACAAAAAAACGCAATAACAACGTATAACCTCCAACATATCTTTTATTTTACATTATTAAAAAAGCATCATTACTGAATAGTCATCATTCCTTATTCGTTAGCTTTTCCCTATTTGGAAATTTTTTTTCTGGTATTCCATAAACCAGTATGAATTATACTGGATCCAGTATCATTTATACTGGTTCCAATATCACTTATACTGGTTCCAGTATCATTTATACTGGATCCAGTATAATTCATACTGGTTTATGGAATACCAGAAAAAAAATTTCCAATAGGGTTGTGACACATAAAATTTAAGAAGAAATTAAAATTTATTATAAAAAGCCTAAAATGTAATGTTTTCTTTCCGATTATTATAATTTCTTTCTAACTCACAATCTCATTTGATCCACACCTCACTCTATAAATATGAACCAAATGAGTGGAATGGGTGTGAATCAAATGAAATGAATGTTTGAACAGCCTTTTCAATATTAGCTCTTTCCGATTGTTACGCATGATATTGCAACACCGTTCTCACAAATCAGGTGACTGACCCTTCTATTTGATATGCCAGTTGGTAAGATGGAATCCAACATTTATAACCATGAAATAAAACGGAAATTCATTAAAATTGATATGAGCTTTGATGAGTAATATGTTCGTTTCACATATAGCTTAAAAGTAAAATTAAATTTCTAAAATGAGAATTTATACTTGTATGTAAGTTTCATCCTTTCTTTCTTTTTCGAAAATTACATAAATGAAATGTAGTCCGTCCCTTTCCTTTTCCCTTAAAATGTTAAAATACTCCAAATTACTCCTTTATTATTAATTACTTTTTATTTTAGTTACATTTATAGACTGATTGATTTGATTCTATTGAACTGTTTACAGGTATTAAATCGTCAGTTGCTTCAAATATTTTTTCTCATCCCTTTATCTTTTAGATTTTCTTCAAATTTGAAAATCCCTTCCCTGTCACTTTTTTGTATATTTATTGCCTGATAGTAGATAGCAGCACTACTCAAAATAAATACAAAAGTAGTTAATAGATAGCAGCACCACTGCAAATAAAGGACCTGCCTGTTTACTACTTCAATGACAGGTGTTGAATAAAACGATCACGTTTGACGTTTGATGATTAAAATATTAGCTTATATCATTAAATTTGAGTAATATCTTAAGAAACTGGCCTGGTTTGAGGCGTCAACTCGTGATCAAATATTGAGTTTTATTGGTTTTGTTAAAAAATTACTTTTGAATCTTTTGATTAAAAGATAAAAGGACTACTTTTGATTTGGGCGATATGTATGATTTGACTCCGATAGAATGATGATTAATTGAGGATGAAAAATATTTCAATCCAAAAATAAAACTCAAACAGCGCCAAAACATATCATTCACAAACATATGATATTGTCAACAATTTATAATAATTCTATTTGAAGTTTTTGTTCTATCTATTTCAATTAAAAATTTTTTTTAATGATTTTAAACTTTCCTATATATGGACGTGATCTCCACAAAAGCTTGCTGAATAATAATGAAATAAATGCTGAATATCTTGAGCAATTTGTTTTAAATAAAAAATTATAGAATTGGATAACCTTTGGATTGAAGAACTATTTAAATTAGATTCATTAGGGACTTCTACATTAGAAAGTTATGCAAATTTATCACATACATAAAGAATTATGGTCGGAGGGAGGAATAAGAGTCAAGAATTTTTAATTCAAGTTCGATTTTTAATACCACACAAATAGAATATTTAAAAAAAATAATCTTTTTACCGTCCAATTTTCATCCAATTTTTGTAAGTCATTATTTACGTCATTTGTAAAGAAAAAGTTTAAATTACTTCTTTTGCAGTTGTTTTGTGGTTTTGAGCAATGTTTTAATTTTTTCGATTATTCAATTTTTGAATTATAAATTTTTTTAAAACAAATGAAATAATCGTATTTCAGCATTGAAAAATGGCCTATAAACATGTATCATAAATCTCGATTACTATTAACTGAATTTTTGAAATTTTTTTCGGCCATTCTTAAATTTTTTGAATTTTTAAAAAATGCTCAACGTTTGCAGAGGGGCATTAACCGGTTTTGAAATCTACACTATTAATTCTACCAGAAACCATCAAAAAATCTTCCTTATACGCGATTGGTCGACCCCTTTTTTGCCACTATGCAATATGGTTAAAATCCTTATATCCATTTAACCCCGCTATAACTATATTAACCCCCTCTAACCCAATCAAACTACTATACAAAAAAACTTTTTCCTGATATTCATAAAAAACATACCATTTCAGGAAGGAGTTAATGAAAAATAATCAAGATGGAAAATCAAGATCGAATCGGTAAGTTAGTGAAATTTCCCAATGTGGGGGGCACGATCCCCGGGAATTTTCTACCAAATTGCCCCTCCAGGTGTGTAAAATTTTCGGGGGAGGACCCCCCCAATCCCCCTCATAACCTTCCTTGAAAATTCTGCTGCTTACAATGAGCGGGTGACTGGGTATATTTTTCTAAATGGTCTCAAAATGAACTAAGACAATATTTTATGGGGGAAAATTTCTAAAATTTTCGAAGGAATGAACCCCCAGTTTTGTTTGTTAAGTCAATTAAATTGAAGTAAATTTTGGGTCAACCCCCCAAAACTAAAGCCGTCTAGCTTCTAGCAATGATATTTTGCTAATCCAATGATCTTATTAACATTGTTAATGATATCTCTGTAATTATTGATTACTAAATCCTTAAATTAATAGGGAAAGCTTTTTTATTAAAACTATTTTGTATTTCAAATTTAGCTTTTTATTTTGCGTTTTGAACAATCACTAGTTTTCTAAACATATCTATCACATTTTGAAAAAAATCAACCAATTAAGTTGTTAAATTGAAAACTACATTTTGAGTGTAAAAACTTATGTGTAATTCTACATGGGTGCATGGAAAATTTAGAAAACTTTGATGGGGCGTGGACCGTAAAAGGTTTAGAAACACTGCTTCAGAGGTCCTACTTTAGATGCTTTTTTTACCTTTTAAGAGGTCTTTATCGAACTTTCTTTGAAATCTCGATATTCCGAAGTTATTTAAGATTCCAAAACTTTTCCTTTGCCTAAAGCTACTGACCCCTGAGGTTTGATTTAGTTTTTATGGCTTTAAGTTCTATCGAGGGACCTATAATACAAAACGAATGGTTTTTATGTCTCTGAAAAGCGAAAGTATGGGAAAACAACTCAAGCTGGACTTTAAAGAAGAGAAATGTTTTCATGATAAGACTCGATTCAATAAACCTTTTTTTATGTTTCTATTCATAAATATAAGGGTGTGTCAGGAATACGTGAAAACTTTTTGTGCCTGTATTAGTCCTTTCTTCGTGAGAATTCTTTCGTTTTGGAGAGTTGTGGATTCACTACCATTGTAAAAGAATTGACCAACAGCGATCGTATCAGGTAATATGCTGGTGTCGTGTTGTGGGCGGACAAGTATAAATCGAGATCGAATTGGTAAACTACAGATTTTGTATTAATATTGGCTATTTTAATGCTCTTTTTGTGTGATTTGCGTGTTTTGTGTAACATTGAAGAGTGCCTAGACCCCTACTTTCTGAATCGTTACTGTTATTGATTACACCCGAAACGAGTTTGGTTATAATAAACTCTTTACAGTCAGTGGCGGATCTAGAACGTTGGCAAGGGGGGGGCTAACATATAATCAGATTGAAGTTGATACTTCCCATGCGCTTTTGCCATTTAAAAAATGTCTTAAATTATAAAGGTTAATATTTACTAGTTTAATCAAATAGGTATAACTAATTTATTTATTAGTAATTAAATTAATGAATAGTTAAATTTGTATCAAAATTAATATTAATGGTGTGTCAACCAAACGTTTTACGATGAATGGAGCCAGATGATAAAAATTATTAGATTTTTATTGTACCTTTATTCATTCCTTCCTAATCGAAAGGTGAAATAGTGATACGTACTTACTACTAATACTAAGCCTTTACACGGCCTTAACGGGACTTTTATTTTTGAGAATTTCTGCCATATATTTTTCCAAACCATCTTTCTGAATTATATTTTAGGTAACTATCATGCATTTAATTTCAAAGTTTAGCGATTAATATCTTGCCCTCAGTATAAAGGAGGGTCTGGGGGTCTTCCCCCAGAAATTTTTTTGAAATTTGACCCGAAAAAGTAGCTTTTTGACTCAATTTTAGTCATTTGGCAACCTCTGAATGACACCCGAAAAGAATGTTTTCTGTTCGAAGAGAAAAATTGGATATACGTAAATATGGTTATGATAATTTCAAGGGGGGCGGTTTGAACCCCTGACTTACTTTGTAATTTTTCTACTTTACTCTCTACTTTATATTTTCTTAAAATAGATCCATAGAAGTACCGCAAACAAGTTAGCTAAAACTATTTGTTATGAAGCGAAATGGATCATTCCAATTATGAAAACGACCTTAAAGATCCTAGAGAGACCCCCATCGGAACATTTAAAAAGTTAGTTTTGTAAAAACCAGGTGGAAGATGATAAAGATCTTGGACTAAATCTCATTGGCCCCTTTAAATTTTGAATCGAATCTATAAAAATGTAAAGGAAATATTTTGGAGGGGGCTTATGCTCTTTAGTGGTTAAAGCTCATTGGAATCTTTATGTAGTGAAAAGCATCTTATATATAAAAAGTGCAGAGGCTAAAATTTTTTGAGGGGGTTAGTGGTGGTGTTTGGGCTAAAGCTCATTAAATTGTGAACGGGCTAATTCTTAAAAGTGGTCTTAGAGGCCTCTTTGAATTGTGAAATTATTAACGGGCTAAAGATTTTAAAATTAAAATACATAAAAACGCAAGAAGGCTAAAGCTCATTGGGCCCTTAAAATTGTGAATCGAATCTATAAAAATGTAGGGGGCTAAAGATTTTGTAGTTAAAGCTCATTGGGAGCTTTTTTTGAAGTTATGAATTCCATTTTCATAAAAGAGCAGAGGGCTAAAGCTCATCTATCTTGGAGGGGGCTAAATCAAGCTCATCAAGTTGTGAACCAAATATATAAAAATTTAAGGGAACTAATGCTTTGTAGGGCTAAAGCTCATTGGCCTCTCTAAATTCTTAATTTATAGTACAAAAACGCAGGTGCTGAAAGTTTTGCGGTTGCTAATATTTCGTAGGAGGCTCATGAAATGGGGTAATGTTTCGTAGGGGACTAAAGATCATTGAATACTTTAAATTGCAACTCAAATCTACAAAAATGCAGGGGGCTAAATGCTTTGCAGGGGCTAAAACTCTTGAACTTCTTAAATATTAGTGAATTGATTCCATAAAAATGCAAGGAGCAAAAACCCACTTTTCCCTAATATGTGCATTGATTCTACAAAAACACAGGTGCTAAAAAAATGTTCTAAGGAAAAATCTTAGAAGGAGCTAATGTTTAGGAGATAAAGAAAGCTCTTTGGACAGCTTGAAATGTAAAATAACTACATTTTTTTTTATTTTTCGAAAAATTTCCATTTTATCTAGTGTGAACTTAAGTCCTAAGGGGGGGCTATAGCCCCTATAGCCCCCCCATAGATCCGCCACTGTTTGCAGTTCCTCTGATGCTGAAATTCAAAATTTTATTTTCTATTTGAGTGCTTATTTTATTGAATTTTCCTGCAAAAGAGCATTGAAATAGCTAATATTAATACAAATATTATACAAATAGCATACAAAATCACTAACTTACCGATTCGATCTCGATTTATATTTGTCCGCTCATAACACTCAGCCAATATGCTGGTGATATTGAAGAAAGAATCTATTATATCAGTGTTATTTTCCAATGACTTTTTTTTATTTTTGAGTACCCCCTCTTGCAGTTACTTTTGAATTATTTTTCTATCAAATTCTATACTTTTCTGATTAATTCTAATTCTTTAATTCTCTTAATAGAGAAAAAATTTTATTTTTTCTCTTATAATATTTTAGCAATCATCAA
This sequence comes from Tetragnatha versicolor, assembly GCA_024610705.1. Taxonomy (NCBI): domain Eukaryota; kingdom Metazoa; phylum Arthropoda; class Arachnida; order Araneae; family Tetragnathidae; genus Tetragnatha; species Tetragnatha versicolor. The sequence goes on from JANDEH010000079.1 coordinate 35,554, forward strand.
GAAGAGATATGCTAAGAACACAATTTTTTTCGCGAACATTACACTTTTTAAGGAATTTTGTAAAGTGGCAGGAATTTATAAAACATTGTGTACTTTTCTATAAATTCGTTAAAAGTTTTTAAAAGTAGTTTTTTTTCTTATTCAATCCAAACTTACACTTTTCAAAAATTGTTATAAACGTCACGGTGTTGCATCATTTCATAAGACTTTCGTAAATTAAATTGTTTAATGAAAGACAATTATACTTCATAAACTCTGGTCTGATTCAAGTAAAGGGATGAGAACTGTACAAAAGAATCTTAAGTCCCCGTCAAGCCAACACTCATCTCACTTCTCATTGGTCGAACGAAATGATTTTATTATTTTCTTTTTAATTTGAGAACTTTAACCAATCACGGTTGAGATAAGAAACGGTTAATCAGACTGTTGAAACTTTTGAGAAAAGAAAAGAACTGTCGCTCATGTTTACCAGTGGCAGATCCAGGATTTTTTTTGGGGGGAGCTAAGAATTTTCAAATTGAATCTTCTCAACGAACTAAATCTTAAAAAGGTTGTAAAAAGGTGTTCTAATTTTACCTATAGGAGGTCTGGGTCCTCACCAAGAAATTTTTAAAAGGTTGTCTAAAAAACAGGTTTTTAACTCGTGTAAGTTTTTTAAGGTTCGTGTAAGGTTTTTAACTCGTGTATAACTCGTAACTTAACCTAATCAAAGTTTCGGATTTTCAAGAAGGCACTGTCTAGCTCAGGGGTCGGAAAGTAATTTTACTTGGGGTGAAAACAATTTTTTCAAAGTGTTTTGGCGGTCCAGGAAATAACCTCACGCGGTCCGGTGTCGGACCGCGGTCCACCAGTTGCCGACCCCTGGTCTAGCTCCTCGAAAGCAACAACTCAACTCTAACTTCAATATCATGGAAATCTCAATAAAAAAAGCACTTAAACATAAAATGAAATTTTAAATTATCTAACTCAGGGGTATTTAAAGAGTTCAATATCATACGGAAAAGCATTTAAATTCAACATGACATCAGTAGGTAGCAAAAAAGTACCTTTCCAAAAACAGAAAAACAGATCGTTTGCAGGTATGTCGAGTCGATAAACAAACAAACGAGCGCACCCTGACGACCTACTGTTTTTTGGTTGGATTTTTGCATTTTGACGAACTTGATATAAAAAAAGATGCAAATAATAGAGTTTGAAGTACCAAAGGGGGTCTAGGGGGTCCTCCCCAGAATTTTTTTAAAATTTAACCATAAAAAACCACGTTTTAACTCGTGTTGGTTAGTCTTCTTCTCCCTAATGTACGCCCCTGAGTTCCGACCTCCCCTCTATCTCACAGTTAGTTCTCGTTCCTTTTGGAGGGCTTAAGCCCTCTAGCCCCCTGGTTCTGCTACTAGTGTTGTTTACTGACCGCCACTCATTCTCGATATCAAGAACTTCCACGCCTCCAAACTTTCTCCTCATCTTAGGAGTCGATCAATCTATCAACCGGATGGGGCTTCCGCCATATAAGGCGGCTAATCCTGGATCAAGCGGGAAGCCCGTTCAGGAGTTTGTCAGTCATCTTTCATGTCAGATGAACGGATCGACTTTCTAACCTTTACCTGGCGGTAAACAATGGTCTGGTGAACAAATAACATAACTGAATTTGATGACAGAAGTTGCTGTGGCGATCTTACTCACCTTTTTAAAAGTAAACATAATTTTAAAAAAATATTGAGTACAAGCTATTCCAAAATCTAAAGTTAAAAAAACTAGAAATTACTTCCTAATTTAACTGTACGAAAAATTTCCAATGCAATAGGGTTTTACAGATATGAAGATATCAGACATGCTCTTAATTTACCCACACTCAAATTCGGCTATTCGGCTATTCGATTCTATTCCAAAATACCCACTCATAAAAATCCAATTACCATCGTTTTTTAATTGTGACTACACACATACAATAACTTTTTTGTGTCGAATTAAGAACAAATACTCATTGCCTTTCCCTTTTAGCAACTAAAGGATCATTCTGAATTTCCACTTTAGATCTTCATTTTCGATTATTCGTAAGTTAGGTGAAAAGTGTAAACTTGGCTTTTCATTCTTTACTCCTTCCCTTTTCTATGAAAATTGGCAATTCACAGGAGTGAATCACGCAAGATGAACAGTAGAAGTGAAACAGTGTGAATGATACTTTAGTAAGGTCGCCCCCGCCAGTGGCTTAGCCAGAAAAAAGTTTTGGAGGAAGATATTTTTGAATTTGGGAGGGGATATGGATAAACTTAGTCAAAATTCTGTAGTCAAAAAGAGAGAGAGGCCTGAGGAGTATTTTTTCTTCACTAGAGGACCATGAAACTGGGGGCTGTTAAAGTTAAGCCTCACCCTATTGCTTCGTGGCCTCACCTAACCGGGTGATTCTGAATTTTGAAAATTAGCACTTACTATTTACTTTAGCACTTACTATTACTTTTGCACTTTGAGTCTTGAATCACCTACTTAATGCATTTTGTCAAAACTTGAGCACTTGAAGAAAATCTTGTAAAACCTTCAAAATCTCAACCTACTCCAGAAACCACTGCATTTTCCCTCCCAATTGGTATCCCCTTCTGGACCCCACACTGTTGCCGGTTTCTCCCGCCAGACTGCGCTGTGTGGAGAGTGCTCCTCGCCGCAACCGGCCCGCTAGCAGTCACTTGTGCGAATGAGCGGGCGCCGAGTCGCGGTGATGTCTCTGTGCGACTCTGGCCAGCTTGTGCATGTTCGGATGGACAATTCTCCTGTTGCTCGTCACCCTGGCTTCAGGTCAGAAACTTTCGTTACTCACTACTACTTCTTTTAATCAATTAAAAGTTATTGTTTTACACTATAAGACTCCTTGGATGTTACTCACCACTTTTTTTAATCGTTTAAAAATTATTAGTTGTTTCCTACAATATCTAATCAAGTTCTATTTATAACGTTCAAATTTTTTAAGCTCATGCTGGTCTTGCGTGAGTATTGAGATTCTACTTAAAAGGGGGCAATTCCACGGACTGACTGACAATTTTTTTAAGAAAAACACTTAGTGTTTTGTAATTTTCTTCTTAGAAATACATTATATAAAAACATTTTCCACCCAGTTTATTGCTTTCTTGTTAGCTTAATCTAATGGCACTATTAAATTTTCAAAATATGTTTTTATTTATAAGCAATAAACTGGGTGGAAAATATTTTTTTATAATTTATTTTTGGGAAGAAAATTACAAATTACTAAGTGTTTTTCTTAAAAAATGTCAGTCAGTTACCCGTGGAATTGCCCAGCGTTAGAGTCTAACTAGCAGTTTATAACCCGATTTTAAGATATTGAACCTCCTCCTCAGTAGTATTTTCACACTTTTGAAGAAAGTTTAAAGCAATCAACATTATTTTACTTCAATAGTAGTTAGCACCAATCAAAACAATTGAATCTTATTACTTTTGTATCGATAGTCAGTATTTTGAAATAAGTAACTGAAAAAAAAAGTTTTGGTAACTTTTGAAAACTGGGATGTAAAAATTCTTAAGATTATTCTGGATAAGACTAATTCAATAATGGATAGTCTGAATAGTCTTTTCTGTATCCTTATAACCAGTGTAAGAAATCTTCGGTTGTGGATACAAATAAATATTTCTAGCAAAATTCTTATTGAGATTTTCCGTTTCTATAGACGCAAGTATGGGCAACCTTTTTCAATCTGCGGACCGAACTGAAAGATTATAATGACGTGGTGGGCCGTATAGTAGGTAATAGGTAATTGTAAAAAAGTGAATCGGTTTATTATCAACTTTTTATAAAACTCGATTATTATTTCATTTAAAAGTAATTCCCCCCTGATTCTAAATATACTGAACCCCTTTGTGTGATGCCAAGGCCTTGCTATGTCCAATGAAATTTAGTATCCCTACCTGAAAATTTCCTGTATTCATCTTAAAAGTCACATAAATTATTTATATCTCCATCCATAGATAAAAGGGGGTACTCCCTCGGGAAATTTTAGCCTATTAAAAAGTTATTATAAGCTACCTTTATGGGATTTTGGAATGTTTTTTTATGAGAAAAAACGACTCTATACCGTAGTTTAAAAATAGTCAACGCCTTTTTTATTTTAATAACCCCCCCGATTTTCTATAAAATCATCACGGCCCCTAGAACTCTTCAACGCTGCCTGAGGGCCAGTACCGCCCACTTTGGGAACCACTGCTGTAAAGCCAACAATTATTCGAAGTGACGAGCAGAATAAATACAGCACAAAATAGCTAAATTATAATTTTTTTATGGATTTGGTAAAAAAATTGGGAATATTAATTGATAATAACATTTCCGTATTAAATATACTAACCGATAATATTACAGAGCTCTTATTTTCGCTCTTTTGGTTAGTAAATGAATAAATACTTATTTTATAAATGATTTCTACTCTAGACTCAGAAATAGTGGTCAGCAAATTCACAATATTAATTATTAATATAGAATGTTATTAATGTTAATATCGAAGCCAATTAACTTTGTTGACAGTTAAAACGATTTTGCTTTAAAAGCCTACAAAATTAGTTCAATATTATGATTGCGGGTATAGATTTGATGTTCCCTTTTAATAAAGAGATTCATAGATCCAAAATCTCAATCACATGGATGTAATAAATGGCCACAATCATGGTTGAGAGCATGGCAGTCACAAGCCCATGTGAGCCACAAGCATGACATTCTTGAAATTCGTACAAAGCCTTTAAAAAGTGTTTTGTACTCTGACCTGATGCAGACCAAACCTCAAAAGAATAAACTTTTCCAATTGCGGATACTGATTGAAAGTAATAAAATAAAAAACAGCAATCCCAAACAACTTGAAGATGAGCCGTAATGAACGAAGTTTCCCGCAGTTTAGTGCAGATACTAGTTGATTGACTAGTTTCTGCGCTATAAACAGGGCCGGACTGGGAAGAAATTTCGGTCCGGGCATTTTAAGTCTGAATCGGCCCACCGCATAATTTTTATGGAAAATATAACTTCATAGAATTGAAAATTTCGGGGGGGGGGAATCATGGTACCTCCACCAAGAAATTCTTTTGAAAATTGACCCCTAAGAAATAGTCTAAAATCAATCTTGAAGTCCTTAATTGGATACGTAATAAACTCATATAGACTTTTAATTCTTTGTTGGTAAATTCAGTGGGTAAAAAGAATTTCCAACTTGACGAACTTAATATTAAAAGAATTTGTGGATGATGTAGCTGAAAATAGAAAGGGGGGTCTGGGGGTCCTCCCCCAGAAAAACTTTGTAAATTTTACTCTTAAAAGTACTGTTTTAACTCATTTGGGACACTTTTCGGTGACATCCGAAAAGGTTCGCTCCTTTTATGCTGTAGAATTTTTAAAGATGAAACCATTATAAAATTCGTTTATAAAAGTATTAAAAATAATAAGTATAACATGTTTTTGAATTAAGTAATTTATGCTATCATTAATGAATTTAATTGCTGGTAAATTAAGGGGTTTGGTGGCCGCACAAAAAGAATTCGTGGGCCGCTAGTTGGCAATTCCTGCGGAGTGCGGATTTCTTTTTACAGGATCTTTTTCATTCATACCACTGTAAAATATTTTGGTTGTAGGCGGCCCACAAACGGCCCTCGATGAGTAGCGGCCCACCGGGCATTTGCCCAAATGCCCGCATGGCCAGTCCGAGCCTGGCTATAAAGCTAAAATTTAAAGTATTACAAAATTATTTTAAAATCACGTTACATTTATTTTTCATACACGAAAATTTGCGTTTACCCCTAGAGAATCCTTCATTACAAGATCCTTTTAATTTTAAGCCATCAGAATTTTCTTTATCCATTAGATTGGTCCTTGCTTCTATTCTTAGGTTTGGTGTGTTGGTGGTTTTCAATCTCACTCAATAACTTAAACTGTATGGCATTGTTTCTGTACGAAGCTATGGTTCTCTACTAGTGGAACTTAGATTTTCTGTATCCATGCGCGTTTGATATAATTGACATTAAAACTTTCTTTCATTCAATCATATATTAAAAATCAATGCTTATTTCATGTTTATTCGGGGACATATTTTTCTGCTTAACGAAATATTTGTAACATATGCTTAATATATTTGGAGATTTTGTTAGGCAACAAAACGTTTCACCAAATGAACATAAATTTGAGACGCCAAAACTAAAGCCCTAGATCCTCTACCTTAAGTAGCGACATCACGCTCAATCGGCCGCCATTGTAGGGAGAACTCACTACTAGTGACGATAAGCAAGACTATCCAGACTAGTAGTGATTTCCCCCCACAATGGCGGCCGATTGAGCGTGATGTCGCTACTTAAGGTAGAGGATCCAGGGCTTTAGCCAAAACATCCATCGATGGTTTTGGAAATGTGAGGAATCGACAGACAGTAATTTAGGTAGCGCATGAGGAATCTTTAATGACGAAATATAACCGACCTCCTACCATTAAATCCATTATATACTTCACATTCAAATGAATCATCACAATTTGTTTTGTGCAAAAAATATCCAAACTTCTCTCTATACAGATGAGAAAAGGGGGGATAACTGTCCCTTAACAAGGGGCAGATAACGCCTTGAGCTTTGCAAAATCAATGTCTAATAATTGTATTTTTTATTTTATTTGATACTTAAGTAAATTTGTTTTTCTATTCTTATTAATTGCCCTATAAGCTAAAACAAAGCAATATTTGTTCGTAATTTAAAAGTGTTTTTACCTTTCGTCAGGTGAATGACGGACTCCACTGTTATCCATTAACCCTTTATCCTACTGCATTATGATTTTCTACAATTTTTTTCATGCAAATTTATTTTTTGAGTCTCTAAATTGAAAATTAAGGGATATACAAATACATACATAAATAAAATAATCATCTTTGAAAAATTTAATACGCTAGAGCTAATTAAATTGATACTTTTGTGTACTGTCACTACACGGAGGGCTAAAATATTCTCACAATACAAAAAAACAACATATGGATTTTTATCACAGTTTGAAGTCTTTAAAATAATACACCTTTCTTTTGACTTAACTTGAACTACTTTTGAAGGAACAAAAATAACAACCATGGGAATCCAATCGAAAAGGCAGCTGAAAGCACAACTTCAGTTTTAAATCTATTCGCATTTTCCAATTAAATACTCATCACAGAACCACTGCTGAGTTTTATCCTGGAAGATGAAAACTAAATAAGTGTTCCGGCAAATTATCGTCAGTATATTCGTAAGGATGGTTATTCTATGTAATTTTAAAGTTGGTCGGACTTGTAAGTACCGCCAGTAGATAAAGGGGGTTAAACTTTCTTAATGATTTAGTTACATAACAACTTTGAATTTTATTTGTCTTACTATTCTATTTTCCATTTTTTTGCAATTAACTAAGCAGAAATATAATTTTATTGTTTCACTTTAATTGATTTAAAAAATTTTTGAACTTTTAACATAATTATTTTTAACTGTACATTGCTTTTGATTATAGTTCTATTTTTTCTATAATGGTTTTGAATTCCAAATGGGGTCCTCTGAATTTACAGTTAAATTTTTGTTGTTACGCAATGAAAATTCAGCTACTTATACAGTTTTTTTATTTCATCAAAACTTGTTTTTGTGGGATTTATTTCTTTTTTTTTTCAAACTGACGATTCACGTGATCTCTTCATTGTATGGTGATCACAAAAACAATAAAAAAACATAAACATACACAAGGAAAACAATAAAAACCCGTCCCGTATCCAAAAAAATTCCATCCCACCCTCTATATTCTTTAAAAACCTAGAATAAATCCCTCACGAATACCACCGCATGCATAATATATAAAAATCCCCCTCCTGTAGTGTATTCAAAGGGCATCTCTAATGTCTCTCTCAGCATTATGAGAAAGTTGTCTATAGCGTATGGGGCATTAGGGTTCTTTTCACCTGCCCCGTCCATAGAGTACTCCACCCATTACGGAGTGACCGCTTGACCATTCAACTCACTTCTTTATTACTGCTATTTTCTGCGGTTAATATTTCATATTTATTGTACTTTCAAGAAGAGATAACGTGTGGGTTGAATCTGATAGGGGATTGTTCAGATATTAAAACTTAACCTCAAAAGTTAAAGAATGACTTTTGAGATCATTGAATGAAATATTCACAAATTTTTTAATTCGGAAAGTGATATAGATATTTAAAGTAGGGAAATAATTTTAGGAGTTATTTAATTCTTGGATAACTTCTGTGAATAATAGGTAGTATAATTTCCTTGAATATTCTTGGATAACTTTTTTTATAGGATAACTTCTGAAATTGTGGAAAAAATGTTTTATATGGGGAACAAAAATTCAGACAAACCATGAATTTTCATGAAACTTTCTATGTTTAAATTTTGAATTCTACGAATTCCTTGTATAACTGTAGAAATAAAAGGGGATGCTATATGATGTCTCCTTAGAAAATGACACTTGTAACTCGGTGTATAGGGTTTTATTCGGTGGGTTGTTTCAGAATATAAAATAAAAATTGGGTATGGAAAAAGGGACACGTTGGTTTGTTTTAGGTATGCCTCTTATATAAAACTATGTAAAATGTGCTAGTAGTTTTTAATAACGCTTTAAATCATAAAAATCAAACGTTAATGTATCCTTCTAAAATCAGCCGTTCACCCACAATGTCCTTGTCCACTGCAACATGTTTCCTCCCAAGATTGAGAACCTGTTCAATTCAAAAATTGAAATCTTAACGAAAATCTCAGGATGACTTTTCTCAAATTGAGTCTCAAAGTTTTACACAACATTAGAGGTTACACTGACTTAAACTCAAAATCTAGGAAAACTATTACAGAAATGAACCTTTTATCCAGAATCCCAATTTACGAAATGCTCCAAAATCTGGAATATTTCCCGATTTTATTAGTTTTTCTTGTTTTGGAGGTATTTCTCCCACAAAATTTATGGCGTGGCCGATAGGTCAGAGAGAACCATGTTAGAGAACCATGTTACAATGGTCAAAGTTGTTTTGATATACACGTGACGTATGTAAACGTGTACGTCCCGTTTACCAGCATGTAAACGTGACGCGATCGTAGCTACGAGATACGGCTATTAGATGAAAGATTTCTTAATTGAACTAAAATTTCTAAAATTTCGATAAAACCCGGAATTTCGGGATTCATGCCGCAAAGAGCACTTCTGAAATAACGTTTTACCATGCTCTGGTATTTGTCAGAGTAATAAATTTCTATATTAGTACAACAAAAAGTGTCTACTAAAAAATATATGCGGTTTATCATTCAAAAAACTTATTCATGAGCTCATAAAACTATATTCAATAATTTTTCTAATCGTATACCGTCGCAAAAAATACCTAATTTTCCAACCAAACGGCTGTTTTTTATTCAACTCTATTTAACCCTCAAGTCTCGGGACATCTTGACTAAACCAAACAGTCAGTTTAGTTTAACCCCCACAAACTCATAATTTCAGACGTTATATTTTATTCAGCTCAGAACTGTTTTTCCAAAGAAGAACTCATCTCTTTTCAGTCACGCGATGCGAGCCCACCCCCTCGTTTTGAAATGTTACGCAATTAAAGAGATGGCGATTACAAAAGTGAGTGCATATTCAGTTCCGGTGGGGTGTAACGCACACCAGTTGCTAATTATACTGAGGTAAAAACCGAAACCGAGGGACAGAAATAACTCGTATTTGTCAAAGTTTTGACTCCACTAATGGGGAGACTGAGAGAAGTTCTGCGTAGTTTCAGACTATTAACAATCAATGAAAGAGTGGGGATTTGAGTAGGGATAACATTTAATTTTTAAAAAAAGTTTATCTTTAAATTTTAACCATCTAATGCCCTCTACAAGAAATAACTATGAACAAAAAATGGATAATTGCAGTCAATTTTTTAAAAATCTTAGGCTGAGCGCGCACTGGAGACTTCTGTCTCGGCGACTTAAAACACTAGTCACTCGAGAGCAATGCATTTCTATGAAGAAATTCTTGGCCTCGTCGGTGATCTTGGTCTCGTCGCCATGTGCGCGCACTCTAGCTTCTTGCAATAGCCAGGGAAGCAATTTTGTCTTTGTCTCCGAGACAAAAGTCTCTAGTGCGCGCTCAGCCTTAACGTGTTCAAAATGGCTTAAAACCTCCAAAAACATTTTAATTTACCTTTCAAAGCCCAAAATTTTAAGTTATTTTCAATTAAAAATAGCTTATTTTCTGTTTGAGCTGAAACAGACGTTAATGTGCCTTGCGTTAAATGTGCCTTGCTCCCGCTTGTTGTTGTCATCCCGCTTTGAAAGACTGGAAAGACTGAGCTCTAGTTTTTTTACAGGCTTGTGTTTCGATGAAAACGGGGTTTCCCCACATGTCCAAGAGACACATGTGACATCACATTGTTAGGAGATAATTACCTTAAAAAAGTTAATGGGAAAAGACAAGCGTATTTTGGAATCAGGAGAGAATTTTTAACAAATTAAAATTAAATATTTAGAATTTTAAGAGATGCTGCAATTCTCCATTGTCTTATTCATGTAGTTGAAGGACAAATAAAATAAAAATGCCTCAAAATTTAAAAAATTGAAACTGGGGACTAAACCTAAATTATTTTAAATTATAGCCCTTAAAGGTGCAGTTATTGCTGCAATAACTTAAAAACACGCTACAAAATTGGACGATTCCTTACAATTTGTGCTGATTGGGCATATATGTTGAATATTGAAGCTTTACTTATGGTAGCATCTTTGTTACCATGGGCAGTAGAGGAAAATAATACAGACCATGAAAATAACTTTATAAATATGACCCCCAAATAAAAAGATGTTCACAAATAATATCACCCTTATTTAATACTGGACGCTTAAAAAGTGTAGCAAATAAATTAAGTAAAGGAGAAAGGCAGAGTAAAATAAGTCCTATAATAATTTTTTACAATGGAGAAACTTTTTTCTTTTAACTTTTCAAATTATTTTATGTGTGTCCATCAAAAGAGTTTAAATTTAGTTCATGTATTTTAAATTTAAAATAAAAGTGTGTTTTTCAGTATTAATAGGGTTGAGGTCTATTTTGTATAATTTTTAGATGACAGTGGAAATTAATTTTCCAAAAATGTTCTATTATAAAAAAATTTGAAAAATAAAAAGGATGTTAAGCTTTTTTTGACAATTTGATTTCCTTATATCTAAAAAAGACTCCTTTCTCATTACTTATTAGTTCCTACTAAAGTTTTTAACAACTACCTGATGAATGTAGTGTAAAATGTCTTGCAAATGGAATTTGTTATCATGATTTATTAATATAAAAAAACAAAATAATACCAAAAGTTCCTTTTCAAATTCCACTCTTATTTACATAATACTTTACGCTTTCGTAGGTAAAGAAAGGAATTGAAAGAAAAAGAATCAGCATGAGGTTCTTTTTAATTTAAATAAGTTACAGTTTTGAAAAATTAAAACATCTATTCACTTTAAAAAGGATAAAATATCTCTGTTTTTTCAACACTGAACTGAAGGACAAACTTTTATTTTAAAAAGACGAGAAGGAACACGTTAATCACTTTTTTTCACTCTGGCAACTGAAAAGGGATGTCAAACATGTAATATGATGACTAACACGAGTAAAACCCACAAAAATACACTAAATAAAGAAACTGACAGCAAGTTTAACAACTTTTAAATATCCGTTCTTCCCTTAAACATCTACTGAATCCACATCCAATCGAACAAACACCCTTCTTAAAAAAAAGTCAATAATAGCAGTTCTTTAGAACTAAACAACCTACATACCCCAACCACATTTCACTATCCTCCTCCACCCCCATAGGATGCATTAATTTAAAACTCCCAACAAAAAAAATCGTCACAAGCTGTTTAATCGACTGAAAGAGGGTCCAACTCCCTCAGGTGAAACTGATAGCCAAACTTTGCAGCCGATATGGAAAATCGATGCTCCCTAAAAGGGAAAGCATCACCCCCCTAAAGCACCCCCTTTCGAACATAACATCACCTCATAACCCTTTCGGTAGACGTCTGTCACCCTTTTTTTTGCTCTCTCTCGCTGGGAAAGATTTACCTGCTCTATCTACCTGTTCGCTTCTAACCTTTTCCCACCTGTTCCTCAGCCTCTTCTGGATCGATCGGTTGGGAAGGAACCGCGAAAATTCGGCGGTGAGCTTTTTGCACCGCGGCTGGGCGAATGGGAGGGTCCAGTGCAGGGAGGGAGGGGAAGGGGCGAATAATAAGCAGGGAAACTGTTGGTTATAATAATCACCACTTTTAAAGTTAAAAAATATTATATATATAATTGTAAATAATTTTCTTAATTGTAGGAGTATACGTTGGTAGTAGTTTAAAAAATTTCTCCTTTAGGTGGTTGAAATTGATAAGAATGGAAATGGAAAATAGAACTCATTTAGGCCGACCACCGCCTCGCTGAATGCCTTAGGCGTTGTACAGTATCATGGCTAATGTTATGAAAACTGCTTACTCAATTTTTGGGGTGATGGTTATTCATAAACGCTGAAAAAACGTTTTGTTCCAATTCTGCGTGACTATCATTTAGATTTGAACTTATTTTAAAAGTTTTGTTTTTCTGTGAAAACTTTCCTCCTGGCGATGGCGGTCAGACTATAATCAGATCGAAATTTCTATTTGCCACTGTTAAAAATAAGACGGCGTTTTCGATCTGAAAAATGCTGTTGAAGAGAACGAGCGTTTTGGCGAGGGTGAACGATATGTTTAAGCGCTTAGTTTTATTTTTAATCGAAATATTTTTCATCATGAACTTAAATGATTATTATCTGAGTAAAACAGTATCGCATGAAAGTAATCATGATTATTAATCCACACTAAACCAAAACTCAATCTAACTCGAAATCCAATCATGAGTCTTCATCAGGCCATATTTTTACTATATCTTACTCTAAATTTAATCATCAATCCATGATCAAGTGTGTGGGGGTTAAGGGTTTTACCAATGAAATGAGTTTATTAAATTCCAACATTGATTTCTAGGTTAGTGGGACATGGCTAACAAATTCAACCTGTATTTCCCCATTATTGGTGTACAGATTCAAACCAAGATTCAGATTGGACAAGACTGTTCAAATCACTTAAGATTTCAAGAATTCGCAAACCTTGATTTATTTACTACTAAGAAGAAGTAAACTTTTTTTTTACATTTCAGCACTCCTCCTAGATTATTAGTTTGGAAGAACCCTTGAATTAACTATTGCCTCAAAAACTGGTAGATTATTAATAGTTTTTTTTTATTAAAAAGGGGAACTTGGGGTTTCCCCCCGGAATTAAGCCTTTACAAAAAAGGTCAAACTAGTTTTTTGTGTTCAGTAATACATAATAATAATTTTCAAAATATTTTTGCGGTCTGGATGTGGACCGCGGTCCGCTAGTTACCGACCCTTGGTATACTTTATCCTAAATCAGAATACATCATCATTACATCATCATTACAGCATCAGGTCGTATCTCCAATCCTGCGGTCGGTCGCCTCTGGCCACCAAGCGCAATTTTGGGCTCCATTTCACCAAGGCCAATAATGCCCAGTGCTTCGTTATTTATTCTAAGTCCCCGTGGAAGCTTTGTTGAAGTACCCGAGTGCCGTAACTGTCGCGTAGAAGGGGTGGAAGTCCCCCCGAAATCCAATTGTTCTGCGGAATGTTATACAAGGGAAGGGATTTAGAGGTGCATAGAATAGGGATGGGGGGGGGTGCTGTAAGCATTAGGGGTGCTAGGTTTTATTAGGGGAGAACTGGAAATGGATGCAGGCAGGAGATTGAGTTTGATAATGGTTATTATTGAAGGATTGTTATATTCATTTATTTAGAGAAATGTTTTGGTCTAGTTATCTTTTAAATAAACATCTATATTTTCGTACTTATAACCTAACTGTATGATGTCATGAATTGGGCTAGTTAAGGTGTCGAATGACCAGGTTAATTATATCTTTATGTTGTTAAAATTAAGTTAATTTTTAAAGGTTTTCAACATAAATGCTTTGAACATAGAATGGCTGCCAAGTTAATGTAGATTAAACAAGGTAGCTTTATTTTTACGTTCTTTCCATTCACTGGTTTTAGCTTTATTATAAATTTTACTTTTACTGTCAATATCCACACATTTTACAGATTTCTTCCCACGTTTTAAAACTTGTAAACATAAAATAAGTTTACAAGTTTTAAAACTTGTTAACGAAATAATACATATGTTATTGTTCTTGAATTTTAATAACCTCTTATTGAATTCCTGATTAATACCTAGATATATATTTATTTATTCTACAAAAATTTTTGTTAAATATATTACGATCTTTACAAAGTTCAAAGGATTCTAGAAGAGAGGTGAACAATTTATTATTACTACTATTTATTTATCTGGCAGATCTGTTATTCTGAAGTTAAACAGACTCTATCTTGAATTTAAAGAACATTGTATAGTAGATATGTGTATTTTTGGGCCAGTAAAATCAAACTTTCGAACACATTTAAAGTATAATCCAACCTAACAACTAAAACTACATGCTATTATTTATTTCGATGTTTAATTTCACAATCAAACGGAGATTCACCAGACTTACAACAAACTAGAAAAAATTATTGTTTGAGATAAAAAAAGTTTTGATACTAGAGGAGCCACCTGAAAAGAACATTTTAAAAAATCCCTTCCATTTCTATAAGTAAGTTATAGCTGGTTTCTTAAAAACGTAAATACCGTTATCCATATTAATACCTTATATAAAAATTTTAAGCCAAAAGTGCATACTTATAAAATAGTTCACATTATTTTCCAAAGAAAGAGTAGGATCAAATGGGGTAAATCAGATTTATGGAATGTAATCAAAAGGAACTCAGGGGAGAGAAAAATAAGATCGGGGAACCGTTTCCTGGTGCAACAGTTGGAATCTAATATAGAAGTAGCGAAGCAAATAGCTTCAATTTTGCAAGAAATGCGATTTTGTGTACTTATTTGGCATAGAGACTTAGAACGTATTTCTCTGTTTATTTCCCGAATGGGGTTGGTTGAGGCGTTTAAAAATGGTGTGTGTTTACCTTACACCTACGTTAGTAACACTTGGCATTTTCCCCACGAAAACTTTCTTTTTTAGAAAAAAAAAACGTTTTGTTTATTTTACTATAAACGTATAAGCGGTAGAGATATTTCGCATAATACTTTACTCTTTCAAAGAGGCCAGGGATCATCATTATTAGAATAAAATAATTTAATTTTGTATGAGGTTGTAATCTAATTTGAAGATAAGAAAGTTTGATTACAATTTGAATTATGAGTTAACTAAAAAATTGCTGATGAAATGAAATCTTTTATGTTTAAAGGATTCTAACATGAGAGAAAGTATTTTATACCTGCAAATATTGAAAGTGATTTTCATAAATAACATCTCTTAAAGTAATTTTTTTAATAAAATAATTTTCTTTTAAAAGGGATTTATTCAATTTTTTTATCGAACTTAGATGAACTTATTTTTTCTTGATAAACATTCAGCGTTTAACTATTTATTTCACCGCCTAAGATCTTTGCCCAGTGTTTTTGTAAATGTATAATATTTTTTTTCGATGTGTGTTAGTGTGTTTTTATCTTTTATTTAAATTGGGTTGTATTTTGTGTTGAGCCATATGAATAATGTAATTTTTTCTGCAGTCCTTGCTAAATATCTTGTTATTATTTGTATTTTTTATATTTATTGTTTTAATTTTTCTTCTTCTTTATTTATGTATATGTTCAAAGTAAAATTTTTGTTTCACTAGGAATGGCCAATTCGGCTCCTTAGCTATCAACATGTTGTTCTTTTTTCTTTTGATTGCTGCCCGTCAACGCTTAAATGTACTTAGTAAATGTTTCAGAATAAATTTCAAAAAATTATCATTTTATAGTTAGGCATGAAAGCTTGTATAAAACTCTTAAATGGATTTAACACAGCCTGCTGTTAAGAGCAAGAAGATAAACCGCTCTTTAGGTTTAAGTAATAGCACGATAAATTAGTCTTTTTGATGTTCTTGTAACATGAAAATTATATATTCACTTTTATTTTCAATTTTAAAATTATGTAGTAACTAGATAGTCTCATCATCCAATTTTCACCAGGCCTTTCCCAACAAAGAACTACCATACCAGCACCCATTCACCGCTTACAAACTTCGAAAGTCATTCATTAATCTCCACATTAACTTTACCCGTTCGCCTCGAACTGCTGCTGCCACTCGATTACCTAAACTAATAATCCGTCACCAAACGGCAGAAACTCTGGGGACAGTTTGTGGAGGGATTGATCCACGCGGGGGTGTTGACTTAATGAATCGTTTGCGACGTGAGGATTGAACCAGATCAGGTGTGGCAATGGGGCATCGCGGATAGTGTCGAGAACTTTAATGTACCGCGCATTTGGAATTCAATTAGATTTGAAAAGCTTTAGGGAATGGAGGTTATTGTTGTACTGAGTACCGCAAAGCAGCTATCGCTGTAACTATTAACTCTATTTGAGATAATTATTAGTGAAATATCATTACTATTTGTATTTAGCATTATTTCACTTCTATGCAGGGCCCGATTTAGAAAATTAGGAACACTAGGCCCAAAGGAAGGGGCCCCCATGTTACGCGGTACCTGGGCGCGGTACCAAGGAAGAAGTTTGGTGTATTGAATTGTTTTAATACAAGTAAAAGTATAGAAATCCACATGCATTCAATGTATGTATAGTAATATAATTACATGTTTGCATAACATTAAGCTTTATTTGGACAATAAGTGACTAAAAACATTTTGTAAACAAAATATCATTTGTACTATAAATTTTTGTTTACTTTCAAAAAATAGGCCTAGTGAGCCTAATGGTAAATAAGGCCCTGCTTTTATGTAAATAATTGAATTTTTGGAAGGGAGAGCCTGATTTTCTAGTTCTTATTTTATTATTATTTTTTTCAACACAACATCGCTTATCAGTGCTTTTTGACAATGCTTAACGCTGTTCTACCCTGTCATCTGCTTACAACATCCAGTTTATTCAACAAAAACGCATGAAAAAAAAATAGTACCTGCTTCGCAACTACTTTCTCTTTCAATTGATTCGTTCGCCATAAAATCCTCCAAACAGACAAACTAACTTTCAAACTAAATAACAAAAACATTAAAACGCCTTCCTTTCCTCTATATAAATAGGTTGCCTTCTTTCTTATCTAGAATACTTAAATTCATCAGAAGTTGCTTTTTCCAATCTCTATTTGCTAAGTGTTGCAGAGTTTTAAACTCTCAGTGAAAAAAATCTATCCGACAGCCTTGGGTAAAAACAAAGACTTTATTTTAAGAATAACGATGAAAAACTTAAGAAGCCAGCTAGCCATCTCCCATTCTTTGGTTACAATCATCAGGCATATATATACCTTTTTAGACAATTTACATATTTACAACTTCAATTTCCATAAAATTAACAATAAGTAGCAACTTAGCTACACATAAAATTAACAGGGTTAAATGTTCGATTACGACCGAAGTACTAGAATCCCAACAATCGGCCCCATCGGTCGAAATCACAAAATAATTATTACAGTTTACAAATCAAAAATCCTATTCAAAATACATTTCAATTTTTCTAATAATAAAGGTTTAGTTAGGAAGTCTGCTAAATTATCTCTAGTACTTACATATAAAATTTCTACACATTCATCTTCACTGATTAATTTTCTAATAAATTTATACCTTATATCGATGTGTTTCGTTTTAAAATTTTCTACAGTATTTTTACAAAAATGAATTGCAGCTTCGTTATCACAATAAACCTTAGGTTTTACAAAATAAGATTTCTGAATCAATTCTAACTCATTAATAATTTTAGAAAACCATATACACTCTTTTACGCTCTCACTTAGAGCAACAAACTCCGATTCCATGGAAGAGCTATACACTTTTGCTTGCTCGACTTCCAGGCAAATGGTACATTTCCAAAAAGAACTATATAACCACTCGTTGAATGACGGTCAGTCATCTGTGACCCCCAGTTTGCATCAGAATAACAAGTTAGATCAAAATTAGAAACTTTAGAAAGATCAATCCTATAATCTTTAGTAGAAAAAACATAATTTAAAATATCTACAAGAATTTTCCAATGCTGATAATTATACCCATTTGAAAATTGTGACATCAAGTTCACAGAAAAACTTATGTCTGGCCTACTTCTATCGGCTAAAAAAGAAAGACATCCAATTATAGTCCTATAAGGAAATTTCTTCATTAGATCGTTTTCAACAATTTCATTTTCAGGCACTTTGCCTGGTAAAGAATAACCAACTTTGAAAGGTACACTTACATATGACTTTGGTAGATCAATAAATTTCAACATTAACCTTTCAATATAAGTTCTCTGATGCAAATATACAGAATCATTAACGTAATCAAAATTTACACCCAACAAAAACTTTGTTTTACCAAGTTCCACAATGTCAAGTTTACTTTTAATCCGATTAACAGTATCATAGAGTAAATTTTGTGATTTAGCAAATACAACGATATCATCAACGTAAACTATTAATACAACATTATCACATTGATAAACACAATTACACCAATCCAGATTTTTAAATCCAAAGTTACTCAAAATTTCATCGAGCTCTTGACTCCAAGCTCGTCCACTTTGGTGTAAACCATAAATTGACTTATTAAGTAAACACACTTTGTTCTCACAACCTTTGATTAAGTGTCCAGGTGGTTGTTTCATATAGATTGGCTCTACTATTTTACCATAAAGATAAGCAGATTTAACATCTAGCTGAACATTATACCATTTTAACATACATACTAACAGTATAAAGAATAGCTTCACAATAGTAAAATTTACTACAGGAGAAAAAATTTCGTTAAAATCAATTCCTGGTCTTTGCCTAAACCCTTGGGCGACCAATCTAGCTTTAAATTTCTTAGGCTTATTTTTATCATCCTTTTTAACATTAAACACCCACCTGCTTCCAATTATGGGAACATTTTTAGGAGGATCAACAAGATCCCACACCTTACGATCTTTCATCATTGAAAGTTCTTCCTTCATTGCAACGTCCCAATGAGATTTTTCAGGACTTTTCTGTGTATCCTCAAATGTTTTAGGGATTTCTACATTATAGCATTCATGCTGAAAAATGTCATCTAACTGATCATTCCAATGATCGGTTTTACTTTTAAGAACTCTTGGATCATCTAAGGTGAAGTTTATGTCACCAATTCCAAGGACTTTTGAAGTGCAATCTTTATCCCCAATGAGAATAGATGTAGGAGTTGTTGTTCGAAAGTTCTGAAACCAGTCCTTGTTCATACAGCAATGGGAGGTCGCTGCTGAATCTATGAGGAATTCTCCGGAATCATCAGTTGACGTGGTAGAAAACGCGTTATTAGTGTCCGCCAGGAAAGCTCCACGACCGCCCACGGCCGATGGCTGCTGTTTCATATCACGGCTCTTCTTGAAACATCGGTCTTCAGTATGACCACCTTTCTTGCAATACCTGCACGGCCCCAGACTAAAAGGTCGGTTGTTGGTTTGCTTAGGGTCCAACATGCTACCACTGCATCTAGACCTAGTGCTTTTCCTAGTATATCCTTTGTTCTTTGTGCTGTAGGCATCACCAACAATAGGAATATCTTTGCCTTCATCCTTGAGTTTCAAATTGATTCTCCCGGCCTCGGTTAATAACTGCTCAGTGACTTCTTTTAGGGTAAACTCTTGGTCCTTCAGTCGGTACAAGGAATGAACCAAAGTATCATATTCTGGAGGCAGTCTGCGAATCAGTTGAAAACAGACCAATAGTTCCGGAACTTCAAATCCAGCGTCTTTGATTTGGCTCCTCTTTTCTTCAACTTTCTTGGCAAAAATTCCAATAGATTCGTCATCTTGGTGGAATCTCATGTCGAAGAATTCGTCTACTAGCCCAGCTAGTCTGGCTTTAGAAGTTGGCTCGAAGTGTAGTTTCAGGGCATTCCATGCTGTCAGTCCGTCCTCGGTGTCAGCGATGATGGGATGAAACTTGCGTTCCACGCCTTGATAGATTGTGGTAAACGCCCGCTGCTTCCGCCACTGGTAGGATCTTTTGCTTTTATCGGAAGACTCGTCCGGAAGTGGTACGGCTGTACCGTCTATGAAATCCCAGCATCCTCGATCCATGAGGATAACCTTCATATCGGTCTTCCAAGACTGATAATTGAAGTCGTTCAGTTTTGGGAAATTGAAAGATTCAGTCGAAGGCTCCGACATATTTGCAAAAGTCCAATCCTATCAATTTAAGTTTAAATAACTAAAGCTATCGGTTAGGGACACGGCCCATAACCTAATTGTTGCAGAGTTTTAAACTCTCAGTGAAAAAAATCTATCCGACAGCCTTGGGTAAAAACAAAGACTTTATTTTAAGAATAACGATGAAAAACTTAAGAAGCCAGCTAGCCATCTCCCATTCTTTGGTTACAATCATCAGGCATATATATACCTTTTTAGACAATTTACATATTTACAACTTCAATTTCCATAAAATTAACAATAAGTAGCAACTTAGCTACACATAAAATTAACAGGGTTAAATGTTCGATTACGACCGAAGTACTAGAATCCCAACACTAAGTTTATAATTTAGCCTGTTCATTTTCTTTCGAAATTCCGTCTGCTCCAAAGAGTCACTTCCCTTCACTATAAAAAATACGGCATTATACACAAAAAGTGGTGGAAATAAATTTCCACCATATGTTACACCGAAATATGTTACACTGCGATACCGAGGGACTTCCCACCTAGACTCGGTGGGAGGTCCTTCCGAGTGGTCCCTCAGTATCACGGTATAACATCTCTCAATGATATGGTGGCAATTTATTTCCACCACTTTATTGTGTAACTTCCCGTATTTTTACAGTGTATCTTAACTGTCCAATTGACTGTTTCTAACAAGGAAACATTCTCAGGATGAACTCACAGAATTGGACGAAAATTTTGCAGGGGTTAGTATATGACTTAAAACACCTTCTGTAAAAAAATTAGCTGCTGAATTACAGTAGAAAAGCTGTAAAAAATTATTGAAAATTGTCATATTTAACGCCAAATGTAACCCTACAAGGCGAGAAACGCAGAGAGAACGCCAAATGCTAGAATGAACAGGCCGCGTTTTCTCTGTTGCCACTTATAAATGAGCGAATGAAAAAAAGTTCATCAAATGCAAAACAGGAATAAAAATTAATTAAAGAAGGAAAATTAAAATAAATAACGCATGAAGCAATACAAAATTATATGCAAATTAAAAAGAATCCAGCATCTATTTAGCATTTAATTTTTAGGAGTTATCTGTTTGCCGCATATTTTTTAAAAATGCATTGGAAACTATATATCTTATGGCACTGTCTAAATCCACGAAATTAACAACCCAACTCTAACAAATTTCGCTAATACTTAAGCTCGGGCCAACTTTCGTGGATTTAGACACTTCGAATCAAATTTCTCATTCCATCCGATTGGAAAGTCGCCAAGTGGTGCTAAATGAATGTGTTTGGCAACTCAGAACCCAAATTTCAAATTTAAATAACTCCTCTCCTATTGAAATTCAGCAGCTAATTTTTTCACAGTAAGTGTTTTGAGTCATCTTCTTATGCCTGTAAAATTTTCGTGCATTTCTGTGAGTTCACCCTAAGAATGTTTCCTTGTAAGCTGACCAACAAGGAATGTAATATTTTATGCTTCACTCAAATAATTTATTATTCAGTTTTTAAAACGCTAACAAATTTCTAACTTTTTTGAAAAAAAAAATTAACGACTTTAGAATTTTCTCCGACGTGAAATAATATTGTTTTCGTTCCCTATTTATTACTTTTCGAGACGAATAAATAGTTGGGGGCTTGTGAATCACTTTCCAAAAGGGGCTGTAAAAGGCAAACATTTTTACAGGCCCATTAAGTCTTTGCAGCCTAATGGAGGGTTAGTGTGGATTTATTTACATTACCCCCTCCGCTGTCTTTTCACTTGTAACCTACTCCCGCCTGTTAAATAATGGATCACTCCATGAAACCCAAACCTCTCTGGCAAAGAAAGAACACTCTCTTCTCTTCAGTTCATTCCATCTCCAGAATTACGTCTTCGATTAACGGTTTGTGGAGGGAAAGAAATACGTTCTAAAAAGTTAACCCGATTAGGATGTGATTACGGTTGCGGTGAAAATCGATGGCTGATCGTTAATTTAAGTTTTCGAAGATTGGCCGGCTGAATTTATCGTCTGTTTTTCAAAAATTGGCGCGGAAAGCCGCCAATTAAATGTCGAAAGTTAATTAACTTCTCAGACCGGGTAATTACACGTACTACGGTTTGGAACGATTTATAATTTTATTTCTGTTTTTTTTATGGAGCTACTTTCACACTCGAACAAAATGGTGTTTATTTGCTAAAGTTTTAATGGGATTCGAACTTCGTGTTTCCATCATCAGGGAGATAATTATGATTTCTTCTTACAGGTAGTTGGTGTTATTAGAATGCAAAATGTGATTATTATATTAAGAGTTTAGTTTAAAAATAGATGATTCTTTAAAATAAAGAGTGAGATAAACTGATTAGATGAAAACTATCGCTTTCATATTTTTAGAGTTTTGACGTGCGCTTAACAAGTTCTACAAATATCTAATTCAACTTTCTTTACTTTTAAAATGGAATTTAGTATCATGCTGTTTCAATAACCTGTGAATTTCTGGATTACTTTCAGTTACTTTACTCTTGTCTGTCGTTTGAAAAAGTGGATGTAGGGGACAGTGGTGTAGGGGGAAGACATATTTTAAAGAAATATTTTTTAAATTAAATTTTGCTAGATAAAATTTTTGAAACTTTCAGAATAATACTTTGACACTTTTGAACATATTTAAAAAATATAAATAGACGATATTTATTAAAACTTAAGGTTTTGAAACCAATTACAGCAACATAAAAATATTCCGTCCTACCCCGGCAGTGGGGTAGGGTGGGACAAAATTTAAATCCATAATTAATTTTTTTAAATGTAGTGAAAAAATAAAAAAGACAAAAGTTAATTTACATCCTTATTATTTATTGCGAAACAACAGTTATTTATATCGAAAATTATACTCAATGAAGTATAAATCAAAAGAAAAATATTATTTGAGCTCAACTAGTGCCACCAATCATTTCTGGTGGAGGTAGTTTTGCAATTGTTAGGACTGATCATCGATAGTGAGCAGTTCATATCCTGTGGTAAGAAAAATTCCCCTTCTTATTTCTTTTTTACAACCCAAAGCCATAGTTTTCCATCTTACCCCATGAGTAAAACTTTTCGAAAATAGGATGTTTCAAAAAAATTTAAAGCTTAAGTCAACAATAAATTCATGAAGAATATATTATTGAGTTAACAAAAGACAAAAATAATTCAGTTAAAAAAACAGAATGAGGCTGAAAATTTACTTTAAAAATCTGAGTAGCTGTTTACTTAGGATTTAGTAAAATAATCTTTTTCACTCACAAACTCATAAGTGCTTGCTCATTTAGTTTCAAGCCTAAAATGATACACAAGCATCAAATAGGAAACAATGATACCTCTAACTAGTGGAACACTCATAAACTAAAAATAATAATTCATTTTTGAAAATGTCCCACCCTACCCCAATCTCCCCTACGTGTTTTGCTTATTTCATGTTTGGATAAAATCTATTGTAAAAAAATCTGAACCACTTCCTTCATGTCGGCTATGTTTTTTATTATCTTCAGACATCAAGCAGAAAAGTATCCTTTCTGATCGTAAACGAAGGGTTAGCTATATGATTTGCTCTGAATGAAAACGGTCTAAGTCGATCAAGAGTAAAAAAATATTTTTTTCTGTTATAATTGCATTGTTCCTATAATGGAGATTAAATTTGTGTGTTAATCTTGGTGTTCAATTATTACAATTTTACTTAGACAACTACCTCACTCTATAAAGAAGATAAAGAGAAACTTAAGTCCATCTCAAAATAAGGAACTTGACTTAGGCTACTAGTACTAGTATTCCAAAGAGAACGTATTTTATTCAAGTCGTTTTGTGGTGTACAGCTAATAAACATTTACCGAGCTCTTCAAGCTGAATGGCTGAACCAGATCATCCAATGACTGCAAATGTCGAGTCAGAGGATTACATTATTTTATTGATGATGCTTAGTAAGAGATAATAATGCTTGTTGGAAAACTATAGCTTCGTGATGAGATCTTATTAGTTTTCGCTACACAGTAGATTTCTTATGTCCTTACAAGAAATAGTACTAAATCTGTACTTACAACCATTGGAGGAAGTTGATTTAACAAAACATTCTTAGTTTTGACGGAGCTAAGAATGGTTTGATGACAAGTCCTAAAAGCTGTTCTCTTATTTTGTGTCCTACTTTAGATATCACTATAAGTTCATTGATATAATAAGTTTGATAAGACAACTCAATCGAAAAAACAACGTTTCTTTACACATTACATTTACATTTGCACTAGATTTTTTTCGCTAAGTCTGATAAGAGTTGAAAAAGTTACCAACTTTGTTCAGCTCAGAGAGTTCTGACGCAAATTTCATATTCAGTTTAAACTTTAGGAAATTTAGTGGCTGCTGAAATTAAATGAATCTGGAAAATAAATCAATAATAATTAATAACTTACAATGCATGTCATTCAATGTTATAGAATATGTAGGGTAACGGTACCAATAACTGTCACTTTAAGAGCAATAAAATTAATTAATTAGCTATTGCTACTGAATAAAACTATCCTGGAAAAAACTTCTTGTTGGGAAAAATTAAATGAAGTTTCAACATTAGTTTAGTATACAATTTGTTTTATTAAGTAATTATTTTCTATTTTTTAAATATTTTTTAAGTTGGCATGGTGGCTGCACCATTAACTGACACACCGGGGAAAATTTTGGCACCAGTAACTGGCATGTCCTGCACCAGTAACTGTCACATTGAAATGCCTTTAATAAATAATAAGCTACCTTTTTTAGCCAACGTAAAGAAAATAAAAGAAAATATTTTTCATCTTTAAAGTTATTTTACAAAATATTGGAGGGAAAAAAGTATTTTGAATAAAAATACATAAAATAGGGTCTTTTATGGGACATTATAAGACCTACCATTTTACTATACTATAAATATGATAAAAGTCAAATCGATTTCACATTAATAAGAATTTATTAACAAAAATGTACGAATTGTATTTAAACTATAAATCATAAACAATAAAAGATTTCGCAAACGATAGGAGACAGGTAAGGTGTACAATAAAATACTGAAACAAGTTAAACGTTAAATTAAAATTTTATGGAAATTGGTTATCTGATTACTTAAAAAATGTAATTAAATCCTTTGTGAGAAAGACGATCCACTACATTTTATAACATCTAATGTTCTATTACAATATGCAGAATAAAAGCTATGTTGTGTGCCGGTACCAATAACTGGCATATGGCAGTACAAATAACTGACAGGGTGACAGTTACTGGAAAAATATTAAATTTTAAAAATTTATTTGCACAACAACATTCTAAATTGCTTCCACAATATTCCCTAGAATTTTCATGCAGTTTCCTTGAATTTCACAAAAACACCAGTAACTGTCACCCATGTCAGTTACTGGTGCAAATGGGTTTTTTGATCCAGTAACTGTCACCCCAATTAAAATGAAAAAATAAATAATTTTTTCAAAATGAATTATTGGGCATGATTTTATGTACTTATTAACAGACAATTTAAGTTAAAACATTTTTCAAAATCGAAAATTTGCTCAATTTAGGCATTAAATAAAAATGTGTATGCTTAATTTCAGTACTTGGCCAACCTCTGAATATCAGAAGTTTTTGGACACAAAATGGAAGTCCTCAATTTAATAAACTTAGAAAACTGTGGTAGAAAATAAATACTGCATAAAGTTAAAGATAAGTGTCTTAAATATTAAGAGAGACCACCATTTATTTCAAGTTTACAATATTAATCTTATTATAATGAACTAAATCTCAATATGCCAGTTACTGGTGCACTGTCAGTTACTGGTACCGCTACCCTACGTTTTTAGAAATTGTGTTTTGAAAAAATTTAAGAGCATTATTTTCTCCGGCATTATTATCTAGTTGAATTCAAATTTGACTGATAAAAATTCTGGTAACAAATTGCACGTTAACTTTTAAGGATATAAGCATTTTACCTTCATATACAAATACATTAAGCTTGAGATGCAGATATAGGGCAATCCATACATAGAGCAAGTCTTGAAGTCCAAGAAAGCTTTGAATATGTTGAGGCCTGAAACCTTTCATATTTCAGAAGCCTTAGTGTTAATCCGATTAGTAGGCATTGGTTAAAGTTTGAGAGGAGCTTAAGCGATTAACGTAACTCTCAGTATAAGAACATTAGTCTGTATCCCATTCAAAATAGTTGGATCAGACTGTTGCTTTTTTCGTTACTTTTAAACGAAAATTTCCGTAGGTATAAGGATTTTTAAAAGGGGTCTTCCATGAAACTTAAGAAGTAAATGATGGATATTTAAGAATGCATGACATTGGGTATACATTTTGATCAGTTTAGTATTATGGAGATACTATTATAAAGGGTTACTTGGGGTAAGTGGGTAACCCCCTTAAAACTATAATATGTACAGGAAATTTCACACTTACTCACATTGATTATGTTACAGCTTGTCACACCAATGAGTTTTGCATATATTTGAGATTTCTTTGATTTATTTTTAAGATTATAGAACTAATTTAAAATAGATTCCCAGAATGGATTTTTTGGAGAGTTCAAGACGTATTTTTCAAAGAAGTATTTCCAGGTAAATTTTCATTACATTTTAATGTTTATTGAACTGTTTTGCAGAGTTTGACCTAAAATACATACGGCAATTTGAAATTTTTCAAAATTTTTAATTTTGAAGTGTTTAACAGGGGGTCCCACTTACCCCATAGTTTTAGCATGGTTGGGGTAAGACAGGGGTTCTCAAACTTTTTATGTCGCGGAGCCCTTTTTAAGAGACAAATTCTTTGCGGAGCCCTTTTCCGAAATGAAACCTTATCTTTCTTGGACTATTTGTGAGGTTTTTTCATGCCTAGGGCGGATCATTCCGCTAGTTGCCAGGGAAGGGGGGAATTAAATATTTTTCGTTTTCTTTAATTTTGGTTTTCCTAATTTTTGGGATATTTCTTTTTATGCAATCACTGCGTATGTATTTTTCTGTTCTGTACCTGTCTTGATTATTTGTAATTTTGTGTTGTAATTATTAAATGTCCATTTACATGATCTGTGTATCACTTGAAAGGGCACCTGCGCGTGTCCCTTTGTGTGGTCTATATAAATTTATAATTTGAAATAAAATTTATTATTATTATTAACAAAAATTTTCAAGGTATAAAAAGCAAATTGCATAAAACCCATTGCTTCTAGAAATAAAAGCATAAATGCAGTAGTAGTAGTGTATATAGAAATTTATTTCGGGAGGGGTCCAAAATTATTCCTTAGCCCCTCCCATGCATATTTAACAGTTTAACGTAGCTTTTAAAAACATTAGGTATAATTTGCATCTAAGATAATTTATTTGTAAGAAAAATTGTGACGAATTGAGATGCAAGTACAATAGAAGGGTCTGGGGGTCCTTCCTCCCTAGAATATTCTGTGAAATGTGATCCTTAAAACCAGTTTTTTTAACTCGTTTTAGATACATCATTTTCCAAATTTTGGACACTAATTTTTAGGTAGGATTTTAATTTTAACGAACTTATTATAAAAATTGACAATAATAAAGTTTCAAGTATAATAGGCAGGGGGTTTTGGGGGTCATCTCTCAGAAGGATTTCGGAAATTTGACCCTAAATAACATGGTTTATTTAACTTGTTTTGTTATACGTAGTCCAAATTTCCGGGAGGCACAGGGCCCCCTCCTATATACACTCCGGGATATATGGAATATTTTGTTTACCAATTATATTTTATCATTGGATACAATGTAAATCTTTGTTTTAAATTTCTGAATATTAAAGCTATCACTTTTTAATCATTAAAAGGCCGAGATGCATGAACAAAGGATTCATACTGAAATCGGTACATCTGTAAATTTTGTTTTCCTAAAAGTTACTTCTTTTGAAATCGAGAGCTGTTTTGGGGGGCTGCTAGACCATACGTCAGAGGTACATATCGAAATTTATTTACACAGGGGCCCAAAATCATTCTTATCCCCTCCCATGCTATAGGATCAATGTAGCTTTTTATACATTTTTTGGCAGAATTTGCATATTAAAGAACTTAATATAAGAAACGTTTTGAGTAAATAAGTTCCAAATGCTATAAAGGGGGTTGGAAATTTGACTCTACTAAACACAGGTTTTCACTTGGTTTTGGTACATCTACTCACATACATTTTTAAGTAGGATTATGATTTTGCTGAACTTAATAAAAAAATGTGCTGAGTAATAAATTTGCGAGGTGTGCTAATACTATTCGGCGCGGCCGTTTCAGCGGCAGAAATAAAATGAAAGTAAATAGAACTTTCAAAATTCTTCTAAAAATTAGAAGAAAAATTTGGTGCCAAAACGGGCCGGCACCCAAACGCCCAGCGCCGAACCATCCTATGCCGGGGGTTCCTAACCCAGAAAAGTTTTGGAAATTTGACCCTAAAACATGGTTTTAACTTGTTTTGGTAAACCAAAGAAGACCTGAAACAGACAAAAACCAGAAAAAACTATAATCAACAGACCTCACTGCATTGGAGGCTCCATACCAAATCCACTTAAAATTAAGGGTGATTTTAAAGCTCTAAAAACTTGGGTAGGAAGGAGAAAAAGTAAGTTCTTAACAAGAAACCCCTAGCAGAAAGTTATTTATATAACATTTCAGAGCAACGCAAATTTGAAATTATCAACGTATTTATTTCAAATTTCTTCGCGGAGCCCCTGGAAATCTTGGCGGAGCCCTAAGGGCTCCGCGGAGCACAGTTTGAGAACCGCTGGGGTAAGAGATACCCCTCTTTATTTAGTAAGTAAGACCCTTTATTATGGTATAAGGGTCAATCCATATCAAGTGATCCAAAGGTGGTCGCTCGACCATTTTATAATCGAATGATTTTTTGTGTGTTGATTCTTATATCATTAGAGAGTCCAAAACCACAAATTTTAATTTTTTATCTTTATTTGAATTTTTATAGCAGCCATCGATGTTCTACGGAACAGCGATTGTAAGGGTTTACGTTAACTAGCGTTATTCCTAAATGGTTTAACTTAAATTCATGGAACAAAAGCCATTTTACTCAGAAAGATACAGGCTTTATGATGGTTGAATCAAATATAAGGGGTATTGAGTCCCAATTAGAAAAAATCCCCCTCAAAGTCGAGCTTTAAGATGGTCATTTTTCACTTTTCAAACGCATATTTTTGTTAAAGGAACTATTATTTTTCTATTTTTTTCTTGAGGAAGGTGTAGTATGCTTCCTAAACTTTACTTTGAAAAAAATTTGACTTCGGTATTCGTTTATTTTTAGAGTTATGAACTCTCAAAATCGGATCATTTCAAAAAATTCACCACTTTGACCCCCATATCTCTGGTGGAACAAAGTTTAAAAATCTGAAATTGTTACTGGTTAAACCTTTCTAGATAATAATCCTGTTCTATAAGGGCCGTCTTTGGTATTTGCTTACATGTCGAGTTACAGGTCCTCGAAGTTGCCATAAAAACGCTAAATTTAACGGTTTGAAAAGTGCAATTTTAGTTCGAAGGCTCACCACTTTATTAATTACAATTAGGATTATTTCATTTCTCATTGCATTTCCTACGGTTCTGATTCCTGACGAAAATTTGTATGAGTGAAGAATATACTTATACAAATACTTTTTTGATACATTATGGTTTAAAAGTCCCAAATTTCTGATTTTTAAGTTCAAAAATGTGTTTTTAAATAATTTAAAATTCAATTTTATTTTTGTCAAAAAGTCAAAAAAATCACGTTGTCAGAAAACGGGCTTCTATTGGATGGGACATCACAGCGCATGAAAACCATTGTGTTTACTGTTTTCACGTGATCGGAAAACGGGCTTCTATTGGAAGTGACCTCACAGCGCATGATTTGTGATTCTAGAGCAGGTATGGGCAACCTTTTCGAGTCCGCGGGCCGGACTCCAAGATTATAATGACGTGGAGGGCCATAGAGTAGATAATAGGTAATATTTTTTAAATAAAAAATGAGTCGTTTAGTTGTACATATACTAAAGTTAAAAATTAATCTGGACTAGAATAATATTATCTAGATTACATACAAAAATTTAATGTTAAAGTTACAAAAATCTGGACTGGAAAATCTAGAAAAATCTGGAGTACTTGAGTTTGAACCTGAGTTACAAGATTGTCAACGTTGGGATATCTATCTCACTTATACACAGGCGCAGAGTTTTGTCCAGATTTTCCTCCGTAAGCCTGGTTCGATACTTCGATTTATAAATTTTCATTCAGGAAAAGAACTGTTCACATTTACATGTACTTACAAACACGCAGATAATTTTTCTTGCAAATGCTCTAAGGTGGGGGAATTTTTCTTCAGCTAGGTATGTGCTGTTGAAATCACTGGGCTTTACGTCTTCAAATTTTGATTTTAAATGCCAGTCTTCCTGAAGCTCGATCAACTTCATTTGCAGGTGTATCGGAGCTTCCTCGACGTTACTTTTCAAGGGAGATGGAAAAAGGTTGAACAAGCTATCCACGTTTTTAAAATCGGAAAATCAACCTTCGGCGATCGTCCGTCGTGAAGTAACAACTCTCCCACGCTTATAGACACCTACCAAGAACAAAATATAGTTGTACAGCACGTTTTAACTGCTAAAATTGAGTTCTTTTCGGGGGAAACTTCTGTATCCCCTCTTTCGCTCTTGTTAACGAAAACAGAGGGATTTTTTAGTACAATTTTTAAAATGTTCCGCGGGCCGGACCAAATGAACAGGCGGGCCGGATCCGGCCCGCGGGCCGTAGGTTGCCCATCGTTGTTCTAGAGTTTTCGCGCCCAAATAAAAAACGAATTTTCAAAAATTTATATCTCAGAAACTAGGCTACGAAAATACTTGATGTAAACGATGATGATGATGATTTATCTACTATTTTAATAAAATTTAATCTCAAAACGTGAGAATACCTCATTGAATCGTTTAATTCTGAAACGTGTCAAACGTCACTTTTTCAAAATTGAGTTATTGGTGTCATGGGATTTTGTAGGAGTACACGCACATTTTAAAGTAAGAATAATAAAAAACGTTATTTTAAAATAGTTTTCCAGCATGTTAAATTTCAGCTTTAGTGCAGAAACAGGTCAAACGACGTCGCTTGACTGGTTTCTGCACTTACACTGGGGGGAATTTTGTTCATGCCGTCTCAAAAGAATTGATCAAAGAATTCTTCAGTGCTATCTTCTGATTGACAACAGTCAATGTTGCTTCGGATTCTCAAAAACTTTGGAAAAGCAATTTCCGCAGACTTTCCCGGAATCAAAGAGATTGTTGTTATTTTTTGTTAAATGTTCAATAGTTATTTTGCGAAGTCTTTTATAAGGTTTTTTATGTTTCTTGAAAGGATCACAGCATTTCCGGGAAAAAATATGTTTTTAATTTTAAAAAATTGTTGTGGTACTTACATAGAACACTGAGTTTCCACAGCTGTTTTCGATTTGCTCTAATTTTAATAACCCTTACAGAATCTAAAGCCACCTCACAGAAATAAAAAAAAAATAAAGCAATGAGAAATCAAATAATCCTAATTGTAATTAATAAAGTGGTGATCCTTCGAACTAAAATTGCACTTTTCAAACCGTTAAATTGAGCGTTTTTAGGGCAACTTCGAGGACCTGTAACTCGACTTGTAAGCAAATACCAAAGACGGCCCTTATAGAACAGGATTATACCCTAGAAAGGTTTAACCAGTAACAATTTCAGATTTTTAAACTTTGTTCCACCAGAGATATTGGGGGTCAAAGTGGTGAATTTTTTGAAATGATCCGATTTTGAGAGTTCATAACTCTAAAAATAAACGAATACCGAAGTCAAATTTTTTTTAAAGTAAAGTTTAGGAAGCATACTACACCTTAATCAAGAAAAAAGTAGAAAAATAATAGTTCTTTTAACAAAAATATGCGTTTGAAAAGTGAAAAATGACCATCTTAAAGCTCGACTTTGAGGGAGATATTTTCTGATTGGGACTCAATACCCCTTATATTTGATTCAACCATTATAAAGCCTGTATCTTTCTGAGTAAAATGGCTTTTGTTCCATGAATTTAAGTTTCACTATTTAGGAATAACGCTAGTTAACGTAAACCCTTATAATCGCTGTTCTGTAGAACATCGAGGGCTGCTATAAAAATTCAAATAAAGATAAAAAACTAAAATTTGTGGTTTTGGACTCTAATGATATAAGAATTAACACACAAAAAATCATTCGATTATAAAATGGTCGAGCGACCAATTTTAGTTTTTCTGGATCACTTGATAAGGATTGACCCATAAGTGGTTCTAGAGGGTCCCATATTATATAGGAACTATTACTGAAGACATGGGCGGATTTCAGGGGGGTTAAAGGGACAATTTCCTCCAATATTTTCAGAAAATTTCGATTTATAGTAGCAAGTTTAATAAAAAAAATAATAAAATAATAAAAAAAAGGTTTAATAAATAAAAAAATAAACAATATTTTGATATGGAAAAAAGAGACATTTTACTCACCACTTCAAAATTCATTAAAATTTATAAATAGTTTCATCGACATTTTATATCAAATTTGCGTTTTAATTTAAGTTATGGTGAGTAAAGTGAAATATCTCATCAATAGTGTTCATTCTCATTTAGCGTGTCCGATTTAATATAAATAAAGAGGGGGTGACCCACTTACCCCCTCTCTTGGGGTAAGTGGGTCACCCATCTCATTTTTGATAAAAATACCAGGTAAGAAAAATGTAAAGCTTTATTTCAGAAACTACTGATAAATGTTTGTTTATCGATAGACTCTTTAACGAAATTAGTCAAAAAGTAACACAAAATAAACATTTTCAATTTTTTTCTATAAAGCTCCAAAAATGTACTAGGCTAAAAAGGGGCCCAGCTTACCCCAAGTGACCCTACAAAGATCGATGTCTAATTGTTATTCCCCCTTGCTGACAGCTACTGTTTTAAACCGGGTTTGAAACTGGTAATAATGGAGAAAAAAACTCAAAATCAGATCGAAATTTTTATTTACCACTTTTAATAATTAGACAGCGTTTTTTTTATCAAACACGAATCAAATTACTTGTGATAGTTATTTTAATGATTATCTGTGAGCTTTATTTCATGATTTTTATATTTTGTATCAAAAAATAAAAAAATTTTTGTTGCATGGAAGATCACAAAAATCGCCAGAGATACCTCGATTATTCTGAAAAATACCGAAGATTATTCCTTTTTCGAAAAGTTAGATGGGCGGTTTTGGCAAGGTGTGAACAACGATATGTTTTGATATTGTTTGAGTTTTATTTTTCGATTTATATATTTTTTATGATATTTTTCATACGAAATTAATGATTATTATTAATGATGATTAAAACCATATATCGCTCAAAATTAATCCTTTTTAATCGAAACTCAAAATCTGATAATGATTTATGTTTTAAACCAGGCCCAATTTTATTATTTGTTGGCAATCAATTGTGATCATAATATCCCAACCCTGGTTTTAAATATTCCCAGTGGCATTTTAATAAGAACACTTAACAACTTCAATCACAGCAAATATGAGGAGCAAACAATCAAACCATGCTTTCTCCTTCAAATACAAATTTTCAGGAAACACAAAAAACTAATAACTTAAAAAATAACTAATTTAAAAACCTAATTATCATTTGTTTAGTTCTATAACGAGTAACGGAGAAGATTTGTAGTCATAATTTACCTAAAAACTTAAAATTAATTATTAAAAAATGCATTTGAAATTTGGAGAAATCACGTTTTGATTGAACACATAGGAGGAAACATGGTTTGAATGTTTCCAATGTGGAAAAAACACTTTTTTAATAAAAAAATTTTAATCCTACTCTTCTCAAAAACTATTCTTTTTATTTATGACATACAATGTAAATTTTTAAAATAAACATTAGGTGATTTCGAATCAAAAAGTCCCCACCAATATTTCTACATCACCAACTTAACGCCGAAAAATAAATGGGTCACGTGACGAGTAAGAACAGCTATGATTGGCTGTAACTGGAGGAATCACTGTTTGGCTGAACGCAGGCTCTAGAGAAAACACTTTTTGATTGAAACATCAATTTTCTAAGTAGTTTTAGAATAGGTTAAAACTTGTTTTAGTTGAAGATAATAGCATTATTTTGTGCAGTTTAATGTGTAGATCATGAAAATAGCAGCAACTCATTTCTTATTTTTTTTTAAAGAAAACCACAGATTGCAATTTCACTATTAATAGAGATACAGAAATCTATTCAAAATATTATATTTACTTAAATAGTGGTGACTTAATTTACCTCTTCGGTAATCCAACAGGATTGTTAGGATGATACTGAGAATAGACTTTTACAACGGCCTGAGCAGGAGTATTGGGAGATGAAAAGAACAATAGGGGACCTCCGTTTGAGGAGAGGAGGTTACGTAATTGACTGCGAGTGGCCTTAGAAGTGCTCATTACCCATGGAATACAGTTTACAATGCAAGTTTTATCATGGAATACAATTCTAGCTTAATCATGGATTCTATAAATACTTCATAGCTTACTGAAGAATATAAACTTTCAACCCCAGAAATAATGTCCGATATCTAATGCTATTTATTTTCTTTGAAATTAATTATTTTTAGTATGATTTCAAGTTTTAATCTATAAACCTGAAATATGGAAGCTTTAGAAAAGACATAAGTGACAAATACTTCAGTCCAAAAGTTTTATAATTTACCATGTATTCTTTCTAGAAAATTTATTTCCCAGTCTGGAAAAGTTGGAAAATACCAGGTTTTCTTTTAAGTTAAACTAAATATTTTATAAATTATAGAATAAACCTGTTGAGTAAAGCGTGTTTCGTACCCAAAATAAAGTCATAAAGTTTAATAAAGAAGAGAAAAGTCATTAAAAGTTAAATATAATTAAATTAACGCAATATCTAAGCTTTAGTTTTGGAGTGTATTAAATTGGAATGAACTGTTGTGATATAATCCACCTTTTTAAACTTTTCAGATTAAAGTGAAATATTATTTGGAGATTATCAAGGTATAATAGTAAGATAAAACTTTTTAATTTTGATCAACATTGCGTAAAAGCAATACCAGAAGCACTTAATTCAAAATCTCTCTATTCTAAAAAAAGTTTTTGGTGAACGGTTTCCAGAGAAAGGCTTTTTAATTACTGATCCGTATAACACATATTTGGTATCAAACTGTCCGTATTCTTTTGAGGATGTGCAAAGTGCCTTTAGAATTTCTAAAAAAAATCTCAATTTTAAAATATTTCCATTTTTTTAGATTTCGGATAAGGTCGCAGTTACAAAGCAAGAAACTATGAATTTTAAAACAATTGAAAACATATTTCACTGGTTTTTTAATATTCAAATGGATTAAATAATCATCTTTCTATTTATAACACGAATTTAAAAAATATATTTTGTGTTATTTTTAACAATATTTTTATTTTTGTTGTTCACAAAGGGTTTAATTGTTGTTCAAACGGTTTTCATTATATTTTAAACTTATATATAATTAATTTATTTTTTATTTTTTAAATAACAAATTAATATTTTTATATTTATCTTTGTAGTTGTGGCAACCTAATCATTACTATATTTACAATAAAATATACACTCGCTTTCGGAAATTTTGAATTTTGCATTTATTTTTTATATCCTTTTTCAAGTATATTTTTTAAGGTAGTAAAATGTAACTCTTTATTTCATAATGACAAAACGCAAACAATTAAATAACACGGGTGAATGTTTTAGAAATAAGGATGAAAATGTTGGAAGTCTTGACATTCGGTGTCGTTGCTATGAAAATGACACAACTTCGAAGTTTGTTTCTCATGAAGATAAAATTCTAAATTTTCGCGATGTTTAAGATAATTACTACATTTTTAACAGTCAATCATTACAAATTTTAAGAAAGTTAAATTTATTCCTGAGATATTTCAATGCTTCCCTTAATGTATCTGTGAAAAAACATTACCTTAGTAGGGAAATGGGTAAAAGAATGTTTACATTGCTTTGTTGTTAATTTTCTTGGGGTTCAATTCCGTTATAGTTCCCGCTAAATATCGCCAATCTCTTTCGAACGCTCAATATTCAAATGTAAACCAATTTTTCTAATTTTTAATGATAAACTGAATAGTTATAGATCTGATTAAACACTTTAATCTATGAATTTGAAACAATTTAGCAATATTTATACTTTATAGTGTCCAAAAGAGATTAGTGATATTTAGCGGGAACTATAACGGAATTCAACCCCAAGAAAATTAACAACAGAGCAATGTAAAAATTTTTTTACCCATTTCCCTAAGGTAATGTGTTTTTCACAGATACATTAAGGGAAGCACTGAAACATTAAGGGAAGGTTCATATTTAGCGGGAACTATATATGAACCTTTCTTGGAATTATAAAGCGATCCGCCAATTCATGTTACCATAAAGGAAATGATAAAATTCCACCACTGAATAAATATTCGCCATTTTTGAAAGAATACCACGGAGAAGTACTACCCCTGTGTTAAGAATGTTTTATAAAGTGAGTAAGTGCAGTGAGCTGGGTTTTGTGGGGAATTGTGAAGCGGTCAAAAAGTTACTGCGTCAGCAGTTAACGGGGGTTGGCGAGCGATAGCGAGCAGGGGGCGGTAGCCCCCTAGTTCACAAAAAATATTTATTTAACATTCAGGTAGCTATATTAAAACTTCTTCCGAACTGATGAGTTATTATTTCTAACCGTCAGTTCCTACGTTACCATGGTTACAAGTCTGAATTCAGTACTGGGTCAAATGGAGATAAGAGACATAACAGGGCAGACGATTCTACCGACTCACATAGCCCCATTTCTTATCTTTAGTGAACCTTTTTGCTCGCCGTGGAACTTGGTGGTAAGGAAGGTGAAAGGCTTGTGCAAGGAAGATCTAGCTTGCTCAGGTCCCACAAAAATAAAATTGAAGTCTTTTTTAGGAGTATCAAAAGGTTGCTTGAACTGTTAGCATGTTTTACATATCTAAGTGAAAAAATCAGTCGCAAAAATTGTACTGCTTTGGGATTTCGGGAAGTTAATTTAGGCTTAGAAACACACATACGTAGTTAAATCTTCTTTCAAAATAAAATTCAATAAAGGTGTATGTTTGTCTTCTATACACAAATCTACGATTTTTTCCGATCTGCATGAAACTTGGTACAGGACGTATAAAAATAATACACGAAACACAACATGGGATGGGTTATGTTTTGAGTCTTTAAAATTATTCCTTGATCCACTTTTCGCCTTTTTGGCTATCACTTATATCTTCCGTTTTTCTAAAATCCTTACTTAGTTTAAGAGTATTAGCATTCCAATTTTTTTTTATTTTTAGCTGAACTCGT
This sequence comes from Tetragnatha versicolor, assembly GCA_024610705.1. Taxonomy (NCBI): domain Eukaryota; kingdom Metazoa; phylum Arthropoda; class Arachnida; order Araneae; family Tetragnathidae; genus Tetragnatha; species Tetragnatha versicolor. The sequence goes on from JANDEH010000079.1 coordinate 73,133, forward strand.
CTTCTTTTTTACGTTCTTATTCCAATCTGCAAATTTTCCATTGCCCTTTAAACTACATAAAACCTAATTGAGTGAAAAAAATTCACTGCAGATTGGAATAAAACAGTACAGCAGTATGCATTCCACTACAATACAAGTACAGCAGAATGCATTCCACTTTCACTATAAATTTGATTCAAATTGAAACCATTTACTGATTATAATATGCACTTTAATGATTCAAAGATTTTTATAAAACAAATTTCAAGCTAGTTAAGGTGCAAATTTAATTCCTTGTTGCATCACGCGATATAAGTTGTTGATAGCCTAAATTGGAGTTCGTAAAACTTTAAACCATCGCAATCCCTTACTTAAGAAATCGATTCAACATAGTGATCCAGCTATTTATTTTTCCAGACGAAAACTCTGTACAACTTTTAATGACCGCTTCCTTAGAAGAATTTAGAGTTAAAAGAACTCTCGGAGGTTGATTTTTTTACTGCTTGAAATAACAGTGTTTGTTGAGAGTGCGCTCCAAGTTTCAGTTATGAGCAAATATTCTCTTCTACAGGGGCCTCTTTTTTTTCCCGTAAGGAATAATTCACTTTTATTAGATTTTAGTGTATTTATTGTTTTATTTACCATAAAAGTTATTATTATAATTTAATTTTTAGTTGGAAAAGGGAATAAGTCCAAATACCAAGTTTTGAGAAAATCGAAAAAAAAAAACTGTGTAAGTAATGGAATTTTCATTGTATAACCACTAAATTTTTACTGGAAGTTCAGAACCCTATTTAAAAAACATAACAATCATCAAAACAAATATAAATATATTCCAAAATATTTTAAAATCAAAATAAATTGATGGACTTATTCCCTTCTTCCACCTTATGAAATTTTTCTGATGAAAAAAATCCTTAAAAACCCCTAAATTCATATTTAAATTATATTTATCTTTAGTTTACACCACAAAAGGGTGAAATAAAAAGAATAAGACAAATAAAATTCAAAATTAGGGTGAGACTGAGTTATTAAAGCAGTATCAATAGAGTGAGTGAATATGAATGGAGTCAAACACTGACTGCATAATAAAAGTTTAAAAAAAATTGAAATGAAGAGAAAATTTTATTTCAACTTAGTTTAAAGCACAAAGAATATGAAAAGAAAGACAAAATAACTTTAGTTCCAAATTAACTTAAAAAATAAAATGAATGAACGTCGATTTCACAACTTCAAAGGGCAATATCTCCCTATAGGGGTTAGTTATTCCCCCCTCTTTTCACACATGTGTAGAGCAAAGCTTGGAGATTGTTTTGAGCACAAAAAGTCAATTTGTCATTTTTTGGACTTATTCACTTCTTCAAACTGACGATTCAATTCTAGTTTTATATTTCTTATTTAAAACTCTTTATCTACTGAGTCTCTTCAACTTCAAAATTACATAGAATAACCATCCTAACGAATATATTGACGATTCTTTGCAGGAACACTCAGTTTTCCTCTTCCAGGATAAAACGCAGCAAAGGTTCTATGATGAGTATTTTAGCATGAAATGCCAATAGATTTAACTAAAACAATGCTTTCATCTGACATTTCAATTGGATCCTCATGATTGCCTTTTTTGTTCCCGCAAAAATTAGCTAAAGTCAAAAGTGTGAAGTGTATTACTTTTTAAGACTTAAAATTACGATAAAAAAAACCATGTTTTTTTGTATTGTGATAATATTTTAGCACTCCGCGTGTACTGACAGTACTCAAAAGCATAAATTTTATAAATTGCCTCTAGCGGATTGTATTTTACAAATGTGATTATTTTATTTATGTGTATCCCTTAATTTTCAATTTAGTGACTCAAAAAATATTTGCACGAAAAAAATTGCAGCGAATCATGATGCCGTAGATAAAAAGGGTTAAACCGTAGTCAACAATTTCAAATATATCCCAGTTCCCGTCTTTGATTCAACTTTTCAACAAGCCATGAAATTTTTTCATCTAAAAGTAGTTTATACCATCCAAAATATCTGACTGCTGGATTCCGTTCTGTAATCATTTTTGAGCCAATTTAACCGAACATAATTATGTTTCTAAAACTATCAAAGAACTTTTGAAGGGATTTTCATTAGATTTCACTCATAGAGAATAAAAAAACGTGTTTCATCCTTTTATCCATTTTTGTTATTGCGCTGCATAATTTTGAAATTACTTTAGGCTCATCAGTCAAATCAAGAATATCAGTTACGTTATTAAATTGGCCATTTAAAATTAATATCATTTTTGAAGCAAAGACGTATCCATCTCCTTCGGGGTTGTTATATGCTAACGACTTTTCTCAATAGCAAATTGCGACAAAAAGTTTGCGTTCCATACCTTACTAGCATGGATTAAACTTGTGGTCCTTATAAAAGATCACCAGTTGAATAGTAAATTTTAAATTTTTATATTTTAATTCGTTATATTAAATTATTATATTAATATCATTGGAATATTTTAAATAATACACGACTTTCTTGCAGGTTGTGTAGTAGATCAATAAATGTAGTGTAGCGAAATTGATGTTAAAGAGCGCTATTTTTTTATTCTATTTTTTCATTCCAACACTAAAAAGGGTTTCAGCAATTAGAGCGGCTTTTATTTTGATGAAAGAAATTACTTTCGTGAGACTTAGGAGTTAAAATAAGCCCTAAGACAGATTCTGTTTTTTTCACAATTTTCTATTTTGCTAAGTAACCTCAGTTTATTAAATTTAAGTTGTTTTCGGGGTTGTGATTATTATAAAAAAGCAGATGAAAAAGTAAATTACAGAGTGGAAAATAAAATCTAGTATCATAAAAATAGTACAGGAAAGTTTTTCATATATTTTTCTAGCGCTTAGAAGTTAATAAATCATACATTAGATGTGCGTACAAAAATTCACTTTTTATACATGTAATTGAATTTAAAGAAAAGTGAGGATTAATTCATTTAAAACAAATGGTATAAGCATGACATATTTTTATTTCATAAAAAAAGATTGACCTAGGAATCATACAAATGAATGTTTACTTATTGTACAAAGGATTCTGAATTTTTTTCCTAATACCTAAATATAATTCGATCAAGTTTGTATTTTGCACGATATCAAATTGAAAAAATACATTATTTCATTTTTGTCTATAAACAAAAAAAAATTTCTTCCTATTTTATGATTTTTGTTGGAGTAGGTGTGGATGGAAATCATATATAGAAATCATATTAATTGAGAGTATCTAACTATAAAAGATAAAAATAGGAAAACTGAATTTTACATTACCTGTATATTTTGCTTTGAGTTCTGTTTTCCCCTCCCCATGTTCATCGCATATTTATTAAATGGAATATCCATATTGAAATACAGGGTGGTTATAAAATAAGTTACCCTATTGAATCCTCGGAGTGCAGGTTCTAATGGACATCGGACATATTTCGATGAAATTTGGGGTTTACGTAATATGGATCATGTGAAATTGGAGTTTCCCAAAAAACTCAGTCCGATTTTGACCAATAAATTACTTTTTTAGCATGGAAAAAATGTAATGCTGACTGATTTAGTTTAGTATACACGAAAAAAATTATGAGATAGAAGATATTCAATGTCTCTTTGAATAAGAACCGTCAAAGCTTAAATCCGTCTTATCCATACTCACATCTGCCAATCGTCATTATTTTACTTTTAAAATCAAATCTTTACCAAATTTTTTTCTTGTTAACTAAATTTAACTCTAAACACATCTTCTAGGAGTAAATTAAAACCTTTTTTCTCCCACGCAAAAAAAAACACCATCTATTGATCAAATATTGATTTTTATTTCCGATGATCCGTAATACGTAAATACCAAACTTTATCGACATACGTTCTCTAGAACCAGCGCTAAGATGGTAACAACTAGTATAACTATGTTTATTACCACCCTGTATATGCACCAAAATAAGTAATAACCTATTAACATTTGAAAACCACTATTTTGAAGATGGTAATCAGCTCGTTTATTACCTTTCAAAACCACTCTTTGAGATAGTCTCATTCGAACCGATGAGAAGATGAAGATCGTTGCAGAGTCATACGTTCCGCTGTGAGTTATGAGATATAGTTGATTAGGAGGAGATGTGATTATGAGATTCTGAAATCACATTTAGGGATAATGATGATAGTCCTAGATGGGAATGGTTACCGATATTTTAAAGGGGTTTTGATGTCCTTTTATACTCTCTCAATCATGAGTGCGGAAACGAGCGTTTTCAGTTCTTTAAAGATGCATAAATTTCGTTTTATTGGGAAAATCATACTCGTTCTCGCTTTGATTTTAGTGCATATTCACAGAACCAGAAGGTTTTTATACTTTGATAACAATGCGTATGGACTTTATTTTTGCTGTTTTTTGGAAATTTTAATAAAATAGTATCTGGGGATAGAACCCACGAACTGCCGCTGTTACGCAGGCATCCTACCACTGCTCCAGCAGGGATTCAATAACTTGAAAACATATTAGTTATTAGATGTTATTTCTTTGTGACGCTGCGCATTATATCAAAGTATAAAAACCTTGCTGGCTTTGTGAATAAGCGATTTGCGTCAGACAGCTGCCTGCTTACGTACTTACTGCTTAAGTACTGCTTAAGTACTTACTTAACTGCTTACGTACTTACTGCTTAAGTACGCTTACTGCTTTTCATGTTGTGTAGAAATGTTGTAGGATTGTGAGCAGTGAACTTGGGTGTTTCAAAAGATATCAAAGAAGGTGCTCACAATACACTTACTGCCAGTTTCTTAGAAGAAAAACAGAAGTGGAGTGAGCATTCCAATTGAATCGACACCGAAAGAGAGTACATACACTCTTAAAACGACAATCTCAAAACTGAGTAAAAATTACTCAAACTGGCTCCGAATCAAATTTACTCAAATTTGAAAACATGAATTATATTCATTTCTGAACATGTGCATACTCAAAAATGAAACAGGTTGAGCTTGATTTATGAGAATGCCATGCACTAACTCAAGAATAAGCTCATGATGTTTCATTTTTGAGTACATATGCACATTTTCCGAAAAGAGTATATTCATGTTTTCAAATTTGAGTAAATTTGATTCGGAGCCAGTTTGAGTAATTTTTATTCAGTTTTTAGACTGCCGTTTTAAGAGTGTAGTCGTCATTAGCAGGGCTACTGGCGATGAGTTGGCGCGTTATCACTTGCTTGACTACTAATTTAAAACCAGTGTTTCAATTTAATGATCACACTTGGTCGCCAAAACGTGATTTAATGATTAAATTTTGAAAAAGAAACCTTTAAAAACCGGGCCTGGCTTGAGCCTAAAAACTCTTGATCGAATTTTGAGTTTTATTGGCTTTGATTAAAAATCATGATAACTTTTGAGTGATACGGTTTTCACTGAGATAATAATAACTTACTTGCGTACTATACCGTCGACGGTTCAGCAGCCGTTAAATTCAATGGTACAGCTATAGGATAGTCAATAGGATTTGGTAACGGTCGACGGCATAATACGTAAGAACCTGAAACTCAAACTGCGAAATCAAACCTATCCTTCACATCTTGCCGAAACTGCCCGTCTAATTTTTTTAGGATAGGCGTTCTATTTGGTAACTTTCAGAACAATCGAGGTGTCTCTCCGCTGGTGATTTAGCGATCATTCTTGTAACAAAAATAATTTTCATTTTCTGGTAAGAAGAATAAAACTCAAAAAATAATGCTCACAGATTATAATAATTAAAATTACAATCACCGGTAATTATTACGACATGATTTTTTTTTCATTTCTGATCGCCAAATGATGATCAGTGTGATGAAAAACGCTGCCTATTTTTTAAAAGTGGCAAATAAAAATTTAGATCTGAGTTTGAGTTTTTTCTACGTATCTATAATTGAAGGGCTTGGTGGATGAAGGGGTAGGGTGGTTACAAAAAATCAACTTTCGAAATTCTTAGGTCTTACCCCCCTAAAATGTGCCAATAGGCTAAAAAATGAGATTGGCCAAGTTTCAGCTCAATCCGATAATATTAACCCGTGCCTCATCGAGGTCAAAGTTCAGAAAAACAGCGATTTTCAACAAAAAATCGTAGTTTTCGCCCCATAAAACTGGAACCGTTTGTCCCAGAAATCTGGTTAGGGTGTCATTTGATAGGAAATTTTATACACTTTAACTCTGAAGTTACGGAATTTTATTTGCTAAAACGGATGGGGAGCTACTTAGCATTTTCATAGTAAAGGTCCGTGAAAAAGCGACTTCATTACTAGAAAACTAGAACATTACAATGTCACAAAAAACTTTATCCTCCGGGCTTTTTCTATTACTTTTGGTCCCAATAGATAGTAAATGAGTTTTTAAACCCCCTAAGGGAATCCTAGGGCATAATTTCAAACCCCCTAGTGTTTGAAAAAAGGAAAAAATATATAATTTTTTTTAAATTTTTAAACACGCATTTTGGGACTGAGAATGTGATAAAGTTGGTCCAACTACATTATTAAGAGCTTAATTAGATAGAATACCAATGGTATAGGGCCTGAACCTTTCCCTATAACCCCTATAATCTAAGCGAAAGAAGCGCGACTGCGAGGTTTTGCTAAACAAAGGGTTTAATGTCCGTTAGTGATAAACAAAGCTAAATTACAAAATGTTCACAAAAACCTCTAGAGATATGTCATTTGGTGTCAGAAATAACGTTTGAGATTATATATGTGGGTAAAATTATAATAAAAGCGTCCTTCCGACTCTAAATGTTAAAAAAATTCTATTTCTACCAAAGTTACATGTTTTCAGCTAAAAGTGATCTTAGAAAAATGTATAAATTGATTTTAATGTACCTCAAAATTCATTTGCCTATCATTCAAGGAAAACTAGTTTCTTGAAAAGTATAATAATGTTTCATTATATGTTTGATCTATAATCTATATTTTGTTCTTTATTTGTCAATTGTGTTTACACCTGTGTGAAAGAAGACAAAATATCATGTAAGTTAATGAAATATTAAAAAATATTTTTGATTTCACAGTAAATGTTTCTATGATTCTCATAATTAATTTTTGTAAAAAAACCATAAACAAGGTTTCTCGGAAAAATATACTTAAAGACACTCCAACATTGTATTCTCTGTAGTTTTCACTGGATTTTTTTTAAGGGCAACCAAGTTACTGTCCTAAACCTAAAGTTCAATAAACCCAATTTATAGAAAATCATTATAATTATCCAAAAACTTTTAAAACTATTTTTTAAAAATTACTTGGTAAGATTTTCTTCCTTCTCACCATGTGTAGTACACAGAAAGAAAATTTTTGAAATCATTTACAATAGCATACCTTTCAAAAAGGTTATTTTCCTTGAATGATAGGTAAAGGAATTTTGTGGTATATTAAAATAAATAAATTTATACATTTTTCTAAGATCACTTTTAGCTGAAAACATGTAACTTTGGTAGAAATAGGATTTTTTTAACATTTAGAGTCGGAAGGACGCTTTTATTATAATTTTACCCACATATATAATCTCAAACGTCATTTCTGACACCAAATGACATATCTCTAGAGGTTTTTGTGAACATTTTGTAATTAAGCTTTGTTTATCACTTTAACGGGCATTAAACCCTTTTTTTAGCAAAACCTCGCAGTCGCGCTTCTTTCGCTTGGATTATAGGGGTTATAGGGAAAGGTTAAGGCCCTATACCATTGGTATTCTATCTAATTAAGCTCTTAATAATATATTTGGACCAACTTTATCACATTATCAGTCCCAAAATGAGTGTTGAAAATTTTTTTAAAAATTATATATTTTTTCCTTTTTTTCAAACACTAGGGGGTTTGAAATTATACCCTAGAATTCCCTTAGGGGGTTTAAAAACTCATTTACTATCTATTGGGACCAAAAGTATTAGAAAAAGCCCGGAGGATAAAGTTTTTATTGACATTGTAATGTTCTAGGTTTCTAGCAATGAAGTCGCTTTTTCACGGACCTTTACTATGAAAATGCTAAATAGCGCCCCATCCGTTTTAGCAAATAAAAGTCCGTAACTTCAGAGTTAAAGTGTATGAAATTTCCTATCAAATGACACCCTAACCAGATTTCTGGGACAAACGGTTCCAGTTTTATGGGGCCAAAACTACGATTTTTTGTAAAAAATCGCTGTTTTTCTGAACTTTGACCTCGATGAGGCACGGGTTAATATTATCGGATTGAGCTGAAACTTGGCCAATCTCATTTTTTAGCTTATTGGCACATTTTAGGGGGGTAAGACCTAAAAAAAGTTGAAAAAAATTTTTCCCCATGTAACTTGTGACCACCCTAATGAAGGGGCTATGTTACAAGGCTTGTCCCGAAAGTAACCAGTAATTCCAGTCAGAATTAGGGAATTCAGTCTCGTTACTTTCGGGACAGGTCTTGTAACATAGCCCCTTCATCCACCAAGCCCTTCAATTATCAATTTCAAACCCTGTTCCAAACAATTCCAGGCATGCTAGGTGACAAAACGCGACGTCAAGAATGCATGCATTGCATTAGCAAAAATGCGATGCAAAACACGTTTCTCTGTATACTTACTCTTACAAAGGAAAAACCTATTTTACAGAGATTGTCGTTCCTCTGTGTAGTGCGGTGAAGCCGATCTATGTCGGAAAGAACATATCTTTAAAATCCATACCCTTTGTTTACCTGTATCTTCATAAATTTATCAATAAATAGAGTGAAAAGAATCTTGTGCAAATGTTAACATCAATTGAAAAACAACGTTTATTTTTACACAATTTATAATTTTTTTTTACAGTTTTAAAGGTTTTTACTGAAGAAGGGGATCCATTGATCCCCGAAACAATTGTCTACAGTTTTAAAAAAAATTTATAAATTGTGTAAAAATAAACGTTGTTTTTCAATTGACAATAAATATAGTGTTTGAGTAATTTTTTCCCCGCCACTATACTCTAGAAGTAAATTTGTTTTTACCCTTCAGATCAAGAGGTTTTAAAGTTGTAAAATCTAAGAATGTAGAAATTAATATTTACTAAAGTTTAAACTCTTGAGTTTCAAGACAAGAATAAATATCTATTAAACTCTGATCAGACTTATCATATAATGTTTCAGTGAATGCTGTGAATTCTGGTCATTAACAAAGGCCAGATGAAGACAGACTTTTAATCTTTGAAAGAAAAATACTTCGAAAAATATTTGGCCCGATCAGGGAAAATGATAGATGGAGGAGTTTGTTTAACCACGACGTATACAAGAAATATAAACAACCTATTTTTACTATAGTTATCAAGTCTTATTGTATCAGATGGCTTGGGCATATTTAAAAAAAAAATGTGAAGACTCAAACCCTGCCAAAAAGGTAACCTTTACAAATCGTCACCTTAGAATCAAAAACTACTATCTCCATTCGGCAAACTTCGGGAATCCCGATTCTTGGCGTTTAGATCGTTGGAGAAAATAATTTGTTTGGTTTTGATCTCTTCTACTCGATCATGTCAGCTCTTACAAACCAAAAAACGAGCTTCTCCACCGAGCTGATCGCCAAGGATCGGTATTCCTGAAGGTTGCCGAATGGAGATAGTAGTTTTCGATTCTAAGGTGACGAAATGTATAAGGTACAAGATTAATAAATAGAAAAAATATTCTCTGGAGTAAAGACATAAATACTTTCTCCTAGTTTTTCCTTTGAATATTCACAATGTGTCTCAAAATATTTCTTGCACTTAATTTGACACATTAAATTCGATGTCAACAGTGGTAATAATTGTGGATCGTATACAATATGTATTCCTTTGGGATGGATGTTATAAAACGTTATAGAAATTGAGGTGTTCATGAGTAAGGATAATTAATAAAATTACTATCTTGTAGTTTACTATTTTAACCTATTTATTAAAAGTTTCCAGTGCAAGTTTTCATTAATCGATTACGCTAACTATAACTCACCAGTCGGAAAAGAAACTAATTTTGATATTAACATAAAAAAATTACTGTATATAAATAATTTTCAACAAACACAGCAGTAAAAAATTAACTATCCAAATACCATTGGGTTAGTATCAGAATGTTGAAAAAAAGGCTCCGTTTTTGGAATGGAACACTAAAACTGTTACACATCTTCGTGATAGAATTTATGGTTGTTAAAAGCTTCCACTTTGCTGTGACTCTTAAAAAAGAAAACTATTGGACCGAATGTCCTCAAACTTGGTCACAGGTCATATGAGAGGTGATGAGAATTTTTTCCAGGTGAAAAAATTTTAGTTCAAAAACTCCACAAAAAAAGAAGCAAGGCAACTTGACAACAATGAAGCCAAAGTCACCCTTATACCCCGTTCGCACTGGCAGTAAAAATACCCTCTATTTTCATTTCGCACTTAGTTGCCATAGAAACACACTTTAGGAATAACAAAATCGCCCCATATTTTAAGGGTGTTTGAAAATCACCCTTAATCAACAAAGATGGCGGCGCACAATGTTTCCCAGGATGGGAAAAGCTTATTTTCGGTGATTTTTCTTCAAATAATGACCAAGGACACTTTTAAAACAGTTTAAACTGGACACAATTACGAATATATTTATAGGTTATTAAGTTCTTTGAATTAGTACAATAATTTAACACAAAAAAGCCCATCAAAAATTGAACCGTGTACTAAACAATGCTGTACTTCAATATCTCCGCTCATTGCTTTTAATTACTTAATAGTGTAAATGTAATTAAAAACAGCTGCTGATAAAAAGAAATCAAAATATTAAACAAAAATTCAATCAAGAAATCTTTTCAGAACATTCTTGTTATGAATATGATAAAATTTATTTCGTGTTCTGCTATGGCAAACTAATATATCCATTGTATCCAAATATTTTAGATTTTTAAGGCAAAAAGACCCAGTTGGTAAAATAAAAGTACATCAAAATATGGAAAACAATGGACCAAAAACTGATTAAATTTAGTTTAATAAAAAAATTTAGTTTATTTACCTTGATATGATCCAATTTATCCCACTACAATCCAGTCAGCTTGTCTTGTTTTTGTTTTTATTTGAAATTCAGAAATAGTTTTCTTAAATCGTCTGTCAATTAATAATTATTTATGTATTTTTACATTTTTACTTGCTTTTTTTTCAAAAGTTGGTGATTATATTTATTAGTTTTAAGTTATATAAATATAAACTAAATATTTCTTAGATTTCCACAATTAAGTGCTAGATCACCCTTTGCCAGTGCGAACGCCGTTTTAAGAAAACACACTTTAAGTTTAAGTGCGATATGTTTTAAGGGTACTTTAACGGCAGTGCGAACGAGGTATTAGCCACATAAGTTCAGAGGCAAAGATGAAACTCTAACATTCAACAATCAGGCTGAAACACCAAATTCCTGAACTTAATACAAGTAGAGCAATAGCAAGCACACTGACAAGATTAAGAACGGGACATTTTAGGGGTATGAAAATCCAGAAGGACTGAATAAAAGGACATACTCCTTCTGTAATAAACTGTCCTGACGAGGAGCTTAATCAATATCATTTTTTTCCTGTCCCGCCATTCTGTCGAAATAGCAAAACACATCAGCAACAATCCCTATGAAGACTTATATAAAGATAGTTGTGTCCAGATCGCCGAAGCTATTAATGGGACCTTAGGTCCTATATAGGAAAATACCCATACATGACACGACACCAACCAACCAACTCGCCACAAGAGGAAAATTGCACTGTATGATATAATGTCCAATTAATGAACGGCTAGGAGTCACACTTTTATCCCCTAACTGATGAATAAAAATTCATGTGAGATCGAAAATACTTCTCTTTTAATTCTTTACTTTAGAGGTTGAATAAATTAATTGACAAGACCTACAGCAGGTCACTTAATAAAATTGATTTTTCCATTGGTTGGTGCAATGCAACAGTATTTGCACAGTTCAAAAAAATTAATTTTTGAACCGGACAATAGAGACTTGACTTATCCTTCTACCACTCCATTACTGGAGCAAAGGGCATCCGTCATGAGTCTCCACCTGACTCTATTGGCGGCAAGATGTTTTGCCTCCCTCCATGTCACTCCCTCTCAATTATCCTTTGCCATGTTGGGCCTTTCCCTCTTTCCTTTGCCATGTTAGGCCTTCTCCTCTTTCGATGGCCCTAGGGACGACAATAGAGAACTCAATTAATAAAATTACCATAACCGGTGAGAACGTTTTATAAAATGTTGTTTTTTGCCCATTTTTCAAATAAATGTATATCGACGATGATATAATCGAATGATATTCGATGATTCGATGTTAATCGAGTGATATAACTTTAATATTATAAAGAGACGATACCTAACCTAAATACCTCTATCCTTTACGATGGAAATTTGAATTCAAGGCCATGACATTAGTTGGAATTCAGCTCCAAAATTTCCATTCACTAGGTATAACACACAACCGACATTCAACTCGATGTTCTACATAACCTTGATTCTAACCGATTTTCCAAGCACGCGATTGGTTCATTCAAATTCCACTGCAGCTTTGAATATTTGATCGCAGTCCGATCAAAACTTTGTTTCCGTTCCACTGGGGGGTTCTGGAATCATGCTTTTCATCCCTATTCCGAAATTATATCGTCTGCATCATATGTGGGGATGGGTATGAATGAAGCCTTTAAGCTTTTGCGAATGAATGCGATGACGGTGAAGTTTTGAAATCGGATTAATGAATTTGCGTGAATTGTTAAAGGGTTTTGTTATGAGATTTAGGTTTAGGAGGATGTCTTATTTTTTTGCTGCTCAACATAAACACGGGTGGAATAGAAATGATTCAAAATATGAAAATGACTTTCCTGGATTCTGTGGATACATACTATGGAGTAGTAGTTGTTCCCAACTGGTGGTCCTCGTACCATAAATGGCCCGTGTGAACCTTTGATGTGGTCCGCTAAGGAACTCAGAATCACACGTAAAAAATTGTTAGTTAATAGAGAATAACGTTTCAGTGTCGTCTAAGATTACCATAAAGTCTTGTAGAAATTCCTGTAAGGTGACAGTTTGAAAATAAAAGCAACCCGAATAGACAACATTAGTGTGACGTCACTGGCTTGTCTGGATACGGTGATTCCATCCGTGATTGGTTCTGTACAGAATTACTTCCAAACACGGAACCAATCACAGATGGAATCAACGTATCCAAACAAGCAAGTGACGTCATGACTAATATCGTCTATTAAGAAAATGGCTTATATATGTTACCGTTAAAGTATATAATGCAGTTATTTCATAGAATACCTAGTTATTCCATGAAATAACTGATTGTGTCCGTTAAAGTGTGTAATATGTTATTAATTTTACACTTTAACTAGTTATTCTATGAAATAACTAGGTATTCTATAAAATAACTAATGATAGACAGTTAAAGTGTAAAATAAGCAATTTATTTAAAATGAAATTAAACTAATGATATAGTAGACAATTAAAATGAAAAAAGAAGGAATTTATCTACTTTATGCAGCATATAAATGGTATTTATGGAAACGTACCATAAAATCCTTTTTTACAACGAGGATTAATAAAATGACACTTGGAATTACAATTAATTAATTCCCTGTGGCCTGGAATAGTTCATAAATGCAATAGGTAAATGGAAGGTAAATGTATTAGTCGTGCGGGATATATGATATAGATTATTTTGATTCTACCCCTAAATCCCGGCACCCCAAAATCCTGACAATCAATTGCCCGGCATGTAAGTTGCCGGATAACTCATATTGGTCTCTAATTTTAAGTAAGGGCATTCTATTTAAGTTTTATGTTGCTTGACCACAGGTCAAGATTACTCTTTTTGGCTAAAAATCAGTGTAAAATAATGATGAAGTTGGTAACTAATATTTTGTATTTCCTATATTTATATAGCATGTCTTTTTGGTTCGGGCTGACCATTGGTCAATCCAGTTAACTTTTTGATACTGCTATGCTTTGGCAGTGAAGTAGGTCATGTAGGGGCTCAAACCAAATGCCTTTAGACGAGTAACATTTTGGTCTTGACCACTGGTCAATATATCTTGACCAGTGGTCAATCCAGTTTTTCTCGCTGTTATCAGCTTTTCTTACCTTCTCTTTTTGTCTCGCTGTTATTTTTTTAGGGGGGGGGGTCCCTATCCTTGTGTTACTCCCATTTAACCATTGGTAATTTCTGAATTTTTCGGCTTAATAACTATTGTTTATCTGGGAGCCTCTCTAACGGCATAATTAGCTGGTCAATAGTCATAGGAACATTTTTCGCTTAGACACAAATTAAAAATTTGGTGTCCTATTATATTGTCAGTTTTGGTTAAAATATAAAGTCAAAAAAATTCAACAGTTACCAACGGTCCAATGGAAAAACACAAGGTCAGGGACCCCCCCTAAAAAAACAGCGAGACAGAAAGAGAAGGTAAGAAAAGCTGATAACAGCGAGAAAAACTGGATTGACCACTGTTCAAGATATATTGACCAGTGGTCAAGACCAAAATGTTACTCGTCTAAAGGCATTTGGTTTGAGCCCCTACATGACCTACTTCACTGCCAAAGCATAGCAGTACCAAAAAGTTAACTGGATTGACCAATGGTCAGCCCGAACCAAAAAGACATGTTATATAAATATAGGAAATACAAAATATTAGTTACCAACTTCATCATTATTTTACACTGATTTTTAGCCAAAAAGAGTAATCTTGACCTGTGGTCAAGCAACATAAAACTTAAATAGAATGCCCTTACTTAAAATTAGAGACCAATATGAGTTATCTGGCAACTTACATGCCGGGCAATTGATTGTCAGGATTTTGACCTGTCGGGCAAGTGGCTTGTCGGGATTTCGACCTGTCGGGAAAGTGGCTTGACGAGATTTCGATCCTGTCGGGATTTTGGGGTGCTGGGATTACAACCTGTCGGGAAAGTGGCTTGACGGGATTTCGATCCTGTCGGGATTATGGGATGTCGGGATTTCGACCCTTTCGGGATTTTGGGGTGTTGGGATTTCAACCCTGTCGGGATTTTGGGTTGTCGGGATTTCAACCCTGTCGGGATTTTGGGTTTTAGGGATTTCGGGGTGTCGGGATTTCGGCTCTGTCAGGATTACGGCTGTCGGGCAAGTGGCTTGTCGGGATTTTGACCGGATACCGATTATTTTACACTTTAACGGGCTGCAAATCGTTATTCTATGAAATAACTAGTTAAACCATGAAATACAAGAGAATTATACGCTTTAAGAGGCAGATTTTATAAGGAGCGGGCAGGTCACTATAGTGACCATTTTTTATTTTGATGAAATTTTTATGATGGATACTTCTAATGATTTTAGAATACCCCTATTTTTTCTTTTTCCCGAAAACAAATTTTTTCGGCCTACAAAAATTCTCAAAGTTGGTCGCGACCAGGTATTTTTTATCGAATCGACATATCTTTGTACAACATTTTCTCAGTGCATTGAGGGTCAACCAAAGTAATTCTTGCGGTAACAACATGTCCTTAGATAGCTTAATCAAATTCTTTTGTGAATTTCATGGTTCACCTTCTCTGCAAACTGGAAGGGTTCGCCAAACTTTGTCGAAAAAAATGAAAAAATGCCGAATTCGAGCCTTTATTGACCCCAGCATTGAGGGTCAATCACAGTTTTGATGGTTAAAGTGTGTAGTACTGCTCAGTATTAACTTAATTAGCCCATTGGTTGTATGGTTAACCCTCATGGCAGCAGAAAAATGGCTACTTTCGTAGCTATCAAAACAAAAAGAGGTCATTTTGGTGACCCCGTATTTCAGAGCATTGAGGGTCAATCAATAATTCGAAATATACGTTTCTTAGTACAATACCTCTACTTTAAGAATCAGTTGACAAACCTATGGCGTCTCGATCTGTGATCACGTGAGATTGATTTTTGTAACTTAAAAAATGGAAAAAAGGTCATTTTGGGGACCCTGTATTTCAGAGCATTGAGGGTCAATGACGAACTGGAAATATGCATTTCGTAGTATGAGACCTACCCTTTAAGAAACAATTGACAGAATTATGGAGTCTTGACCTGCGATCACGTGAGATTTATTTTTGTGACTACAAAAACGGAAAAAAGGTCATTTTTGGGACCCTGTATTTCAGAGCATTGAGGGTTAATGACGAACTGGAAATATGCATTTCGTAGTATGAGACCTACCCTTTAAGAAACAATTGACAGAATTATGGAGTCTTTACCTGCGATCACGTGAGATTTATTTTTGTGACTACAAAAACGGAAAAAAGATAATTTTTGGGATCCTGTATTTCAGAGCAATGAGGGTCAATGACGAACTGGAAATATGCATTTCGTAGTATGAGACCTACCCTTTTAAGAGACAATTGAAAGAACTTTGGTATTTTGCCCAGCGGGCCCGCCTAAGACTTACTTTGCTACATAGCGAACACATAAAATATGCGATGCTTACAATTAGCTTTGTAGGTTATTTTCAAATTACATTTGGTCTTCCAAAGGAAAGACCTCCAAAAAATAAACCATATAATGTGATTAAATTTTTATTTGAGCAGTGATTTTAGACAATTTGAAAAACATCAGCCTTGAACATATAAAACAGTAAAATATTTCAAAGAATAAGTTTTAACAAATATAAACACAAAAAAGGTTATTTCTCCCAAGTAATTTCATCTTCTTTAATCTTTGAAATTATCTTTTTGATTTCCCCAACAGCTTCAATACCGAAATACTGCTAATATAATAAGGCTTAGCTGGGCCACAGACGGAAAAAGGTTGGGAACCATTGCTCTACTGGAATTTTTTCCTTTATCATCTGCAAATCTAAGGTTCATTTATATTTTTATTTTATTTCAGTATTTCGGTATTGAAGATGTTGGGGAAATCAAAAAGATAATTTCAAAGATTAAAGAAGATGAAATAACTTGGGAGAAATAACCTTTTTTGTTTTTATATTTGTTAAAATCATTCTTTGAAATATTTTACTGTTTTATATGTTCAAGGCTAATGTTTTTCAAATTGTCTTAAATCACTGCTCAAATAAAAATTTAATCTCATTATATGGTTTATTTTTTGGAGGTCTTTCCTTTGGAAGACCAAATGTAATTTGAAAATAATTTTTGAAAATAACCTACAAAGCTAATTGTAAGCATCGCATATTTTATGTGTTCACTATGTAGCAAAGTAAGTCTTAGACGGGCCCGCTGGGCAAAATACCAAATTTCTGTCAATTTTCTCTTAAAAGGGTAGGTCTCATTAGGGTGGTCCTAAGTATAATGGTAAAAAAATTTTTTCGGAATTTTTGAAGTCGCACCCCCTAAATTTTTTACTTATGGGGTAGTAAGTAACTAGTAAAAATTTTATCCGAATCGGTAAATATTAACACGTGCCGCAAAAGGGATGAAAATCTGAAAAAACATCAAAATTCTCAAAACTTTGAAAAATCATAAAATTCATTTAAAATATATTATTCGATTTATTTCAATACTTTTTTTAACAGAAAATGCATAAACATGAAGAATATTTGACCTTATAGCCTTTGACCATTTTTTAAAGGTGTTGTATTTGCTCCTCATTATGCGTTAAAATATCGTTTTACTCCTCAATGAGCTTGATTCCCCTTTCTGCAGAATCATTTACAACAGACTATTACTGACGACTTTCAATCCTCCCTGATAATATCATCACAAGTTTCACGTTAAAGTAGGATTTCTAGAAATAAAGTCTAAAGATAACTTAAAAACTTTCGAAAAAAGTTTTTGTTTCATTTTGCCCCAAAATCGACTAGATTTATCTCAGAGTTCTGCCAGTTTTTCACAACTAATTTACGACCACTCTGATACATGGGTGGATTCTTTCTCTTCAAACTCTTTGGCAGCTCATTGTTGTGTGGGGACAATTGCATCGAAAAAGGCTAAGGCAACTGTCTCCTCCATCAAGAAACCCTCCATGACTAATCATTTTCAATGCTGCCATAGACATGTTTTCATTAATTCCTCTGTAGAAAAACAGGCCTTCATGAATTTCAAATCTTTAAATGTGGCTTTGTGATCCATTTACACATCAAACCAGACCCAATAAATATACTTGTACCTTTTAATCCTTGTAGTTCTCGATTATCCAAATTAACCTCGTTTCTAAAAATAAAAAATGTTTAAACAATAAAATGCGTTAGTCATCCACCTAGCACAGTGGTTCCCAACTCAAATATTCCGCGGACCACTTCACGTAAATTTGAACCTCCGCGGACCATCTCTATCCCTAACTTTATCTTCAAAATTTTAATCATTTTTTCAATGCATTCAATTCTCACAGATGGTCAAAAGTTTTGTCTTTTTTATGAAGTAAGAGAAACCGAGTATTAAGTATGTTTCTAAATTGGAACTGAAAATCAAATAATCTATTAAACTTCAAAGGAAAATTAACATTAATTTTATATAAAATTATTGATAAATATATTAGATTCTTTATTTGCCCCACCCTAGCGCCTCTCAGTTTTAATTCATATGATATGTACTTTGCCATATCAATCACATTTCCCCGTATCTACTATGTAATAAACTACTTTGAATAAAGTAAGTGAAACGAACAAATATGATTCATAGGATAAAAGAGAAGATTTTTTTACTTATGACACAGTAGGATTTTTTTATTTATATTTTTTGCATCCATGGTTTTTTACTACTTCCTGAAAAGTGTTGTAATAAGGAAAACTATTTTTTTGAATTTCCAATTTCCACACATTTTTTTTTAGATAAGTTTAAAAATCTTCTCACGGACCACTCCAAAGGCCTCACGGACCACCAGTGGTCCGCGGACCACCTTGGGAACCACTGACCTAGCATGATGGAAAGCATCAACGTTGTTTAAATTTAATCATTTCTGCTTCTCGATTTTCTATAAGTGCTATAGTCAACTGTAGAAATCTTTATAGCCATACATCGGTCGGTGTTCAAGAGCACTCAAAGTTCAAACTTAAGAATTTCTTCTTTGTCTCTTCCGATTGTGTTTTTCCCAAGATTTTTGGAAATATTTCAATAAAAGTACATAAGGTCAAAGGGATACAGTAACACAAGCTTCAAAGGGCACACATTCACACAACACACAAATTTTACACAAATTTAATTTAACACAAATTCATAAATTAACACTGATTTCAGAAAATTAAAATGTATTATTTGAACTTAAGCTTATAAAATTCAGAGTAAATTTCTATGTAAGGCTTTTAATTATGATGAATTACATTTAAAATATAATTTTCATTGCTTTGAACATGACATTTAAGTTTTGTTTTTTGTCCTAACCCTCGTTGGACCCAACCCTCGTCCACTTTACCTTAAATGCTCCATTGGAATTTACTTATAATAATGAATTACACCCTAAAATATATGCGATAACCATAGTGTAGGAGGTTTTCAAGTTTATCTACAAATACATGAAGATCCCGCTTTTGAAAATGTTTATTTGAAGTAGTAGGGGTTTGAAGTAGTTGTAGACGCCAGCGTCTACTGTCATGCGGCGTAAAAGGCGCCGGAGCCGGCTTTTCTCCCTGAGTGGTGACGGACTCTTGCGCTTTTACCGTAGTATAACTTCAATCGCTTTGCGGCACGTGTTAATATTAAAATATTTAAAAAATATTTGGTATACTTTCATTTCATACCTTAAGGAAAAAAGTTAGGGGTTGCGACCGAAGAAATTCCGAGTTTGAAAAATTAGGACCACCCTAAGGTCTCATACTACGAAATGCATATTTCCAGTTCGTCATTGACCCTCATTGCTCTGAAATACAGGATCCCAAAAATTACCTTTTTTCCGTTTTTGTAGTCACAAAAATAAATCTCACGTGGTCGCAAGTCAAGACTCCATAATTCTGTCAATTGTTTCTTAAAGGGTAGGTCTCATACTACGAAGTGCATATTTACAGTTTGTCATTGACCCTCATTGCTCTGAAATACAGGATCCCAAAAATTACCTTTTTTCCGTTTTTGTAGTCCGTAAATAAATCTCACGTGATCGCAGGTCAAGACTCCATAATTCTGTCAATTGTTTCTTAAAGGGTAGGTCTCATACTACGAAATGCATAATTCCAGTTCGTCATTGACCCTCAATGCTCTGAAATACAGGGTCCCCAAAATGACCTTTTTTCCATTTTTTAAGTTAAAAAAATCAATCTCACGTGATCACAGATCGAGACGCCATAGGTTTGTCAACTGATTCTTAAAGTAGAGGTATTGTACTAAGAAACTTATATTTCGAATTATTGATTGACCCTCAATGCTCTGAAATACGGGGTCACCAAAATGACCTCTTTTTGTTTTGATAGCTACGAAAGTAGCCATTTTTCTGCAGCCATGAGGGTTAACCATACAACCAATGGGCTAATTAAGTTAATACTGAGCAGTACTACACACTTTAACCCTCAAAACTGTGATTGACCCTCAATGCTGGGGTCAATAAAGCCTCGAATTTGGCATTTTTTCATTTTTTTCGACAAAGTTTGGCGAACCCTTCCAGTTTGCAGGGTAGGTGAACCATGAAATTCACAAAAGAATTTGATTAAGCTATCTAAGGAGATGTTGTTACCGCAAGAATTACTTTGGTTGACCCTCAATGCACTGAGAAAATGTTGTACAAAGATATGTCGATTCGAAAAAAATACCGGGTTGCGACCAACTTTGAGAATTTTTGTAGGCCGAAAAAATTTTTTTTCGGGAAAAAGAAAAAATAGGGGTATTCTAAAATCATTAGAAGTATCCATCATAAAAATTTCATCAAAATCAAAAATGGTCACAATAATGACCCCCGCATTTCTGCCCGCTCCTTATAAAATCTGCCTCTTAACGGACACGATCAGTTATTTCATGAAATAACTAGGTATTCTATGAAATAACGGATTTCATACTTTAACGGTAACATATACAAATACTGTAGGGTTTAAATTTTATATCATACATCTAGTGGAGACTAAATTAAAATTAATTTTAAACTAAATAAAAACTAAAGATTATAAGATTATAAACTTGAAGTATTTACACTTATTTAATAAAATTTTCGTAGCATATCCCTTTTGAGATTGCTATTTGAATCCAACAAAAATTTTGGGACGGCTAAGACCGAAAGGGTTAAACAGTTGAAGAAAATGAACTTGCTGCAGTGTGTTGAGAAGAATTGAATTTGAAAATGCTGAAAAGTTTAAGTAATAGAGATTAAAAATGAAATAATCAACCAAGGATCTAATGGGAAAAGTATTTTAGGGGCTGAGATCCTGGATGTGATACTCCACTGTAATGTGTAGAGAGAAGGGGTGCAAAACCCCCAAAAACTGTGATGATTTTGTGAATCTCCTCTAAATATAACTAAAAGGTTTGGTGGATGAAGGGGTTATGCTACATTGCCTGTCCCGAAAGTAATGAGACTAAATTAAATTCAGAATTAGGGAATTCAGTCTCGTTATTTTCGGAACAGGCCTTGTAACATAGCCCCTTCATCCACCAAGCCCTTCAACTATCAACACAAACTTTCTAGATCTAGTATCTAAGGATAAAAAAAGAGCACACAATCAGCTCACTTCAACAAGAGGTCTCCACTAACTTTTCTAAACCAAACTTTTCTAAATTCTTGACCCCCTACCGAGTTTATATCTTACAATCACTTAGTTTCGTGACAACTTCGCTCTAAAGTTCCGTGTCTCACTTGACCGTTCCTAAGGGACTCTTCATGCAGTCCAAGAAACACCCTCTCCGTTTTTCGGCCATAAACTCACCACTCCGCTCCCATAGGACCTGAATGCGTGCGAAATCAACTGGACGAATGGGCCTTTTCATGGGACTTCGAGTGGAGTTTAGTGGTTATGTGACCTTGGTAGTATTTTAAGCCCTGATTTTCTCAAACTAGCTACAAAATGTCAGGGAGTGAGGTTTTATGGGAGGAAAGGTCTCAAGATGAGAAGAAAAAGCTGGATGTTATCACACTTTTTCTAGCTGTGATTTTTTTTGGAAATTTTCAATTGTATGGTAGGCTTGAATTGTCACTGAAAACTTGTGTTCCACAAATTAAATTGCAGTTATTTTGTGTTATTAGTAGAGGCATACCCAGAAAAGGAGTTTTTGAAGGGTATTTTGGAAATTCCTAGAAGGATAATCTTGATAGTTTTATGCGGTAAAAAAAGAAACTATTTTAGTTAGTACGGTTATCTGATTTCAATTCTTTGCACCGATTCCGAATAATATCACTACTAATCTCTTTTATATAAATTAAGTTGCACTAGTGCACATGGATATCCATGGATAGTTGCACATGGATAGTTATCCATGTCATCGGTACTTCTTTCAATCGTCTCAAATAATAAGGAAAGGCCTATGTGCAATATAAAGTCAAAGTGAATACTTATAACACTTTTTTCTTATTCTGATAGTAATAATTTGCACAACTATCAAATCTAAAAACTTATTCACTTTTTCAGATTTTTTTATTGTAATACTTGTTTAGAGTAAATAAGTTTATTTACCTATGCTGTGAATTTATTTTATAACTACGTAAAAGTATTTCCTGAATTTTTATCCATAAATTTTTGAACAAATTTATATTTTAGCTTACGTCTAATCACGGCAATTGATCACACAAGAGTCGTGCCTATTGGAATGGAATGTTTTCAAATTTTGATAGAATAAGGGATATAGAGAATGGCCTCTCTA
The DNA here is from genome assembly GCA_024610705.1 of Tetragnatha versicolor. NCBI lineage: Eukaryota > Metazoa > Arthropoda > Arachnida > Araneae > Tetragnathidae > Tetragnatha > Tetragnatha versicolor. Next base: position 95,771 of record JANDEH010000079.1, read on the forward strand.
AAAAATCAGAAGTACATAATTTATATAGTTCCCCTAAAAAAGATTGAAATTTTCAAAAAAGGTTGAAGGGGTCACTACAAGGTTTATGAACGTTTCAATGGTAACAGACAATTCAAATCAAGTTATTTTGAACAGTAAAAAACACACATCAATAAAGATATTTCCCTTCAAATAACATGCCATTTAAAGAATTTTTCATACTTCTAACCAGACCAAATATCACTACAATCATAGGTAATCTCGACCTATCCATTGTTGAAACGATTCACCACACTAAAAAACCTTGCAGTAAGAGAACGATACAAAATTCAATTTGATGCAACTCTTTTGGACATCTTTCCCAACCCACTGACCTAAAATGTCCATCCAGAGTCCGTTATGAGACTATATCTATTCCGGTTCTGTGCGGTAATGATCAACTATCGACAAGTGCTAATAGGCTCTAGTCACGCGACAGGTGGCAGATGGTCTAGTGCTGCGGAATGTCTTCGATTCGAATCGATTGTGAAGCGGGAATTCCAATGGAGCTACGAAAATCGATTGTTGAGAAAGAAGGGAATCGAGTGAGGAGAGATCGAATTGTTCTGAATCGACGATTCTAATATATGATGTTGATGAGTATTAGAATCGATTATTGGTATCTATTAACATCTCTTTTTGAAATATTTATTATATAAAGGATTAGTAAAATAATTACACTTACAGTTATGCTAGTGAGAGGTATTAATAAATCTAAACCACTGTTTTCGAATTTTTTTTAGTTGAGAGGATTCAAATAGGGATCATATTTTCAGATATAAAACTCATTTTAACACTCCTTAAAACCATCATTTAAATTAGTATAATTTCTATCAACAAATTCCAAAAATATTAATCAGTCATTATATCTAAAAATCATTTGTTTTTTACTACCAATTTTTTGTTCATAGTTTCTTGCATCTTTATTATTGTTTAAAAGCTCCATATTTTAAAATCCTGCACCTTGTCTACTAGTCATTATATCAGTTTGCGTGCATGAAAAGTAGAACTTCTAATTACCTTCGTCTAACTCTTTTAAAAGATTTCTGGGCATTTTGCCTTTAAATCTTTTGTTATATGATATCCAGGTCTCTCTGCAGTTTTATTAAGAATATTGAACACGGTACTTCAAAGCTAAAACTCAAGTCTCAGGTGAATAGCGTGGGCCATACCATATTCCATACCATATACCATAGCGTGGTTCCATTACCATATTCATAATACTACAAACCCGTGTTATTGAATGTGTGTGTAAGTTGGTGTTTCAGTTGCAGGCTCTAAAATACCATCATTGACTAATGATTTTCTAACCTTCCCTATTTGTAACATTACCTATGACAAAATGTTAAAAAGAAGAAATCATAGTTGTCTAAAGAACTTTTAACGTGGGAAAAAGGTTAGGACTGAACTGGGAGGAGGTGGTACTATGGTATTTTTGAATTATATCTTTGATATTGTAATTTAAGGAAATGATTTATAAACCAAATCAGTACTACTTTTATTTTTAAGTGTTGAACAAAGAAGTTCTCGTAGTACTATCTCGGCAAAAGTGCAGCCAACTACGCTAGCAGTACTGTACCTGTCGTGAAGTTTGATTTTCAACCTTTCCCTAGATGTATTTTCTCTGGCTGTTCTTGAAAAATTTCTGTTTTGGTGTCTGCCTCTCTTGACGAATGTTTATAAGTGAAACTTTTAGATCAACCACATAAGCCGGAGAATATATGTGACCAATCCATCCATCCATTCAACTAGGCAAAATAATTTTTTTTATTTTTAAATCATATTTGCTGGAGGTTTTTTTTTCAGTAAAATACGCTAAAAAGTTGTATAATTATGCATTTTGCTGTGATTTTGAATTAGAAATATTGGTGTGGGCGGGCATCTGATGAATGAAAGATAAAAACCGTAAACAGACAATTAAAAATAGATAAAACCAGCATTCATAATAAATTTTTCATCAACAAAGGAAAAAGAGTAACTTTGGAAGAAGAAGTCGTAGCGACAACTCCAAGGTCAGCAAATGTCTCAAACAAAATAAACTATCAACAAGCTCTTGTAAAAATACCCCATTCACAAATAACTAATGCCTGCAACCAGTATTTTATCTCACATCAACTATTTTCTAATGGTTACACTATACTAATACTATAATCCGCTTAATATACCTACAACAAATAAACTACCCTTCATAAATAATGCAGAAACAATACCGAAATATATCTGAAAGAAAAACCGTTATTCCTTCGGAAGAAAAACAGACAACACCCTTTAGAAAACAATGAAATATTTATCACTGCATTAACCCACAATCTTCAACGGCTTTTGAAGAAAAGTATGGGCTGTTTACGTCCAGTCCATTTCATGCCAGACCCATCGAAGTGGAAGTATAAAAGCTAGACTCGAAATCGATGGGACTTCGACGGACTCAAAAGTAGGTTAAAAAGACATTCCGGAATGGTGATGACCCCTTAACGATGTCAGGGAGGGAGCGTGGATGGTTTTTGGGAGACTTTTTTTTACCTGAGAGAAAACTTTTTTGAAGTCGGATAACTCTTGGAGGAGTCTTGCTGAAGATGCTAACGATCTAGTCAAGAAAGACTCATAGCGTCTAGTATGGAAATTGAGTTTCGAATTTGCCGTTCCCGGTGAAATGTTACGAAAAAGGGGGAGAAAGAGTTGATACAGTTCTTTCACACAAGGTTGCCATGAAGATAAATAGTAATGCATCTGACCTATATATTAGTTTTTTAAAACGTTCCAATGGTGTTTTACTCTTACATATGTGGCGAGCTTACTCACCTTTAAAAGAGTAATACTATTCAATTGTGGTATAAATACTGACATCTATTACACTGGGGAACAATTTTTAACATAATTTCTGTTGACTTCGATTTTTTGGCTGTTTTAGAGTTCAATGGGCACACTGATTAGAAAACTGTTGTTAGTTTTCTTCTATCACGTCAACTTTTTTGGCAAACAGCCCCGCCCCTTTTTACGTTTTTCAATGACTTAATGACTTTGAATTCGATTTTCAAGGTCAAAAATCATTACTTTAGCCCAGGGGTCGGCAAGTAATTTTACTGGGGGTCCAAATAATTTTGAAAATTTTTCATCGGGGCCCGGAGAAAAAATAGGCCACTATTACTAGTTTAAATTATATTCTTCAGTTGCACATAAATTTTTACAAAGATGTAATTTGAGTATGCTACCTGCTAAATAAAATTGTTAAATTTAATATGATTAGAAGTTTTAACATTAAAATGGGGGTCTGGGGGCTTCCCCCAGGAAATTTTTTCAAATTAGACCCTTAATAAGCATGTCAAAGCTAATATTTGTTCCGTTAAAGTACAAATAAATTATTTTAAAAATGGTATGGCGGTCCAGGAAATAACTTCACGCGGTCCGGATGCAGACCGCGGTCCGCCAGTTGCTGACCCCTGCTATAGCCTTTAAATTCCACCCGAGAGGACAAGAATGGTTTAAGTTTCTAAAATATGAAAATTTTTAGCGAATGGATAGGTTTAAGGGGTTATTACCTCCCTAAAAACGCAAAAAAATTGTTAAAAACGATAGAGTTTATTTTACGCTATTTTTTACACTTATTTTTTACGCAGTTCCTTTTCAAAAGGTTCTAACCCATCCCCAAAGACCCAAATTTAATGAAAATAAGCAGCAATGATTTTTACAAAAAGCGGTTGAGGCATTAGCGCCCCCGAAGTACCCGCGGAAGGGTTGGAATACTCTCTTTCGCTTAGAGGACGCGAGGATGGGTTAGAACCTTTTGAAAAGGAGCTGCGTAAAAAATAAGTGTAAAAATAGCTTAAAATAACCTCTTTCCTTTATAACGTTCCTTTTTTGCATTTCAGGGTTTTTTCTCTTTATTTTTTTACGCAATTCATCTTTAAAAGGTCTTAACCCTTCCCCAAGGACCCAAATTTAATGAAAATAGGGAGCAATGATTTTTACTAAAAGCGGTTGATGTGTTCGCTTCCTCTAAGCGAAAGAGAGTATTCCGAACCCTTCCGCGAGTGCTTCGGGGGCGCTAATACCTCAAACGCTTTTTGTAAAAATCATTGCGGCCAATTTTCATTAAATTTGGGTCCTTGATGATGGGTTAGGACCTTTTGAAAAGGAATTGCATAAAAAATAAGTGTAATAATTAATGAAAAAAAACCTTTTTAAAGAACAACGTTTTTAAAATGCACTAAAAAGTATAAAATAATTTTTTGCAACTCCTTGTAAAACGAAAAACGTGGGGATCATGCAATAATATTTACAGCCACTACTCTTGTCACTCTATTTACCATTATATCCACAGTTAATAATTATTTAAATTAATGATGAAATTAAGTTGGATTAAATACCTAATGCATGATCCCCACGTTTTTCGTTTTACAAGGAGTTGCAAAAAATTATTTTATACTTTTTAGTGCATTTTAAAAACGTTGTTCTTTAAAAAGGTTTTTTTTTCATTGCTTATTTTCTGGTTTTTAGTTTTGTTGTGTAAAGTTTAGAATTCGCGACCTGAACGCCTTCCAAGAATTTGATTCTTTTCTCTTTAATAAAACTAAAAAGTGTTTTTTTCTGAACTTTAACATAACACATGTCTTTACTCTGTTTTATTAAAATCATTGCACAGTTTTTACCTCTAGCTATTATTGAGATGACAGTGGAAATTTTTGAAACACTAGTCTCTCTATTCTAAAAAAAAGTTTTTGGTGAACGGTTTCCAGAGAAAGGCTTTTTAATTACTGATCCGTATAACACATATTTGGTATCAAACTGTCCGGATTCTTTTGAGGATGTGCAAAGTGCCTTTGGAATTTCTAAAAAAAATCTCAATTGTAAAATATTTCCATTTTTTTAGATTTCGGATAAGGTCGCAGTTAAAAAGCAAGAAACTATGAATTTTAAAACAATTGAAAACATATTTCACTGGTTTTTAATATTCAAATAGATTAAATAATCATCTTTATATTTATAACACGAATTTAAAAAATATATTTTGGGTTATTTTTAACAATATTTATATTTTTGTTGTTCAAAGGGTTTAATTGTTGTTCAAACGGTTTTCATTATAGGGTCACTTGGGGTAAGTGGGACCCCTTTTTGGCCTAGTACATTTTTGGAGGTTCATAGAAAAAATTTGAAAGGGTTTATTTTGTACTTGTTGACAAATTTCGTTAAAGAGTCTATCGATAAACAAAAATTTATCAGTAGTTTCTAAATTAAAGCTTTATATTTTTCTTAACTGGTCTTTTTATCAAAAATGAGATGGGTGACCCACTTACATCAAGAGATGGGGTAAGTGGGTCACCCCCTCTTTATTTATATTTAAAGCAAGCAAAACTTAAAAGGAAGTAAGTGGGTATTACTTAAAAAAGTACAGTAAATTTCAATATAAAATTTTTTATTCTAACTGTGTCCATGAGTGAGAAATATACTCACATCAAAATCAATATGACAAGGCAAGAATAGAATGAAAAGCAAAATAAGTATTTTTAAAAATGTTTTGAAAGGCCAAAGGGGTATGTTTTACTTTAGCATATAAAATAGTGTTTAAAGAACATAATAAGGTTGTTTAAGATTTATTTTAGCACTTTAATACACATTGTAAGATAAAAAAGAAATCATACACACTAAATGAGAATGAACACTATTGATGAGATATTTCACTTTACTCACCATAACTTAAATTAAAACGCAAATTTGATATAAAATGTCGATCAAACTATTTATAAATTTTAATGAATTTTGAAGTGGTGAGTAAAAGGTCTTCTACTTGCTACTATAAATCGAAATTTTCTGAAAATATTGGGGGGAAATTGTCCCTATAATCCCCCCAAAATCCGCCCATGTCTTCAATTGTAGTTCCTATATCATATGGGACCCTCTAAAACCACTTATATCATAATAAAGGGTCCCACTTACCCCACACTGAGGGGTCCCACTTACCCCAACCATGCTAAAACTATGGGGTAAGTGGGACCCCCCTGTTAAACACTTCAAAATTAAAAATTTTGAAAAATTTCAAATTGCCGTATGTAATTTAGGTCAAACTCTGCAAAACAGTTCAATAAACATTAAAATGTAATGAAAACTTACCTGGAAATACTTCTTTGAAAAATACGTCTTGAACTCTCCAAAAAATCCATTCTGGGAATGTATTTTAAATTAGTTCTATAATCTTTAAAATAAATTAAACAAATCTCAAATATATGCAATACTCATCGGTGTGACAAGCTGCAACATAATCAATGCGAGTAAGTGTGAAATTTCCTGTAATATTATAGTTTTAGGGGGGTGACCCACTTACCCCAGTGACCCACTTACCCCAAGTAACCCTATTTTAAACTTATTTATAATTAATTTATTTTTATTTTTTAAATAACAAATTAATATTTTTATATTTATCTTTGTAGTTGTGGCAACCTAATCATTACTATATTTACAATAAAATATACACTCGCTTTCGGAAATTTTGAATTTTGCATTTATTTTTTATATCCTTTTGCAAGTATGTTTTTTAAGGTAGTAAAATGTAACTCTTTATTTCATAATGACAAAACGCAAACAACTAAATAACACGGGTGAATGTTTTAGAAATAAGGATGAAAATGTTGGAAGTCTTGCTTGACATTCGGTGTCGTTGCTATGAAAATGACACAACTTCGAAGTTTGTTTCTCATGAAGATAAAATTCTAAATTTTCGCGATGTTTAAGATAATTACTACATTTTTAACAGTCAATCATTACAAATTTTAAGAAAGTTAAATTTATTCCTGAGATATTTCAATGCTTCTCTTAATGTATCTGTGAAAAAACATTACCTTAGGGAAATGGGAAAAAGAATGTTTACATTGCTTTGTTGTTAATTTTCTTGGGGTTCAATTCCTTTATAGTTCCCGCTAAATATCGCCAATCTCTTTCGAACGCTCAATATTCAAATGTAAACCAATTTTTCTAATTTTTAATGATAAACTGAATAGTTATAGATCTAATTAAACACTTTAATCTATGAATTTGAAACAATTTAGCATTATCTATACTTTATAGTGTCCAAAAGAGATTAGTGATATTTAGCGGGAACTATAACGGAATTCAACCCCAAGAAAATTAACAACAGAGCAATGTAAACATTTTTTTACCCATTTCCCTAAGGTAATGTGTTTTTCACAGACACATTAAGGGAAGCACTGAAACATTAAGGGAAGGTTCATATTTAGCGGGAACTATATATGAACCTTTCTTGGGAATTATAAAGCGATCCGCCAATTCATGTAACCATAAAGGAAATGATAAAATTCCACCACTGAATAAATATTCGCCATTTTTGAAAGAATACCACGGAGAAGTACTACCCCTGTGTTAAGAATGTTTTATAAAGTGAGTAAGTGCAGTGAGCTGGGTTTTGTGGGGAATTGTGAAGCGGTCCAAAAGTTACTGCGTCAGCAGTTAACGGGGGTTGGCAAGCGATAGCAAGCAAGGGGCGGTAGCCCCCTAGTAATATAAAAAAAAGTGTTTTAAAAGTATATTGGTGAGAAACTTGTCAGTAAATAATAAAGTCACTCCCTTAGATGTATTACAAATACAAAACTTGCATGAAGTACTGCATGTACTGTGTATTACTTTTATTCTTACAAATTTTCATTTTACTAATATTTTATACAACACTTCTAAAGCCATCTTGATAACGAGATGAGGCAAACTGCACAACAATGATTTTTTAACAATAAGGTCCTATTGTTGAACTTCTAAACTTTAAGTCCCCCTGGGGTTTCAGGGACAGCAAATTGAACCGAACTAACGAGATAATATCGTATTGTCATCCAGATCTGAACTATGTTCAAAATTTCAAGTCTCTAGCTCATGGGGAAGTATGTTTAAAATTGATTACTAAATTCCTCCCGAACAGACAGATAGACAGACGGACGGACGGACAGACAAGATTGAAAGCGACCTAATAAAAACGTTGTAAAAAATAGCGTAAAATAAACTCCATCATTTTTAACGATTTTTTTGCGTTTTTAGGGGGGTAATAATTCCTTAAACCTATCCATTGGCCACAAATTTTCATACTTTAGAAACTTTAAGCATTCTTGTCCTATCGGGTGTAACTAAAGTAATGATTTTTGACCCTGAAAATCGAATTCAAAGTCATTAAGTCATTGAAAAACGTAAAAAGGGGGCGGGGCTTTTTGCCAAAAAACTGGACGTGACAGACAAAAACTACAGTTACTTTTGGATTCAGGGGCCAAAAGTGATTCAAAAACAAGTCACAGTTCTAAGACAACGAAATGGCTGTTCCCCAGTGTTATTACTCATACGTTTGATTTTGAGTCGTAGGACCTTTGGATTTGTATCTTCCCGTAGCTCGCATCTTTACATACATTATTTTTAAAATTAAATTTGTTACACTTTTTTTTAATCCTGATGCCAATTTTTTTCTTTTATTTGTATCATCCCGTAGCTTTTTCCACACGTTATTTTTAAAATAAAATTTTGTGCAATTCTTTAGAAAAAAATTTCCAATGTCAACTTTTTTTTCTGTTGAACATCTGTAGCAGTGATACTCACGGAATGAGACTGTTCGGCTCGAAACCAATTTCAGTGCGGGGCTTTCGGCGAAGAGAAAATCTATATGCCTATAAAGGTCATAAAGGTTTGTTCAAGATAGTAATAAAATAGTCATCAATAGTTGGAAATTTCTTTTTAAAATTATTTTCACAGTAGTACTTAGCATTACGTCTAGGTCTACTGTAAGAATTAAAATCGTTCGTGTGAGACTCTTCTACCCCTAGAAAGAGGACAGATTGACTTTATAGTTGTTTCTATTCGTCACCACTAAAAAATATAATAATATTCATTCATAAAAGTTCTGAAAAAAATCGTGATATGTTTAGATTTTAATGTTTAGTTTTTGTTTTTTAAATAGTGTGTCCTTGATAGCACGATGAGTGAATAATAGTAAGTTCTTGATTATCCTCGATTTCAGATATAGGGGAAAGTCGCCCAATATGGGACACACTTTTTTGAATCGAATTTATTTTTTCCTGTAAAATGCAATAATAAAACTTTAAGTGGCCTTATACCAGAGATGGGCGTAATCAAACTACTTTTGTAATCAGATTAATAATCTGATTACATTTGTAATCATTACATTTGTAATCATTACATTTGTAATCTGATTACTTTTTGCAGTTTTTAATCTAACTACATTTGTAATCATTACATTTGTAATCTGATTACATTTTGAAATTTTCAATCCAACTACATCTGTAATCTGAATGAATGTAATCTGATTACATTTGAAGTTAGATTACATTTTGTAATCTAAATGTGAATGTAATCTGATTACTTTTGTAGTTTGATTACATTTGTAGTTTGATTACATTTTTAGTTTGATTACATTTTTAGTCTAAATACATTTGTAATCTTCAATCCAATTACTCTGGTACCTTTACCGGAAGTGGTCCACAACTTGCCGGAAGTGGTCCACAACTTACCGGAAATGGTCTACAACTTGCCGGAAGTGGTCTGTTTCTTACCGGAAGTGGTCCGTAACTTACGGAAGTGGTCCATAACTTACCGGAAGTGGTCCACAACTTGCCGGAAGTGGTCCGTTACTTACCGGAAGTGGTCCGTGACTTATCAAAAGTGGTCCACAACTTACCGGAAGTAGTCTGTTACTTACCGGAAGTGGTCCACAACTTGCCGGAAATGGTCTGTTACTTACCGGAAGTGGTCCATGACTTACCGGAAGTGGACCCCAACTTGCCGGAAGTAGTCTGTTACTTACCGGAAGTGGTCCGTAACCTACCGGAAGTTGTCCATGACTTACCGGAAGTGGTCCACAACTTGCCGGAAGTGGTCCGTAACCTACCAGAAGTGGTCCATGACTTTCCAGAAGTGGTCCACAACTTGCCGGAAGTGGTCTGTTACTTACCGGAAGGGGTCCATGACTTACCGGAAGTGGACCCCATCTTGCCGGAAGTAGCCTGTTACTTACCGGAAGTGGTCCGTAACCTACCGGAAGTGGTCCATGATTTACCGGAAGTGGTCCACAACTTGCCGGAAGTGGTCTGTTACTTACCGGAAGTTGTCCGTAACCTACCAGAACTGGGTCAATGACTTACCGGAAGTGGTCCACAACTTGCCGGAAGTGATCTGTTACGAACCGGAAGTGGTCCGTAACCTACCAGAAGTGGTCCATGACTTACCGGAAGTGGTCCACAACTTGTCGGTAAGTTTCGTAGCACTTCCGGGAAGTTGTGGACCACTTCCGGTCAGTTGTGTACCACTTTCGGTCAGTTGTAGACCACTTCCGATCTGTTTTGGACCACTTCTGGTAAGCCGCGGACAACTTCCGGGAAGATAAGAACTATGCCTATTAAGTTGCGTACCGTTTCCGGTAAGTTTCAGAGCACTTCCGGTCAATTGTGAACCACTTCCGGTCAGATGTGAACCACTTCTGGTCAGTTGAGGACCCTTTTCGGTCAGTTGCGGGCCACTTCTGGTCAATTGGGAACCACTTCCGGTCAGTTGTTGACTACTTCCGGTAAGTTGTGGACCACTTCCGGTGAGCCGTGGACAACTTCCGGGAAGTTACGAACCACTTCTTTTAAGTTGCGGACCATTTCCGGTAAAATGTGGACCATATCCGGTCAGTTGTGGACCACTTCCGGTAAGTTTCGGACCACTTCCGATCAGTTTTGGACCACTTCCGGGGAGTCGCGGACAACTTTCGGGGAGTTACGAAACCACTACTATTAAGTTGCGGACCGTTTCCGGTAAGTTGGGAACCATTTCCGGAAAGTTTCGGAGCACTTCCGGGAAGTTACGAACCTCTATTTTTAAGTTGCGGACCGTTTCCGGCAAGTTGTGGACTACTTCCGGGAAGTTTCGGAGCACTTCCGGTGAGTTGTTGACCACTTCCAGTCAGTTTTGGACCACTTCCGGTCAATTTTGGAGCACTTCCGGTCAATTTTGGACCATTTCCTGTCAGTTGTGGACCACTTCCTGTATGTGGCGGAACAACAATACACCCTATTCGCACCCTACCATTATCAATCAGAAAAAGTAATCAAGATATGTTATATTAGATTACAATTGTAATCTGTAATCAGATTAACGATTACAAAATGTAATCTGTAATCAGATTACATTTGCACAAAAGTAATCAGATTACAAATGTAATCAGATTACATTTGTGAAAAAGTAATCAGATTACAAATGTAATCAGATTACATTTGTGAAAAAGTAATCAGATTACAAATGTAATCAGATTACATTTGTGAAAAAGTAATCAGATTACAAATGTAATCAGATTACATTTGTAATCGTAATCGTTAATCATTAATCTGATTACATTTTGCCCATCTCTGCCTTATACAACTTTTTCAATACTAATTCGAAATCCAGGTTGTTTTTTCATGAAAAAATTAATTAATTATACAAAAAATGCATTTTAATTAAAATTCAAAAGTTGCCTAATATGCGATACGGGTCGCCTAATATGCGATACAAGGTGTTCCCAATATGAGATAGTCTCATTTTGGGTTCCCAATATGAGATAGTCTCATTTTGGGAATAAGCATCAAAATGGGAATAAACTCTCCTCATAATATGCATAGTTTATTGTGCAAAATATACAAAGCATCTACTTTTAAGCACAGAATGAATAAATAGAGTTACACTAATAGAGACACACTAAAAATTAAGCAAAAAAGGGATTTTTTCACAAAAAATAACAATAAATTGACTTTTACTAAAATTAATTAATTGTTTATAAAGCAAAGCTTGCAAAACAAATAATTGTTATGAATATCTCCACAATCTTTAGGGTGCTATAGAAAACATTTCTGGCAAATGGCCCATTTCTCCAGATGGGAGTCTTCAGACAACCGCAAAAAGCAGATAGGACATTCTGGATCTGTTAATTTGGAAGAATCTGTAAACGAGTTTCTGGACGCAGATGCAGTAGGTAAATTTGCTAAGGTTATTGACTGAGAATAGGTTCCTGATTGAATAGGTGATTTTATAAATATCCCTGAAGTTTCCAGCCGACTCATTTTCCTCATTGAATGGGTGAGGAATTTTCTTTCTTACTGCCAACTGGTAGGCAATACGTTTTATGTCGGTAATTCTTAATCCAAAATAATGGTCGGACATATTTATGCAATATTTGGCAAGTTCATCTTCCAACACCATTGAAAAGACCGGCTATTTTCCAAGTTTAGATTTTATAAGATCTTTAATGGATCTTCCGTCCTTGATGTATCTTTCAAGGGTTCAAAAAAATAAAATTATAGAAGGAAAATATTCATTTAGGTCTTAAAATTACTATTCATACACTATTAGGCTTTCTGCATTTTTGATAGATTTTTAAACCAAACAAGGACGGATTTCATTGAAAGACGACTGGGACTTTTTAATTTGTTAAGAAAGTCGTTGTTTTACAATACAATTACATACTTTCCTTCTGATCCTAATAAGACACTAATTCCTTGCAGTAAACAAATCAAGAATGGCTAAAAGGAATTTAAGGTAAATCTGAAAAATGAGTTCTCAATATGAGATATCCCATTTAGGAACCTTGAGAGTATCCCATATTAGGATTTACCCCTTTTTTGACAAATCTGCCAAAAAATAATTAATGGGCCGAAAAATTTAAAAAAAAGATGCATGAATATTAAAATTTGGATCAGTCTGAGACGAAACAAACAAAAAATTTTAAAAAACAACTTCCCGTTTTTGCTGTGCATGTCCTCCAAAACTCCTCCTAAAAGTTTTCCATGTTCTTCAAAGTTATTTGATGCTCGTGAGAAGGGAGTTACGTCCTTACCTTCCTAATTTTACTTGTGGTTACAATTAATTAGTGTAAATAATTAAGAAATACCACTCATGGATCGTGACACTTTCGGATTTTAAAGATAAGGGTGTGCGCCATATTAGGCACCTATCCCACATTGGGCGACTTTCCCCTACCAATTATATTATTTTAAGGAAAACTGCAAATCCACTCACTGCAGTTTTCTGATGGTATTTAGTAGAGTCTTAAAGTAAACTTTTTTATACATTTTAAATGGGAAAAAAACATTTTAAATTTTTATATTACTTGTAAAAAACGATTTGTATACTTGTCTGGATTTTGCAATAATGTCCATCCGCTATGAGATTATATCTATTCCGGTTCTGTGAGGTAATGATCAACTACCGACAAGTGCTAATAGGATCTAGTCAGGCGTCAAAAGTGGCTGATGGTTTAGTGCTGCGGAAGAATGTGTTTCAGTTGCAGGCTCTAAAATTCCATCATTGAGTAATGAATTTCCGACCTCCCCATTTGTAATATTACTTAAGATAAAGTGTTAAAAAAAGAGAACATATTTATCTGAAGTAAATCTATTATTTATAATTAAGAACTATACCATGGGAAAAAAGGTTGTGACTGAACTACTAGGGTATTTTTGAATTATTTCTTTGGATATTATGATTTATGAGAAGTATTTAGTATTATCAGTACTTTTATTTTTTAAGTGTTTAACAAAGAAGTTCTCGTAGTATTTTGAGAGAATTATTATTTGACTTTTTTACTCATATTAGGATGGAGGTTTTTTCTAGTAAAATGAGCTAAACCTAAACAGTTGTTTCATTGTGCATTTTGCTGTGATTTTGAATTAGGATTATTGGTGTGGGCTGGGTTGTTGTAAACTTTTGAATATGAACGGTGTTTCTAAAGTCCGTTTAACGGCTTTTAATTAAGCCAACGTCTCCTAGGGTCATGTAAGTTAGGTCTAGTCCGAGGTAAGTGACCCTGGAGAATCCATTTAGATGACTTACAGCGTCTTTAGCTGCGTCATTATTAAAAAAATTATTATTTCACTTCAGTTAACTTGAGAATATTTTTGCTAATATTATGAAAAACGTACTGGAAAAATTTCAATTCATTTCCAAATAAAAGCCGTGAAACGGACTTTTGAAACACCCTGTATACCTGGTAATTAATGAAAGACGAAAAGCGTAAGCACAATATCAAAAGCAAATAAAATCAGCTTTCGTAATTATCAAAGTGGCAAAGCATACCCCATTCACTAATGATTATAATGCATCCAGTATTTTTACCTCAAATTATTTCCTCACGGTAACAATTTAATCCACACACAACAAATAAACTACCTTTTATAAATAATGCAGAAACAAACCAATATAGGTATATCTCAAATGAAAAACCTTTATTACATCAGAAGAAAAACAAAACCTACTTCAACAAAACAGACAATACCCTTCAGAAAACAATGCAATATTTATCACTGCATTAACCATAGGCATTAACCCACAATCTTTAACGGCTTTTGTAGAAAAGTATGGACTGTTAACGTTCAGTCCATTTCATGCCGATCTAGTCAAGAAAGACCCATAGCGTCTAGTATGGAAATTGAGTTTGAAATTTGCCGTTCCAGGAGAAATGTTACGAAAAAGGGTGAGAAAGAGTTGATACAGATTTCACACAAGGTTGCCATGAAGATAAATAGCAATGAATCTGACCTACATATTAATTTTTTAAAACGTTTCAATGATGTTTTACTCTTACGTATGTGGCGAGCTTACTCGCCTTTAAAAGAGTAATACTATTCAAGTGTGGTATAAATACTGACATCTATTATTGCCCTCACGATTGATCTTGAGTCTTAAGACCTTTGAATTTGTATCTTCCCGTAGCTCGCATCTTTACACACACTATTTTTAAAATTAAATTTGTTACACTTTTTTTAACTCCTGATGCCAATTTTTTTCTTTGATTTGTATCATCCCGTAGCTTTTTCCACACGTTATTTTCAAAATAAAATTTTGTACAATTCTTTAGAAAAAACTTCCAATGTCAACTTTTTTTTCTGTTGAACATCTGTAGCAGTGATACTCACGGAATGAGACTATTCGGATCGAAACCAATTTCAGTGCGGGGCTTTCGGCAAGGAGAAAATCTGTATGCCGATAAAGGCAATAAAGGTTTGTTCAAGATATTTATAAAATGCTCATCAATAGTTGAAAGATTCTTTTTAAAATTATTTACCCAGTAGTACTTAGCGTTACCTACCTTACCTTAGCGTACCTTAGTAGTACTTAGCGTCTACTGTAAGAATTAAAATCGTTCTTGTGAGACTCTTCTAACCCTAGAAAGAGGACAGAGATTGACTTTATAGTTGTTTCTATTTGTCACCACTAAAAAGTATAATAATATTCATTCATAAAAGTTCTAACAGAAACTCGTATTGCAGATTTTACCTATAAATTCGTTTTTAAATTGTGTGTCCTTGATAGCACGATGAGTGAAAAATTATAAGTTCTAGAATCTTCGATTTCAGATATACGAATTATATTATTTTAAGGAAAACTGCAAATCCATCCACTCACTGCAGTTTTCTGATGTTATTTAGTGTCTTAAAGTAAACCTTTTTTTGTATATTTTAAATGGGAAAAAACATTTTAAAATTTTTTTATTACTTGTAAAAAACTATTTGTATACTTGTCTGGATTTTGCAATAATGTCCATCCAGAGTCCGTTATGAGACTATATCTATTCCGGTTCTGTGTGGTAATGATCAACTATTGACAAGTGCTAATAGACTCTAGTCACACGTCAGGTGGCAGATGGTCTGCGGAATGTCTTCGATTCGAATCGATTTTGAGTCAGGAATTCCAATGGAGCTACGAAATCGATTGTTGAGAAACAAAGGAATCGAGTGAGGAGAGATCGAATTTGTCTGAATCCACGATTCTAATTGTATTGGGTATTAGAATCAGAATCGATTATTTGTATTTAATCATGGAAGTAAGGTGTACTCCTAGATAAGTGACCCTGGAGAATCAATTGAGATAACTTACAGCGCGTCCCTTTCTTTCTTTATAAGAAACTTAGAAAAAGTAATATAAAATATAGAACAAAAATTTCAGTGAGAAAATTGTTAGCAATTTTAGAAGTAATCTCAATGGATTCCCCGTTGTCACTTATCTAGGGGTATACCTTACTTCGATATCCCTAGATGACGTTGGCTCCAAATAAAAGCAGTGAAACAGAATTTAGAAACTCCCTGTATATGTTTTATTACATAAGATTGTTTACCATTTCCTGTATCTTTATTACTACTAGGGAGCTACCGCCCCCTGCTCGCTATCGCTCTCCAACCCCCGTTAACTGCTGACGCAGGGCCTTTTGGATCGCTTCGCAATCCCCACAAAACCCTGCTCACTAAAATTATTTATTTATAAAAAATTCGTTATAACAATTAGTAGAAAAAACGGCGCAAGTTTAGAACTGCTGATGGTTGGCGAGTTTTGGCTATTTGGCGCCATATTTAGAAGCCACTTAATTCATTTAACATTAGTTGGGGTTACTATATATTGATTTTTATCGCTAAAAACTTGGCGCATCAGCAGTTCTAAACTTGCGCCGAAAAAGAAAAAACGTCAACCAACTTTCCAGAAGCACACTCTCTTAAAAGTTAGAATATTTATTGGTTAAATTATCAATAATTTAATCAACACGTTTTCCTTCAAAATATCCATCAAGTCTGCTCGTGCTATTGTTATTCAATATTTACAAAAACGTTCAGCAATGAATCTGTTAAATTTAATATAGTACCTAGTAACTCGTCAAAATATCTAGTGTTTTATCATTCAAGTTTTAGTTTTGAAACAGACTTTTTAAACATACGATTTAAGCTATTAAAAATATTAAGAGACAAAATCTACATTGCACTCAATGTTTACAAACAATTAATTTTGGTGTGTGAAATTCTATACTTGAATAGTAGATCTGTGAGTTTCTGGAAAACTCTTATCAGTCTTTTAAAAATATTTTATTTAGAAAGTACATATTTTGAAGCGCATTTTTAAAGCGTGAAAGGAATTATTTTCATCATTAATGAATAGCGTCGGTTGGTCATTGTGATTGGAGGTATAATAAATTGTACGACAGTTTCTTGCTGTTAACTGCAACCTTATCCGTAATCCAGAAAAATGGAAATATCTTAGAATTGAGAATTTTTTTAGAAATTCTAAAGGCACTTTGCACATCCTCAAAAGAATTCGAACAGTTTGATACCAAAAACATGTTATACGGATCAGTAATTAAAAAGCCTTTCTCTGGAAACCATTTACAAAAACTTTTTTTTAGAATAGAGAGATTAAGCTCCATATTTTAAAATCACGCACCTTGTCTACAAGTCATATCAGGTTCCTTGCATGAGAAGTGTAGTACTTTTAATTACCTTCGTCTAACTCTTTTGAAAGATGGATGGACATTTTACCTTTAAGTCTTTTGTTTTTATAATATCTCGGTTTCTCTGCAGTTATAATAAGTACTAGCGATACCCGCCGTGCGTTGCTACGTCTTAAAATAATTATGAAAACAAATTAACATTTACTGTTAGTAAGTTATGCATTAAAACAAAATTTTTGACATACACTCAGTGTTCTTTTTACGTCGAGCTCGGGATTGTGCAGGTGTCTCAGAAGCCCGTTGAGATGCCATACACTCAGCGTTCTTTCTAGTCGAGCTCGGGATAGTTAAGGTGTCTCAGAAGCCCGTTGAGATGCCATACACTCAGCGTTCTGTCGACGCCGATCTTGGGACTGCTCTGGTGTCTCAGCAGCTCTGTGAGCTGCCTCAAGCTCCGCCTGTTCAAGTCTTTGCAGTTCGGCTTGTGGAAACGTCTCGTTAAGTCTAGCTACTTTCATAGCTCGAGCTTTATTTGAGAGCTTTGGGAAATATTAAACTTAGGCTTTCGCGGCATAATTCTTAGCAGGTACTCTTTTCCTACACTTCCAAAAAACAAAATCTCACTTCAAAACTAAATCACATCGTCCCGCGCAAAAACAAAATCACCTTTAAATATTGAAATCAATAATTATGATGCCAAAAGTGCAAAAACTCTCGAAAACAAAGTGACTCTTTGTTTTTGGTACTAATACTAAAAATTAAATAAAACACAAAATAAGTAGATTTTGTGTTCCAATATTATTATTTTGAATTTATATAATAATTTTTTATTTTTTTATGCTTCGAAATTGGTTTTCTATCCATTTTTTTGCTTTAATTTCAAAATTTCATAGAAAAGATATTAATAAAATTGCCTAGTAAAACTACAACACTGGTACTACTAAAGTTTCCTATTATTGGCTTGCACGACGGGTAAAACAGGTTTTCAAACACGGAAAAATAAGTGAAAAAAAAGGAAAAATGGCAAAAAAAGAATGAAGGACAGATTTTCTCTTTATAAATTATAGCCTATGTGTTATTCTGATGTATAAGCTACATTATTGTAAAATTTCATTAAAATCCATTCAGTATTTTTTGCGTGAAAGAGTAACAAACATACAGACAAACATTCACAATTATAATAGTAGTAGGATATTGATCAGAGTCCTTCAAAGCTAAAATTTAAGTCTCAGGTGAATAGCGTGCAGTGTTCTATTACCATATTCATAACACAATCCCGTGTTATTGAATGTGTGTGTAAGTTGGAGTTTCAGTTGTAGGCCCTAAAATCCCATTATTGACTAATGAATTTTTGACCTCCCCATTTGTAATATTACTTAAGACAAAGTGTTAAAAAAAGAGAACATATTTATCTGAAGTAAATCTATTATTTATAATTAAGAACTATACCATGGGAAAAAGGTTGTGACTGAACTAGTAGTGGGTGCTACTATGGTATTTTTGAATTATTTCTTTGATATTGTCAATTAAGGGAAGTATTTAGTAGTTAAACTATCAGTACTTTTATTTTTTAAGTGTTAAACAAAGAAGTTCTCGTAGTAACTTGGCAGAATTATTATTTGACTTTTTTACTCATATTTGGATGGAGGTTTTTTATAGTACAATGAGCTAAACCTAAACAGTGGTCTCATTATGCATTTTGCTGTGATTTTGAATAAGGAATATTGGTGTGGGTTGGGTTGTTGTAAACTTTTGAATATGAACGGTGCTTCTAAAGTCCGTTTAACGGATTTTAATTAAGCCAACGTCGCCTAGGGTCATGTAAGTTAGGTCTAGTCCGAGGTAAGTGACCCTGGAGAATCCATTTAGATGACTTACAGCGTCCTTAGCTGCGTCATTATTAAAATTATTATTTCACTTCAATTAACTTGAGAATATTTTTGCCAATATTATGAAAAACGTACTGGAAATTTTTTAACTCATTTCCAAATAAAAGGCGTGAAATCGACTTTTGAACCTGGTAATAATCTGTATACCTGGTAATGATTGAAAGATGAAAAGCGTAAGCACATAATCAAAAACAAATATAATCAGCTTTCGTAATTGAAGGGCTTGGTGGATGAAGGGGCTATGTTACAAGGCCTGTCCCGAAAGTAACGAGACTGAATTCCCTAATTCTGACTGGAATTCAGTCTCGTTGCTTTTGGGACAGGCCTTGTAACATAGCCCCTTCATCCACCAAGCCCTTCAATTATCAAATTGGTAAAGCATACCCCATCCACAAATGATTAATGCATCCAGTATTTTTATATAATCCAGTATGCTAAAACTATTTCCTAACGGTTACAATTTACACTACATAAGGACGCTATAATACGCTCAATACACAACAAATAAACTACCTTCCATAAATAATGCAGACACAAAACCAATATAGGTATATCTCAAAGGAAAACCGTTATTTCTTCGGAAGAAAAACAGACAACACCCTTTAGAATACAATGAAATATTTATCACTGCATTAACCCACAATCTTCAACGGCTTTTGAAGAAAAGTATGGGCTGTTTACGTCCAGTCCATTTCATGCCAGACCCATCGAAGTGGAAGTATAAAAGCTAGACTCGAAATCGATGGGACTTCGACGGACTCAAAAGTAGGTTAAAAAGACATTCCGGAATGGTGATGACCCCTTAACGATGTCAGGGAGGGAGCGAGGATGGTTTTTGGGAGACTTTTTTTACCTGAGAGAAAACTTTTTTGAAGTCGGATAACTCTCTCTTGGAGGAGTCTTGCTGGAGATGCTAACGATCTAGTCAAGAAAGACCCATAGCGTCTAGTATGGAAATTTAGTTTGAAATTTGCCGTTCCCGGTGAAATGTTATGAAAAAGGGGGAGAAAGAGTTGATGCAGTTCTTTCACATAAGGGTTCCATGAAGATTAATAGTAATGAGCATCCGATCTATTAGTAATTTTTCCGAAACGTTCAATTGAAGTTTTACTATCTTACACTTGATCTTACTCACCATTAAAAAAAGTCATAATTTTTAATTGTGGTATAAGTACTGACATGCATTCTTAAACTGCATTCTATTGCATAAGACACCAAGCAATGAGAGTTGGAAAAAATGTTTGTGCGCATGAGCTAAGTAGCAAATTTCCAGCAAATATTTGGCGAAGGAATCGCTACTTGGCGAAGCTCTTATCCCAGTTTCAAATTGCCGTATATTTTTGGTTTGGGTCAGTTTTCAAAGTCCAAGAGTATATTTCTAGATAATTCGTGTTTTACATAGGATTTAAAAGAAAAATCACAGGAGCTTATACTAAAACGATCCCTAATATTAAAATATTTAAAATTATGAACATCAGGTCATCAAAATTTATTTTCTAACATCATAACTACACAAAACTCTCAAAATTTTTAAATACAATTAAAAAATTCTAAACAAATTAACTTAAATTGAGTAATAACTAAATTCTTTAATTAAATTAAATAATGTTATCAAATTTAATAATTAAAAATATTCACATTATAACTACAAAACTTTTATCAAAATCTATAAATCTAATGAAAATAATTATATTTAGTTTTTATTAATTAAATAAAAACTAAATTCTTTAAATTGAGTATAAATTTGGTAAAACAAAAAAAGCAGATACTAAGATTTGAACCCACGACCATTCGTACAACTAGCATTCATATTACCCACAGAGCAATCGTTGCACACCAGTTTGGTAGAAATTACATTATTTAAAGTCAATACCTCCAAAGAAGCCAAAATCTCGCC
Organism: Tetragnatha versicolor; assembly: GCA_024610705.1. Lineage (NCBI taxonomy): Eukaryota > Metazoa > Arthropoda > Arachnida > Araneae > Tetragnathidae > Tetragnatha > Tetragnatha versicolor. The sequence continues at coordinate 116,793 of JANDEH010000079.1, forward strand.
AAACATCTGTCGCCAACTCGAGCATGCGCACAAACCAATTTTTCGGCTCTCATAGGATTTGCCCTTACGATTCAGAGGCCATACAAACTTATTACTAAGTTTGGTTTTTGAGTCGTAAAACCTTTGGATTTGTATCTTCTCATAGGATTCGTATATTTTTCGTAGGATTTGTATCTTCTCGTCCCACACATATTTTTTAAAATTAAATTATTTACAACTTTTTCAGGAAAAACTCTTGATACCGACTTGTTTTCTTTGATTTGTATCTTCTCGTAGCTCGCATCTTGCCAAACGTTATTTCTAAAAAAATAAATTTTGTAGGAAAAACAACTTTTTCATTGTTGAACATCTATTGCAGTGGTACTCACGGAATGGGACTATTCGGTGCGAAACCAATTTCGGTGAGGGCCTTTCGGCAAGGGGAAAACCTATATGCCGTTAACGGTTTGTTCAAGATATTAATAAAATGCTTGTCAATAGATGGAAGATTCCTTTTGAAATCATTTACCTAGTAATACTTAGTGTGTTACCTCTAGGTCTACTGTAAGAATTAAAACCGTTCGTGTGAGTTTCTTCCACCCTTAAGGTAGAGTGATAGACGCTAGAGTGGATTCTATTCGTCACCACAAAAAATATGATAATTATTTATTCATGTCTAAAAATTTAAATTTGTTAATTTGGGTGGAAATTTATCTTGTTTTTCTATGTGTAAATATCGTGCGTTCTATCAGCTCGATAAAGTGAATTGCAACAATAGGAACTTTTAGGACTGGACAATTTTTTTACTCAACCTACACTCAATCAAAATGTTAGTTTGGAAACCTTCATAGTTAAAGGGGAGTAAAAACGATTTTTCTCAAATTTAATTTATTTTCATAAAGCTTTAAAAATAGTTTCAATACTTTTTTTTCAAAATATGTTCATTAGTCATTAGTTGATTTTTTAAAATTAAAAACTACAATTCGCAGAAGGGTTCTTGGTTTGGCACATGACGTCACTTCTGTCTTCGGCACGACACACTTCTACGAAAGCGTATTCGGCATAGGTTAAATCCTTTCCATTGAAAATATTGATTGGTTGAAGATTTGACGAAAGCAGAGGTGACGTCACGTAGGCCACACCTCCGATTCCGGCAATCGTAATTTTTGAAACTTAATTTTAAAAAACTAATGTTAATAAAATATAAAAATTTGAAGAAATGCGTTTTATAACCCCATCAATGATTTCTAATAGTCGAAATCTTGAATTTACACAAGTGGTGTATTCCCTATTTGATATTGTTATTTAGGCAGGGTTTATTGAATTTAAAATCACTATTGAATATGATGAACAACACCAAAACCTGGTTTAATTATTAAATTTCGAGTTATGAAATATGCTGCCTTATTTTCAAAAGTGGCAAATAAAAATTTTTCTCTGATTTTTAGTTTTTCTCCGTTTATATTATTTTCTATTTAAAACATTGTATTTAGCTGTAACTTTATAGACAGTTAAATAATATTCTTAAATAGGCCTTCCAAAATTATTTAAATATTCATAACTAGGTTAGAGATTCGATCAAGCATTTGAATAAAGCAATTCATTTTCCCACAATGCATGAAGATAAGAAATGCTTTTAAACATGAATGTATTACTTATTGCAATCTATATCTATTTTCAAAAAGCATTTGATAAGGTTCCACACGAGGCATTGCTACTCAAGTTAGAAAAATTGGGTATCAGGGGTAAAACATTATTGTGGATTAGGAATTGGTTGATAGGTAGGAAACAGAGGGTGCAAGTCAAGGGTAATTATTCACAGTGGGCAGAGGTCATGAGTGGGGTGCCACAGGGGTCAGTATTGGGGCCAATTCTCTTTATAATTTTCATTAACGATATTAGTCAGGACATTAGGAACAAAATCAGCATCTTTGCTGATGACTTAAAAATATGGGGTAGGGTAGATACTCAGGAGCAGGTACAAAATTTACAAGGGGATCTTGATATAATATCGCAATGGGCTGAAAAATGGGGTATGTCCTTTAACATAAGTAAATGTCAGGTACTTCATATGGGTCGGGGGAATGGTAGGGCAGAATTTTTTCTGCAAGGGGAGAAAGTTAAAGAAGGTAATATGATCAAAGATTTAGGGGTGATTGTAAATGCGGACTTTAAATGGGTTCAACAGTGTTCATCTGCTAGTAAAAAGGCTAATAGGATATTGGGATACATTAAAAAAACTGTTTCGTCCAGGTCCGAGGATATAATTTTGCCACTATACAGAGGCTTGGTGAGACCTCATCTAGAGTATGCTGTTCAGTTTTGGTCTCCATACTTAAAAAAAGATATTGATTCAATTGAAAGGGTTCAGCATAGGGCTACTAAAATGGTCAAGGGTATATCCAGTCTAAGTTATGAGGGAAGATTAAAGAAGCTAAATATGTTCACTCTAGAGAAAAGAAGGATTAGAGGGGATTTGATTCAACTTTTTAAAATGGTAAAGCAAGGGGACACAGAGGGACTAGATTTCAATACGGGTAATAGAACAAGGGGTCACAATTTCAAATTGAATAAAGTAAAATTTAAGACGGAGTGTAGAAAGCATTATTTTTTTAATAGGGTAGTGGATAGATGGAATGCGTTGCCTGAAACAATTGTAAATTCAGGAGGGGTAAACGAGTTCAAGAGGAAAATTGACAGATACTGGGATTCCGGTAGTTAGAGTTAAAAAGACTGGACCAACCTTGCTGGGCTTACGCCTGTAGTTGGTCGACTTGATTTGTATTTGTATTTGTATTTGTATACGTTTTTAAGTCACTAATAGTATTGATCAGAATCTTAAATCATATATAGACAAACAGAATTTCGATATCAAATTGAACTCCTAAATAATACTGACTAAATTACTTACATTGCAAACCATTAATTTACCCCCTGAATAAAAAACCTGACAAAGCCAAAAGAATTTCGCGGTGGTTATTTTTATCATCTGGCAAAAAAGAATATATAATAGGGTGGAACGAAAAAGGGCCAAAAAAACTTTTTTCGAATATTCAATTAGTGATAGTGCGGAAAAGTTGCCTTAATATATCAGTGTCAATATGTGAAAATCTGAAATTGATCAAAAAATATCTTGAGGTGTCTCAAGAGCCTTGAAGTTTCAAAAAATTGTCACTTTTTCTACAAAACAACAAAAAAACCAAAGATTAAACACTTAAATTTTTTTCATGATTTTTTTATGTGAAACTACTACTATCAGAGATATAATGGCACAAGGTTCGTTTTTTTAGAGTTACGCAAATATTGTAAAGTTGTTTTTCCTGAATTACTAGGAGACATAACTCTGGAACTATTCAGTTAAAAACAAGAAATGAAGCCCATTTTGTTCATAATTTTATTCTCTTTGTTTCCTTTCTTCTTGTTACCTTTCTTCAATTTTTTTTCACAATTTCCAAAAAAAATATTTAAAAAAAGTTTTAACCGAAAAAAGTTATTTAACCTGTAAAAATTTAATACCAATCAAGAAATGCTTTGAGATTATCACAAATTACTAAAAAATTGTATAATTATGTTTAATTTCAGCTATAAGTGCTTCATTAATAAACATTTTCAGTTAAAAGTTTTCTTTTAAAAGCATTAAATACTTTCACTAAATACTGATCAAAATTACTTATAGATTGTAAATTAAGTGATTCTCAGGCCAACTATATACTAAATATGAAATCTTAAGGGGATGGTGGACCTTTAAATAAGGCAAAATCGAAGAAATTTCGGCAAAAAATATTGTTTGATTTTATAATACTCAAAACTAATCCAAATAAGTATCTGAAAACGAAATTTAAAAAAGTGAATAAATCAAAAAGTTATAGCAGTTTAAAGTTTAACTTCACGTGTTAAAACACGTACCTAATCACCTTAGAACAGCTTTTTCTTGCACAGTAAGTTTTTGTAATGTTCCCGGCTTTAAAATGCTCCTTGCGACAGAGTTTTCAAGGAAATCAAACGAAACTTTCAACATAGCCTCCTAACGATTAGTTGAAAAAAAAATCGTATTTATTAAGTAATTGATCAACATTAAGTTTGTCAAATTCTGGCATAAGTTCCAGAAAAAGTGAAATCTTTATAAAATTTGAGTGTAAGTGTAAAAAATATTTTCTAGCAAAAAAACTACTGAACCAAATAACTAAATAATACGAATTTTTGTTATTCATGTACTTTTGAACAATTATTTAATAAAAGCAAGAAGAAATGTAAAAAATTTAGAAAAAAAAAAGGAAAAAAAAGAGATTTTAAAAATTTGTCATAAAATTTTCGTTTTTTTAATCTAAAAAATTTATTTTTTATTTTTTTATAAAATTTAAAATGGATATGACGTTTTTATACTGTACTGCATTTATATACCAAACATGAGAATCCTAAAGCAATAAATAGAAAAAAAGTTTTGAAGGTCCACTATCCCCTTAACAATTACGGTAAAGCTTTTACTGTTTTTGTCTTGTTATACCTTAGGAATTTTATACGTAGTTATGGTTCTGCTACAATAATTCAACCAATAATTGTTGACCTTCAAAATTTTTTCCTTGATGAAAATAGTCAGTTCTTATAGATTTTCGGTTGCTGAATACGAAAATTGCCATTAAAATTCTCAATTGACTCACGATTTTCGGGGAACTGCCCCTCCCCTTTTTACGTTTTTTGACGACTATATAACTTTAAACTCGATTTTCAGGGTCAAAAAGCATTGTTTTAGTCTTCAAATTGCTCCCCAGGTAACAAGAAATGTTCAAATTAATGAAATATGATAAATTTATAACAATTGGATAGGTTTAAGGGATAGCTACCGCTACCCCCTAAAAATACAAAAAGTAGCTAAAAATTATAGAGGTGACTATACGCTATTTTTTCGTCTTATTTTTTACGCAATTCCCGTTTGAAGGGTCCTAACCCTTCCCCAAGGACCCAAATTGGATGACAATATGCAGCAATAATTTTTACTAAAAGCGACTGAGGTGTTAGCCTCCCAGAAGCCCCCGCGGAAGAGTTCGGAAGAGTTCCAGAATCGTGAAGGCGCTCGCGAGCTAAGGAATTAATATTGATGATTTTGAAAAGATTACAAATGGACGTTTTCCTTATATTTTGGGTCTATCCTAAGTAGAAACTCTTTAGTTCTTTAAAAACTTACCAGTTTTAGGGAGTGAGGATTCCATGTTTCAAGATGTTAATAGATGCACGGCTGTGGATAACAATTAGGGGGCATCCCTTTAAAAACTGAGGGTGATGGAGGAAAATGGGTGTCATATTTGAATTCAGCAGATCATTTTACACAAGAATAAGCTGAAATTCAGTTAGTGGCTTCACATTTTTTTGTACAGCACAGTTTAACTCCAAGTGTGGCATTGAATCCTTCCATGGGTGCTTTGGGGGCGCTCTCATCTCAACCGCTTTTAGTAAAAATCATTGGTGCATATTGCCATCAAATTTAGGTCTTTGGGGAAGGGTTAGGACCCTTCAAACTTGAATTGCGTAAAAATAAGATGGAAAAATAGCGTATAGGCACCTCTATAATTTTTAGCTATTTTTTGCATTTTTAGGGGGTAATTACCCCTTAAACCTATCCATTTGTTATAAATTTATCATATTTTATTAATTTGCACCTATCTTGTCCCCTGGGGGGCAATTTGAAGACTAAAGCAATGCTTTTTGACCCTGAAAATCGAATTTTAAGTTATAAAGTCGTCGAAAACGTAAAAAGGGGGAGGGGCTGTTCCCCGAAAATCCTGAGTCAATTGAGAATTTTAATGGTGACTTTCGTATTCAGCGACCCAAAATCTATAAGAAATGACTATTTTCATCAAATAAATGTTTTCATTGTTGTAGTGTAATCGTTCTTTTTTCTGTTTTTTGATAAGGGGTGTTAAAAACCTACTAAAATTTCGATTAATTGTATTTTTTCTGCAAGATTAAATTAGATTTTTAACTTGAAACTTGGTAGAAATGTTTATCATAGATAAATAAAAATAAAAAACTATAAAAATAATAATAAAAATTAAAAATAAAAAATTTTAATTTTTTTCACATTTTATTTGAAATTAAATTTTTTTTGGGAGGGGATTGTCAATGATGCATACCACTGTAAAGAGAAAAAAATATCGTACAAAAGGAATCCAATTTCACGTTTTTAGGTTCGATAGTTCTAGAGTTATTGATGTTTCAATAATGCAGGAAAAACAACTTTACAAAATTTATTTGACGTTAAAAAAAATATTACTACCAAAAAAAGGGTGATAAAAAATGAAACCTGGAATATTATATTGAGAATAATAGTAGTTCCTCATAAAAAAATAATGAACAAATTGTAATGATTTTATCATTGGATTTTTTGTTGTTTTGTAAAAAAACCAGCATTTTTTCGAAACTTTAAGGGCTTTGAGGCACCTCAAGATATTTTTTGATCATTTTAAAATTTTTAACTATTGATACTGACGGCTTAAGGCAAATTTTGCGCCCTATCACTAAACGATTTGACAAAATTCGTTTTTTCGTTCCACCCTAATATATAATAATATTAAGTCTGTAGAAGTGATACTTTAGGGTAAACGCAAACTATTTACATACATTATTTTTAACTTTGCCAAATGATAAAAATAACCACCTCGAAATTCCTTTGGTTTTGTCAGGTTTTGTATTCAGGGTAAATTAATGATTTGCAATGTAATTAATTTAATCAGTATTACTTAGGAGGTTAATTTTATGTAGTATTTCACATACTGTATCAACGGCATAGTTGAAATTGGCTTACTTCCGTATTATGATTTAAGTTTATATCGGGCAAAAAATTGAAGCACATTAAAAGTATTTAATTTCGTTCCATTCAACTTTATAGGTTTCCAAAATAATGTCTCTCCAATAAACTATGAATTATTTTTTACTGTTGTAGTCGCATCTGGCATAAAAAAATTTTTCTAATATATGACTGCAAAAGTACATTTAAAACATCAACACTGAAACTGAAAGGAGTAAGTTTGACTTTTGCGTCATAAAACGCAAAAGTTTTGACAAAACTCCTTTAATTTAATTACGTTCCATTCATAATATAACGTTACGGATATATTACAACTATAACTTTAAGAACTTCCAATAAAAATACGTGACTCCTTCCCCCTTTTTCGGAAACGCACATCAATATTTTTTACGATTACGATAACCCGCGATACGCTCCTTCATCGTATCGTTTAGAAGTATTCGAAAACTATGAAAAGGGCTGTTAAGTGTAATGACAATGGCCAGCATTAAGTTCTTCCCATAAACAGAGAACAAATTCGGAGAATCGTTTTTGTTCGAATTCTCTGAATTTTTATGAATGCCCAAAAGGCTAGTTCGGTAAATATGGCGGTACTAAAATAATGGAGTCATTCTCTGAAACATTTTGTTTTGAATAGTCATAACAATTCCTATTGTCTTTTTTTAAACTGAATAAACTCAGCCGAAAAGGGGTGAAATCGTTAATTTCTTTCTATAAACTTTCATTCCAATTCCCTTTCGAATTTGTGGAATGTCCTTTTTTATGTGCGATAGTAATCGTATGCGAAACGCATAACTTTGGAAATTAAATTCAATCATTTCCAAAGTATTCTCTCACAAATAATGCACTTAATTTGTTTTTGCATAGTTGCCACTGGAAAAAGGAAAGGTAATTCAAGTGAACGAATTAACTTTAATCAATTTGATAAGCTGTCAATATGCGTAAATAACAATGAGCCTAAATTTGTTTTGATTTATACATTAATTAATTTTTTTAATATCATTACAGTTTTTATTTCTTAAATTTCTGACTATTGTCTGTAAGTTTTATAATACGTATAGAGCATACACAAAACCCCCACTAAACCCCTAAAAAAACACAAAAATAAATAATACGTACTTAGATAAGCACTCTTTGCAGTACAATATTCTGAATAATGCAAGACATTTTGTATTCTTTATTCGCATTTACATTCAAAAAGAAAAACACACATGTTCGATTCATAAGACCAGACAAATGGCAATATTTTCAATCAAAATGAGTTTATAGTTCAAAAGTTAAAAAAATTAATAAAAATAACCAGACGTTAGCAGTAAAAGCTTTTCAATCATCTATGATTATTAACAGAATATGAAAGAAGCGTCATGTTAAAAATTCCTATCGAAATTTTCTTTTTGAAAATACTTTAATCTCTCAAAATCATCTGAGATATCAAAAAAGCAACATAGAAAATGTAACACATTTTCTTTAATACTTAAGATCATACCTTATTTATGTTTCCTAATTCCCACAGTAAATTAAGAACATCTGTGAATTACTTTCTCTAATTTGTTAGCTTAAGTTAGTTTCACTATACTAGAAAGAAACGAAAATATTCATTTCTTGAAAAATATTTCTTTGAAAGGGTATGCATTTTTATTTACATTTAATTCCATTTTCATTTTAACCATCGATTTTTCAAGTCAGATGGCTTTTTTCCCCTGAGTTATCAACATCTGTTTACACCAAAGTCATTAATAGGTACCGAATATTTTATTTAAGGCTAGACAGTATGAAAATATTTTACTTCTAGTTTTGTTAAACCTATGAGTTATAATTACACAGATAGTACTATAATCTTCTCAACTTTTATTCAGGGGAAATGCATTCATTTAGAAACTGTACCATGTCAACGGGGTACCAATGGGTATCCAAGAAACACTGGAATAATAAAATAGCTGTCATGAAAGAAATGGGTTTCTTTTAATATTATTAAGCCTGTGCCATCTATTTTTCTTTATTTTATCTTTTATCACGTTGATGTCAGTTACTTTTGAGAGGAAACATGCATTCTGACAAGCTACAGTGGCGATAACTTCAATTAGAGAAAATTAGTTTTGACTTGAGAATTTCGAAGATTGCTTCCGTTGTTTGGTAGGCTTCTGTAATCACTTTTATTACAAATATTTATTATCATGTATTGACTTTATGAGAAAATTGGGCGAAATAATTTTCTGGACATAGCAGTTTTTTTCGGGAATTAATGGTAAACTCTAATTGTGCTCTTCTGATGAAATAAAATTTTAATTAAATCACAGGATAAAATCAAGGAAAAACAAATAAAAACCAATTATTTATTAATTTTAAATTACAAAATGTATTAAGATGGGATATTCTGTACTTTTATTCTACTATACATATTCTATACTTGCAAATATTTTTCCAAAAATACCTTAAAAAGAGAAGAGAAATATAAATTAAATCTTAACCCGTAACAGGGGAGGTGAAAAATTGGAACATACAAGGGGACGTGGGGTCTCAGAGACTCCGCAACTTTCTATATTTTTTAAAAATCGTCTAATTAAGATATGATTCTGATATTTCAGTACATTGTTATTTGAACATTTATCTCTTGATAGAAAAATATTTTCTTTAACTTTATGATGAAATAAACATTTTTTCCAGACAATTTTCCAATAGACTTAAAATTATCGATAGACACCATATGGTGCAATAAACTCTTTAAACTTAAAAATAAAAACGCATCTATTGTGAATTAACTATTTGTTTTTATGATTTAATATATAAAGCAAATTTTAATAACAGAAAATTCTGTGTAGAACAATAGAAAATTTTTTTGACAGTGCCTGAATTATCAGTTTTTTACCATTGCTTTAGAAGCATAAAATTTAAAAATTTTCACAGAAATCATCTTCACAGTCTCTTCCCCACTGAAATCACTCATAATTTCATCTAATTTAAAAAAAAACTCTTCCACACAACGTGGATTAGAGATAAACATAAATAATCTCCGCGGACCTAGCTTCAATACCATGCGTACTAACTCTGGACGAAAACAGTTACACTGCAGAGGAGGTGGGGTCTCTGGGACTCCTGAAAAAGAATTTGTGGAATTTCCGTACTGTCGCACTTGTCAAAACTTGCTGATAAGAAGGGGTCAGGGCCAAGGTCACGAAAGGTGAAGCTAGCGGAAGAATCCATTCAATTTGACAAAGCATGTGGTAGGGGGGAGGGGAAGAAAATGTTGCGGAGTCTGGGAGACCCCACGTCCCCTGCTACGGGTTAATCGACCGTATTATGTATTTTCAACACTATTTTATATGTTAAAGTAAAACATATCCCTTTGGCCATCCAAAACATTCTTTAAAATACTTATTTTGCTTTTCACTCTATTCTTACCTTGTCCTATTGATTTTAATGTGAGTAGATTTCTCACTCATGGTTACAGTTAAAATAAAATATTTTGTGGTGAAAATTTCTGTACTTTATCAAGTAAGACCCACTTAATTCCTTTTAAGTTTTGCTCACTTCCCATATAAAGGAAGAGGGGGTGTCCCACTTACCCCATCACTTGGGGTAAGTGGGATACCCATCTCATTTTTTAAATTAAGACCAATTAAGAAAAATGTAGAGCTTTAGTTTAGAAACTACTAATAAATTTTTGTTTATGGATTGTGTCTTTAATGAAATTAGTCAATAAGAGTTCAAATTTAACCCTTTCAAAATTCTTCTATTGAGCTCCAAAAATGCACTAGGCCAAAAAGGGGTCCCAATTACCCCAAGAGACCCTAAATTGTTATTCAGTTTAAGTGCTACGTTTAATTTCTTACAAAGGTTTGGTCCTAAAAATGCACGCGAAATGTGAAAAAATTTCCTTTTTAATACCATGTGAAATGGGTCTCATGGGAATTTGTTTTGGAAAGAATTAACGTTAGAGAATTCGATAAGCTGCCATTAATAAAATAATAATGCCTAAATTTTTGTTTTGTTTGTGATTCATATATTAATTTATTTAATATCAGTTCAGTTTCTTTTCGTATTAAATTGTTGACTGATGTACTATCATTTTTACTATAAGAACTGGTAAAGGTTTTTTGTATGAATACAAATTTTTCGTATACCTTACAAAAATATTTGTTTTTGAATTTCCATTTTGGAGTTATGGTAAATGGGACCTATGGGAAATTTTTAGGGAAAAAATTAACAATTAATAAGTTCATGTAAATTTTTAGTCATTTGAAATTCAGAGGGGGGAAATATTTTGAAATCCAACAAGATAGTTTCTACTCTAACCCATTCCCTGCACGTGCCCAAAAATCTCCCCCGAAGTATTGGACTCCCGTGAAAAGCTTCTGCAGGAAAAGTAAGCAAGTAATTGTTCATTTCATCAGATAACGCAGCTCTCTCGAGTGGATTCAAATGTTCGTAACCGCTTTTATTCCTGCGTTGGTTGAAATGTAGCGTGGCGGCTAGATAAAAGTTTTCCGAAGAGTTATTCCACTGAGAAGGAGGTATCGATTATCGGATTTTAAAAAGCTAACAATGGTTGGAGAATATTGGATGATGGTGATTGGCTAACGAGGCTCCATTATATTATTTGTTTACCCTGATTTCTTTGAAAAATTTGTGTAATGAGAATTCTGTTATATTTTCCAGAAGAGGAAGATATTTTATATGGGGTTGTGGAAGTTTTTGAACTTTTTTTTCGTAGCTTTCACGAATCGCGTAGGGGTCTTTTTCGTGTCTCTATATAGGGCCGACGTTCTTGGGGTCATTCCATCTATGATCCGTATTCCGTAATGATTAACATATGTAAGACTATATTGTAGAAATAACTGCAAGTTAATTAAATTGAAGTATAATGATTTATTTAGGCTCTTAATTTTAGTATGGACTATTACAACTATTATCATACATATTTTTCAGAAGTGCTACTGCTATTACCACCAATTACCAAAGGGGTTGTGCTAGTGAATGTGTGTGTGGCGCGGGTAACAGTACCTCACCTCCGTGGCTTCGGTCCACAGGTGCTCGCTGGGTAACGCTAAGTAGGTACTTCTTAGGGCATTTCAGTGGTAAATGGATAATGTCCAGTAGTACCTGCCCATTGGAAATAAAAAAAATTACAGAACCTCAAAATCATTGTTGTTAAACGTTTGTTTCATCTATTTTCATTGTTGGATTTCTTTTCTTTGTCGCAACAGTAGCGAAAATAGTTCAAAAATTTTAATAAATTTTTGAAGACATTTTAGGATTTTGATCAAGAAGCATGGCAATTTTTAACTGATACAAAATCTCCAAATTTTCTAAAGGAAAAAGGAATTGATTTTTTAACTTTTTCATACTTTATTTCTTATATGCCTTGTTTTGTTTATGAAATAAAATGGATAGAAACACTGGTATTGATTGTTTGAAAGTGTAACGAATTTTGACTTAGATTGGGTTTACTACTTGCTATTAGAAACCCCTTACATGTCAGTCTTTCTAATTCCTAAAAAAATGCTTTATAAAAGTTTTGTTTGGTTAGGGGGTAAAAATAAATGGTAAGTACATTTGCCCTAAAATAGAATTTCAGTAAAACGCTGAAAATAAAGTTTTTCAGTTCGTCAAATCGCTAATGGAAAGATACCTCGATTATTTTGAAAAATATTGAAGAGAAGGCATACTCTCGAAAAGTTAAATTGGTGGTTTTGGCAAGGTTGAAGTGAACTATGTTTTAGCCCTGTTGGATTTTTATTTTTTTATTGAAATATTTTCATCGTTAATTAATGATTTTATCCGAGTTAAACCGTATCGCTCAAAAATAACCATGAGTTTTAATCGAAACCAATGAAACACTCAAAATACGGTCATGAGTTTATGCTTCTAACCAGGCTTGATTTTTTACGATTTTACTCAAAATTTAATCATTGAACCAGGTTTTGGTAATAAATTCCCATCATGGCCGACGATTAATTCTGATAATTCATACAATCTCCGCAGACAAAATTATTTCCTAGTATCTACCTAGTCAAATTCCAACCGAATCTGATATTGGATACTTTAAAAAACTTTGCATAACCTTTATTCAAGACCAAAATAATGTCGAAACACTATTTTTTAATTTTTGTCAGGTATATTTTCAATCTGTATATTTCTAATATTTATCTTATTACACAAAATTGCCAGCCAAGCCATTCTAGTTTCTCTTTTTTTTTCTTTTTTATTTCTACGTGATTTTATGTATTATTCATCCACTGTTTTTGATCAGACATTTGTTTTTGAAATTCCTGTAACCCATGGACGAGCAGTTGCTCCTTTGGGATAAAAAATGTATACATCAATGTATTTTCTCCCTTTTTCTCTCTTTTTTCTTTTTTTTGTATACTCTTTTGTCATAGTGTTTTGTATTTTGTTTACTGTAATAAAATTTTGAATTTGAATTAGAAATCGTGATCATTAAATTCAAACCCTACTTTAAACTACGTATGTAATATTAAAAATCCAATCCAACCTTTCAGCAGCTCTTAATGGAAACCATTCTAAATCTTGCTTACTTATCCTCCTCCACCGGTAGCTTAACTTCCTCAAAACTGTCCCAACAAGTCAAAATTCTAAACTTAAGAAGAAACCAATATTTCCCGAGTTCCGAACTTTTCCCACTTGGATGCATTGCCGTATATAAGAAACCGGGAGTTTCATAAATCCAAAGCAAACGTCTTAAGTTTCCCCGCCACTTCTTTAAATTGGCAGCACCATTAATCGTTCTGAAGTGACACGCTGTTATTTTCTGGTGTCACTTTTCCGCTCAAGGGTGTGTCTTTTGTAGGTGCTTCGTTCTGCACCTTTGGTAAAGTTCGACTTTTCGAAGTTAAGGTTTTTTTAGTTGCGGTTTTTTGCTTCATTTGCTATAGCGAATGTTTTTTTCTGAAACTACAAATTCCTAAATTTAAACGTAATTCGTAGAATATTTTTAGTGCAAATTTCTTGTTATGAACATATCGACCTATCCAAAACCGCCAATATAATTTTCGAGAATTACTGTGGGGATATTTTTAATATTTTTCAAAATAATCAAGGCATCTTTCGGAAGTCAAATTCGGAAGTCACGCAACAATATACGGATTTTTTATTTCTTTTATTCAAAAAATAGTTATCAGAAACGTATTATTACCATGATCGTAATTTTAAATGATCGCCTGTACGGTTAAAACGATTATCTTCTTTAGTAGAAACGTGGTAGAAACGCTGATTAACTTTTTAAAAAGTGGCAAATGAAATCTTGATGCTATTTCAATTTTTCTTGGACTTCGTAAATCAAATCCTGAGATGTTCACAAACAGGAACTTCTAGAAATCATTTTTGAAGAGTGATATCATCTCTATAATCAATAGCCACCAGTTGAATAGTTAATAAAGAAATGTTAATATATAAAGTCATATTAATTTCGGTTGCAATTGCAGGTCCAGTTTTCTTAAAATTTTTTAAAAGTACGATAAGAAACAAATCGTGCTAATTATAAACTTAAAATGCATTTATCAATGAGCGAGTGAATTGCGAAGCATCAGTTTATGGTTTTTTGTTTGTATCAGAGTTTTTTTTTTAAATCATGGAAGACAAAGGAGGGTCTGAATTCAATAGTCTGGTTATCAGAAAAAAATTATATCGGTAATGAATATGTGTAGCAGATATTTCAGTTATTAATTAGTTTTCTCCTCTCTCGCCTGAGGACACTGCGTGTCTCTTTGGCTTAATGTACGTGTAGATGGAGTTTCACGGAAGGTATTGAAATGAAGTGATTTTATTCAGAGTCGAGATTTCCCCGCCGCCGCGCGCCGGTTGGCGCGCGGGCTTGTTCTTTAAATTATTTTGTGTAACTGTAAATATTGTCCGTCATCGTTGAGTGTAAATAAAATGTTTCGTCTTATTTCTGGATGTCTTCAAGATTGCTACATATAGGTATTTAACACTTTAAAAAAATCACACAATAAAAATAACTTCATATATAAAAAAGAATTTTCCCTTATCAATATGATCCACATATTTCCTTCTCTATTCTTTAACAAAATAAAACGATAGAACGACTCAAAACTATCTGATAGTTAAGTTCATATTTAATATAGATAAAAATATTAGATCGTTAACTTAAACAAGCTTATAAATAAAATTTCTTAGAAAAGGAGTAGGTTTTAAATCGCACAAACCAGCATTAGACCTTCAAAACAAAGGTATATTTCTGTATTATCCCCAAATAACAACTAGCTATCATTGCAATGGAAACTGTTACGTTACAACTTCAAACCCACTCTGTTTAAAACAGGAGGCCGGAAACTTCATATTCAACAACTGAACTGTCACAGAGAATAATTCCGTTTCATAGCGAAATGCGCACATGCCAAGGAAACAAATACCCCTTCCCAAAGACGAAGCCGCATACCCTCTAAAACATTCGCCTGAAAGCTGCTCTGTTTCCCTCTTGTGTAAAAGACGATTACTCTCTCTACCTGTGAAGCTGTCCAGCTCGCTGTTGTTTGGAATTAGCTATTGTGGTGAAGTGTGAAGAGGGTAGGGAGAATAAATTATTTTAATAACGCGAATTCGGGGGAACATTTCCAGGCACCCTTCTCGTGTTGTGTTAGGAGATGGAACGTTTCAGTCAGACATTTATTTGATTGACTGGAGATTTCGTTGAATTTAAGTTCCTTTATCGATGGATAGTAAACTGACATTGAATTTGTTGAAGCAATGTAAGGTAAATCAGCGTAGGTATTGAATGAGGTCGTTTTTAAAGTAAGTACACGCGAAATGGCATTATGAACTCAAAATCTTGCAGTACTCTTTTGACATATAATTACTTGTATTAATGAAAATACCGCGGGCTTCCCTATTCTTCATGTAACCATAACCACTGAAACCGATAGAGTTAGACATTAGTCGTATGATAGTCCAATGGGGGAAGGCTCACGTTTCAGATAGATGAAATACGACACTCGGTCTCTAGCCAAATCTTGCCTGCATTAAAAGCTATTTCAGACTGCAACTATTCCCAAAATTGCACTGCGCGCAGAACGGCCAGAGTTTAAAAAAACAATGGTGGGTACCTTGATAATCAACCCTTAACCCATAAAATGCCGTACACAAAACACCAACTCTAAGTTACATTACCGAGATATAAACTAAGATTAAAATTCAAAATTCAAAACCTGGATTTTTAAACTTTTAATGGTCTTTATATACGGATAAAAGTTAAAAAGTTTTAAGTAAAAAAGTTTTAAAGAATGTAATCTTTGCACAGGCAAAAAGGATCAGGAGAATATGCAATAATAAGAAATCTTACTTGGAAGCCACAAGAGCCTTAATTCTAAACCTATATGATAATTATTACCAAACTAATTACTGCAACATAGAATTTACCATAAAGGAGCTACAGCTCGATTACGGTGAAATTAATTTGTCGTTTTTCTGGTTTGGCAACGGAGATAAAAAAAGGGCATGGATTTTATTAAAAATTCTTCCGGGTGTAAGGACCGTGGTCTATGAGTAAAAACGGACGTTTCGTCTACATCTGCGGTAGACATCTTCAGCGAGACTGAAATGAAAAAGTTAAAGAACGCCAAAGCTGACCGTGTCACGTGGTAGATCCAGAGGAGAAGAGTCTCATTGGTCAACGTCACTGAGAGGCTTGATTCTAGATTTCCTGAGGGCTGGGTGCCAAACACGTGGAATAGTTAGCCCCTCCTCCTTGCGATTAAAATTATTGTGGTGTTTGTGAATCTCAATGGCTTCTCTCACAAGTCGGGCTTGGAAATGTGTCGATCTGGATAAAACATCAGTGTGATCAAACTTGATAATATGGTCTTGAGATAAAGCATGTTCAGCGATTGCTGATTTGTCCGGTTGTAAAAGGCGACAATGTCTCTTATGTTCAGAAATTCTGGTTTTTATGGATCGTTTGGTAGTACCAATATAAACCAAACCACACGAGCAGGGAACTCTGTAGACTCCTCTGCTTAGTAGCGGATCACGTGGATCCTTTGCAGAGCGTAAGAGATTGCATATTTTCTGCGTAGGTTTGAAAATCGGTTTTATGAGGTGGCGTTTTAAGATTTTACCAATACGATCAGTGACAGACTGGATAAAAGGAAGGAAAACTAGATGTGATTTTTGACCTTGACTGGTATTTCTGGACACCGCAGAAACAGATTTCTTGGGTTGAATGGATTTGCGAATTTGCGGATCTACCACGTGACACGGTCAGCTTTGGCGTTCTTTAACTTTTTCATTTCAGTCTCGCTGAAGATGTCTACCGCAGATGTAGACGAAACGTCCGTTTTTACTCATAGACCACGGTCCTTACACCCGGAAGAATTTTTAATAAATAACTCTGAATCTGACCGTGTAAGCCTACACTATTTCATAGGCATGGATTTTATTTGATTGTAGATATTACTGTTTGTTGGTGAGTTGACTGTTTTTTGTGGTGGTCTAATCGTTTCTAGTCCTTTTTAATGTTGTTTAGTTTTTTTGGGGTCTTCGGGTCACGGCAGTTTTTGAACTTCGGTTCTACTGCTACAGAAAAGGCCCTGAAGAAGTCCTCAGTCGGGTTGACCATTTAAAGTTTAAAAAACCCAGGTTTTGAATTTTGAATTTTAATCTTAGTTTATATCTTTGTACTTTTCTCTCTTGTTTGGAAGTTGCTGTATTGCGCACATCCTGCTCGGGGATATTTATCTCATATTTACTTTTCATTTTGACTTTTGGGTAATTTGTTTGACATTAATGAAATTATAGTGATATACATTACCGAGAGTGCACTTTTTGACCAGAAACCCACTGGTAAAGTGCTGCTACCCGCGCCACACACATTAGCTCGCACAACCCCTTGTTTGCTGAAGGCCACATTCATTCTTAACACAAAAACATCTATGCCTAAAAGGAATTCGAACCTCAGATACACGGCTTCTCATTATAATCTCACTCTTAACACCATAGTGGTTTCTTTAAGCTGATTGTACAACAAGACAATATCTCAATGTCGATGGCGACTATGCCAAAAAGCAATGTAAAGTGTTTATTACAAAATGACATGGATTATTTATTTCCGATACTTAAGTTTTCGTACAAGAAATGATTAAACTTACTTACGGAATGTTTTTTGTAGATAACATCTCTTTCTAAAAATTAAGTGTCAAAACCTTCTTATTAATCTCAATTAAAGTTTTTTTAAAAGCAATTTAAAGTAAGAGGAGTTTTAGAAATCTGAAGGTTTTACCTTGTGGGAATTTCAAAATGACAGATTTTATACCGCTTTATTTTGATTAAAAAACTGTTTATTTTCATATTTATTTGCTTCTAAAAGAAAAAAAATTAGACTATAAGCGAGAAAAATTTATTCGTTTCTTTAATAAATCTAACTTTGATTGAAAATCATTCTTTAACAAAATGTGAAGTTCCTACTCGATTAAATTTTCATAATGAAAGTATGAATTCTTAATTCCTTTACTATTAAAGCAACTTCGAATAAAAAGAATACACAAGATTGGCCTAGATTTGTTTAGTTAGTATCCATCAAAAGCTCATTTAAAGTCTTTTTAAATATTAAAGCACACAAAAGAGTAAACAGTCAATTATTCATAGTGGGTGCACTTCCTGGTTTATTATAAAAAGCATTCAAATAAAAAGATCTTTTAATAATTCCATTCAAAAGGAGAATTTCAAAATACAGCCACTACAAAGGGAATTCTTTCATCCCTTTTTTCTTTAATTTCAACTTCCTTTCCCAATTTTGTCTGTGG
This sequence comes from Tetragnatha versicolor, assembly GCA_024610705.1. NCBI lineage: Eukaryota > Metazoa > Arthropoda > Arachnida > Araneae > Tetragnathidae > Tetragnatha > Tetragnatha versicolor. The sequence continues at coordinate 135,348 of JANDEH010000079.1, forward strand.
AAAAATTGAAATAAAAACCGCCTCTGTCCTTTTGATGCCAACGCTTCTTTCAAAAAGCTGAAAAATATGTTTTTCTTTTGAAAGAGACCGTATCGTTAGGTATCGAGTCCCGCATTTTTATTTCTCGGGCTTGAATTTGCATGACATAATCGGAATCTGGCAATGGTCCAGAACCTCCAGGTCTCATTTCAATGCAGATTTTTTAGTTAAAAAGAAAAATGTCTTTCCTTAATTGTGACAGTCTAGAGTATTATAAAAATTCCTGAATGCAGTCAAGTGTTGTGGAATTGCTTTTTCGAACACTAATTTAGGGAACTGGATTTGTTATGTGTTTCAAAATTTTTATTTTTAGCATATTTTTCTTATTAAAGGCAAATTTTACTTATAAGCCAGTTTTTATTCGACATGAAAAACCCAAATGTATGTACACTTTTTTTAAGCTGTTCTTTAGTTAGAGTCTTGTAACATCTTAAATCTTTGATAATCTACAGTTAACGTACAGGTTGGTTGAATTCTAAATAGAAAATATGAGATACAAATCCTGAACTTTGAATTTCAAATAAGTATATCTAATTTATCACAATTTGTAATTGCGTATGGGTGACATTATCTATGAATAACAATATAATTTCTAATAATATGACCTAATTTACCTAATATAATGGTTAAAAAAATTTTTCTTGTGTTAAGTCGAACTTACGTACCATTATTTTGATATTTTTAATGCTAGGATAAAAAAACACTCACATTGATCAAAATGTGGGCGTAGTATGGAAAAATCCACTAACTAAGTTTAAAATTACTTTTGTAACAAACGTGTGTAATTAAGTTTGGCTTTACGGGTCAGCTAAAATTTAGAAATATATTATTTTAGTATAATTTTTAGGTAATATAATGATAAATAGTCTATGACAAAATATGCTGGAAGTTCATAATTTTCTTGTTTCTATGGTAGAAGGTTTTTTTTCCTTTGTTGCTGAGATGATAGCAAAATACTATTAAGATAAGCTCTGAGAACTACGCAACATTTTCTTAAAGGTCAATTCATGTTAGGAAAGTGTTGCATTAGTTAAGCTTTGGCAAAGAAATAATCTTTACACCTTAAAATAAGTACCTATTCCATAAAATACCTATGAAAAAAATTCTTTTTTTTTCTGTTCAGAATCTTTTTATAAATGTAAATTTGTCAGGTATTTTTTATATTTTTATTCCCTTTAAATTGAATCTTGAATTTATGTATAAAAAGTATAAAAGTTATTTTTTTCAGAAAGTCGATAAAAAGTTTTTTAGAAAAGATTACAGTTTTTATTCTATTAACCATTTATTTTTACCGGAAATTTAGGTTTTTCCTAAGAGTGCCTAACACAATTAAAAAAACATTAGTCTGATAAAAATTGAGTAGAGCAAGATTATGGACCATTATCAAATTCTTCAAAGGATCATATTCATTCTTTATCATTATTTTCACCAAGTTTATGTGGGTACTAAAGTTTATGGATATAATCCCTTCCTTTTTTTCCAAATTCTTTAAAATTTCGACAGGGTAAAAATGAAAAAAAAAACCTAATTGACAGTTTAAGATGTATTCACTATGAATAAATATAAATGAGAAAACTTAACAGAAATTTTAATTTTAAATAGAACCAAAATTAATCATTAATTTAATGAAAGTTAATGGAGTCCATCATTTAATGGATATGAGGTAAAAAATTCAATGATACTTTCCCTAACTTAGCTTATAAAACCATCGAACCCTTTTAATCATTGTTAAGGGAGACAATCTTTCACTGGATATAAATTAAAAATTGAAAATTAAATTATGAACAACACCTGTTATGTGTTTCATTCATTCAGTTAGAATATATGATATGCTTCTGCATAAAAGTTTCCAAACACAAATCACAAACGTAGTAAACACAACTCAGTTTAATTCTCTTAAACTCTCCACCCCCTTCTTATTTTGGACTGTTCCACTTTCTTATGACCTAAGCTTAAGGGAAACATACCTGAAACCATTCACGTGTTCAGGTCTGGAATTTTTCTTTAAAGCAGAAATAAAAAAGAAACAAGGCTTTATTCGCGTAAAGGAAAGGAAATATTTTCCAATCTCTCCCGAGAAGTGGGTAAAAAAGTATCGGAGCCTATTCCCCGAAGAATCAACCTGAAGATGAATTTCGTGTTTCGTACTACCCTGCATGGAATTTAAGTGTAATGGTGTCAAAACGATGGATAAAATGGGGGTGGATTGAATGTTTGGTGACAGCTTTCGAGAGAAAGAATTTGAGAATGGTTCGATTGTGCCTCAGCTAAGTTCAGAAGCAAAGAGTTTACTATAGTACTAATCTACAAAATAATGTTTAAACATTAACTTTACAACATTTGCCATTATTTTAGGTTCAAATTTGAAAAAAATCTCATTCAAAAGTCATTTTCATGACTTTTTTGCAAGTTATTTATGATACTTCCAATAATTTTTAATTGAAGGTTTTTTCCATATCCTATAGTTTTTAATAAGTCTTTCTTACTTCGCCGCTAATTAACTCTACAGAATTAACTTAACTTTCGCCTCTAGGGGTGCTGTAAGTCATCCTTATGGATTCTTCAGGGTCACTTACCTAGGGGTGGACCTTACTTTAATGAACCTAGGAGACTCTTGGTTCCAAAATAAAAACAGTGAAACTAACTTTTGAAACACCCTGCATATCTATGTCAATGACTTTCGACTGTATTATTGTGTGGATAACAGTCTCCAATTAATTATTAACAATATTTTTTGTTGTTCTAAAAATTGAAACTAAATGTTAAACTATATAGTAAAACCTTTTGTGAGTTCTGAAACAATTAATACGGTATGACAAAAATTACTAGTATAACTTGTGATATAAAATTTGAGTTTTCCTTAAACGTTTGAACATAGCTATATTTCTGGGTATAATTTGTTTTCATGGCTAATTAGGGAAAATGATCTTTCATAAAACAATTTAAGTGAGCCTGGAGGATTTTTAGTTCTTAAGGTTGGAAGTAAAGGTTCCAATTTTAGGTTAATGGCCCGCGGACTTCTACGGGTTGGGTCGGGAACCACTGCCTTATAAGGGACCCACCAGTGGAGAACCCTTGATCTCATTTCCTAAAGTTGTTTTTCTAAAGAAAACTTCCTTGTGTTGTGTCGTAATTAAGAAAGAAAATCCTCATATACTTAAAATACAGTTCAATGAACTGCCTTCCATCAATGGATCTTAAGATAGTACCACTTCCCTTTAAAGCCCCTTTTAAAACAGGCCGGAAATTCATCCATTATTCAAGAAGAAGCATTATTTTTCCAATGCAAGAGAAAATAAAGTATCATTCCAGGTAGCTTGTCCCGCTTGAAGAAGACCAGAAGCCATTTGCTGTGGTCCACTATCTTTAACTTGTATCATTAGAGTGAAGTTTGGAGTGTCCAAGATTTAGGCCCGATTACAATTGATTCGGAGTGCTTTTAGGGCTATTGACCGTAACTTTTTTTCGGATATTTTCATTTTTTAAACTACATTAAGCTTAAAAGCATTGCTACTTGTAATTTTGTTACTGTGGATTTAGGTTGCAAAAGAGAAGGGAAGACATATAATACGCGTTTTTTTTTGGAACTCCTCCCCCCTTTAATTTTTGTTTAGCGATACTACGATTGCTATTTGGTGTAATAAGAAAACTTTACCTTAGAAAAATGGACTATTAGAGTTAGTGGTCATTCCACTTATCGTAGTTGTAAAAATAAATAGACTAGATCGAGCATTTAATTGCTTTCCGGCAAGTTATCCGCTAAAACTTGCAGTAAGCAATTTATCCCAATTAAGCCTCATCTAGATGCATTCCTTTAAAGGAATAATTAAGACCCAATCTGCATCAGCGAGACAGAAAAAGAATATAATATAACCTAAAATCATTTTATTTAAATTTTTTCTAAATCAGTATGTATAGTATATGTAATTTTTCTCTCTCCCGAAATGCATGTATTATCTTTCACGGAGATGTTTCATCACTGTAATTGGATTTATCTGTTGTGTTTGTGTAAATAAATAAATAATTTTATTTTACCAAATGAAAATGAAAGTGAAAAAAAAACAATTGAAAATCCTTATGCACAGATATTTTTTTATCGTTAATTTGAATAATTCAATGTAACATCTCTATTTAAAGGCGTGAATGATTACCATTACCAAGCATATCAATCATAACTTAGTTAACATTTTTAAAACTAAAAATGTATCGGAAGACTTATTGATTGTTATATGACAAACGTTATTCGTAGATTAGTATGACAATTCGATACTAACGACTTCTTAAATAAACTACATAATTCTGATTAAGTCTATAATTTACGTAGAACAATATTATAACGCATCAGCTCTTTAAATATATGATCATTGCATTGCAGAAATGTGCGAGAAGATCCGAAGACACGGAGAGGTTCCCGTACATTTTTCAAATTGGTATGGAATAACTATCCTTAATCTATGATGATTATTACCTCCAGACAAATAGTACATCATTTCGCTGTGGGATAATGAAGTTTCAAAATGTTTTATCACCCAAATTTAAATTTTTTTGGAAAAGGAAAAACTGACTATTGATAAGGAAGGATGATATTTTTTTACAACCATAGAATTATTTAGATGAAACAGGTATAAAATAAGTTTATTATAAAGTATATTGATTCAAATAAGCAAAACGTTTAACTTTATGTTTTAAATTTATTTGGATTATTATAAGACCACTTTTAATCCAAAAGTAAGTGTCTTTGAGTTTTTATATCAAGAACATGCTATGCAATTTTAAATCTTAACTAAACTATTATGAAAGTTTATGGAAATAAAAGTATAGGATGTGGTGGGGTGCATATTCACAAGTAAGTGTTTTTTATATCAAGAACATGCAATTGTAAATCTTAACCGGGTTTATTTATCAACCGGCTTAATTTCATTACACTACTTAATCCAAAAATCTTATTTGGGTTAATTTCGATATTTTCACTAAAGAGTATCGGAGAAAATAATTAAAAAAACCTTCACTTATTTCTTAAAATATTAAACATAAATGAGCACAAATTACCTATATGCACAAATGTAACGAATACAATTTTGACGGGGTACAATTTTTCATTAATTATTGAATAAATTTCCAGAAATCTGAAAACAAAACCACGAAAATATTAAAAAGTAGGAATTCTTTTTCTTCTTCAAAGAATTAAAAAAAATAGGGAGCAGGAAAATGTGTTCACGGTCCACCGACAGCAATTAGTTTTCAAACAGAATACCGACTGTGGAACACCTCTAAAAAATGACCCTATTACAAAGAAAATGAATATCTGTGGTTATAATTCTCGGTCGGGTTTCCTTTTTAGGTTTACCTTACCTAAGATTTATCGACGAACCCTAACAACGCGAGAAAAATCGTCTGCGTCTGGTAAAATATGTTTGCCTTAAACCATGCTATCGGAACTCTAAAAAGCTTTTTAAAGTTCGTTTTTATTCTTGTAACCGTTAACTCGAACAATGGGTTTTTTTTTCAGATTTGTGTTTTATTGGGGTAGGGTCTTATCAGCGGGATGGAATTTTTTTTAGAATAAATTTGACGCCGAGCTGAATTGATATTGATGTTTTTCGAACGTTTATTTGAGGCGTCGTAAATTACCTGTGTATCGTAACTGCTTATAGTACAATATTGGTTTTCCTTCTCTCAAGATTGTGAGGGTTTTTTTTCGGTAATGGGTGACATTATTTTCAGGTGGTGTTCATTTTTACTGTCGTTGATGGATTTTACAGAAATTATCTACTGGTATCTTTTTCAACCTTCATACAATAAAGTCAGTTGATTGCTGTTTTTGTTATCATCTTATTAATGTTCAGTATCTTTACTTTAAAAAAGTGCTTGATTTTTGAAGTTTCGATACTTACTAAATAGATGAGATCTCTCAAAGAAAAATGGAAGGGGCACAACAAAGAGAATTAACTTTTTATTTCTAAATGTATTAAATGATTTAAATATTTAGTTTGTGACTTCACATCTCCATATAAAGTTTCAAGATGATAAAAAAACTTTCTAGAACCGTTTTCTTTCATTTATAGCTAAAAGTGAAACTACTTACCTCTAAAACGTTTCTACAACTTTTTGGGTGCACAGTGAAATTTTATGAGACAATTTTATTTATTTGAAATAAATGCTTTAAAATAGTAGACTAGTTCTTCCTAAATGCTAAGCCTTAGAAAAGTTTTGGTGGAAAAATCTGCCATGGAGCACAATAAATTTTTTTTAATTTATAAAAACCTTTTTTTCTATAGAAATTAAGTAAAGTACACACACAATCGCACATATCTTTGAGAAACACGGTTTAAAAACCAATGCAAATTTGCAGAAGTTCGTCATACCTCCAGTTTTATCCGTACTTAGTTTGATATTCTATTTAAAAAGTCAGCTATTCCTATTTCTAAAATGTATTCAAATGTACTATGAATATGAGTACCTTATGTAATCAACATTTTTTATGTAAGGAAGCTGTCTATCACTTTGTTTACACTATGAGCTCAATTATCTACAGAAACTGTGCTATACTGTTACTAATAACATATAAGCCTACAGAGATTACATAGCAATAGCAATATATCATGGCTTCCCTTATCTCAAAATCAGATCCCCAATCTATCTACCATAGACACATGTATTCAGTGAACTATATCACTCGCAATCAAGACCAGAAGATACAGCCACTGAGTACAAATGACCAGCCCATTTAGCGAATAAGTTTACTGGGGTGATCTTTTCTCTATTTCCATCACCGATAGAAGAAAATAAAACAAACTTAGCTCTGATGATACCTTTGCTACACAAAGTGGTGTCCTAGTAACATTAATATCTGTCATCCCCCATATTCTGGAACACTGTTTGTTGTTTCTAAGGGTATTTAGTCTCTCGCTTTAATGACAAATGGGTCTGTGAGGTGTTGCTGAGTAGAGGCTATTTCTTCCTATGACTTTTTATCTATGCATTAGCGCTATGTAGGTTGTTTACCTTTATCCCTTTGTTGATTTGGATTGGATTAATAATTCATACCTAGTGAATAACTCATAGTTGTGTTGTGTATGTAATGTATATGACAAGGTTATGACTGTCAGGGTACCATCCAAGAATAATTTGAGAAAATTCATTCCAATATAAAATATTAATACGTGGCTTATAAAACTGAAAAGTTCCAATTCCATTTTTAAATGTAAGGATTTTAATTCTTTTGCGATAATTTTTTATTTGCGTTAAGTTTTAACTTATTCGAGTAGTTCAAAGCAAAACAGTTATAATTAACGGCCTTATACTCTACACTTTATGCGATTGCATGGAAATTTACACAACTCAGGAAGAAGTTTTCGGAAGTTTCATAAACATAGTTTTTTTCTCCAACACTCACTATCACTAAAAACTTGTTCGTAGTTTAACAAAAATTGTATTTATTGATTGGAAATTCATTACTTTTAATAACAGAAAAGTGTATTTCCTTGTATTCTTTTAAGGCTTTAATTTCTTTATTTTAACTCAAAAATATCCCAATAAAATTCGTTTTTAAGCAAAATTTAATTTCATCCATCAAAATATGAAATGATAGCAACAAGTCATCTATCAAATCTTTCTCTAATCCTACGCTGAACAAAAATATTTGTTCCAAAGTGATAAAATTTTCAACGAAGGTGCATAAATCAATTTGCATTATTGATAAACTGAACTACCCTTTCAATCTCTTCATGAAAACTATCCATCCTCAATCTTTTATGGTAAGGCTATTCACTTGTACGCATTATCAATCTTCTGTCACTCCCAGGTGAGATTCACGCGTAGAAAATAATACATCAATACCTGTACGAACTTCTGAAATCTTTGGAAAACCTTCTCTTTCTTTAAAATATCGTTATTACCCAAGAAATGATTTCCAGCCTTGAAAAATACATCAACGAGTGGAGTAATAAGTAGCGGAACTGGTTATTTTCTCGAACTAAAAGTTTCTTTTTCGAATGTCGGTGAAGAAAAACGTGTCTAGCTTTATTATATATCATCGCGAATTCTCGAGAGCGTAAATATTGGAGTGTGTAAAAGTTTCTGGACATAACGGGAGTTAGGAGATGAAATGGTTATGTTTTATTTTTGCTTTATTAAAAGCTTAAACTTGGATTCGCGAGATTCAGTAAAGAACTATGAGCCTTTGTGTAGCAACCACACTCACCACTACAAAAGTAAAGTAATAAAAATGAAGTTGAAAGTTCAACTTCGATTATTCGTTTAGAATAAAATTTGTCCCTATAATAACTCTTCTAAGGGTCAATCCATATCAAGTGATCCAGAAAAAGTAAATTTGGTCGCTCGACCATTTTATAATCGAATGATTTTTTGTGTGTTGATTCTTATATCATTAGAGAGTCCAAAACCACGAATTTTAATTTTTTATCTTTATTTCAATTTTTATAGCAGCCATCGATGTTCTACGGAACAGTGATTGTAAGGGTTTACGTTAACTAGCGTTATTCCTAAATGGTGTAACTTAAATCCATGGAACAAAAGCCATTTTACTCAGAAAGATACAGGCTTTATGATGGTTGAATCAAATATAAGGGGTATTGAGTCCCAAATAGAAAAAATCCCCCTTAAAGTCGAGCTTTAAGATGGTCATTTTTCACTTTTCAAACGCATATTTTTGTTAAAGGAACTATTATTTTTCTATTTTTTTCTTGAGGAATGTGTAGTATACTTCCTAAACTTTACTTTAAAAAAAATTTTGACCTCGGTATACGTTTATTTTTAGAGTTATGAACTCTCAAAATCAGATCATTTCAAAAAATTCACCATTTTGACCCCCAATATCTCTGGTGGAACAAAGTTTAAAAATCTGAAATTGTTACTGGTTAAACCTTTCTAGGGTATAATCCTGTTGTACAAAGGCCGTCTTTGGTATTTGCTTACAAGTCGAGTTACAGGTCCTCGAAGTTGCCTTAAAATCGCTCAATTTAACGGTTTGAAAAGTGCAATTTTAGGTCAAATGCTCACAACTTTATTAATTACAATTAGGTTTATATTATTTCTCATTGCTTTTTATACTCTTTTTGATTTCTGTGAGGTGACTTAAGTTTCTGTAAGGGTTATTAAAATTAGAGCAAATTGAAAACAGCTATGGAAACTCAGTGTTCTATGAAATTACCACAAATTTTTTTAACATATTTTTTCCAGGAAATGTTTTGATCCTTTCAAGGAACATAAAAAGCCTTAAAAAAAGGACTTCGCAAAATAACTATTGAACCATTTAACAAAAAATAACAACTTTGGGAACTTTTCTTTGATTCCGGGAAAGTCTGTGCCGAAATTGCTTTTCCAAAGTTTTTGAGAATCCGAAGCAACAGTTAAAATCAGAAGATTACACTGATGAATTCTTTTGAGTCGGCATGAACAAAATTCCCCCCAGTGTAAGTGCAGAAACCAGTCAAGCGACGTCATCTGACCTGTTTCTGCACTAAAGCTGAAATTTAACATGCTGGAAAACTATTTTAAAATCACGTTATTTTTATTATTCTTACTTTAAATTGTGCGTGTACCCCTAAAAACCCAATGGCACCAATAACTCTATTTTGAAAAAAGTGACGTTTGACACGTTTTTGAATTAAGCGATGCAATGTGGTATTCTCACGTTTTGAGATTAAATTTTATTTAATAATTTTAATTAAACAATTTTATTAAAGATAAAAAACCATGAAGAATGACGTTTACATCAAATATTTTCGTAGCCTAGTTTCTGAGATATAAATTTTTGAAATTTCGTTTTTTATTTGGGCGCGAAAACACTAGAATCACAAATCATGCGCTGTGAGGTCACTTCCAATAGAAGCCCGTTTTCTGACAACGTGATTTTTGTGACGTGTTGACAAAAATAAAATTGAATTTTAAATTATTTAAAACACATTTTTGAACTTAAAAATCAGAAATTTGGGACTTTTAAACCATAATGTATCAAAAATGTATAAAATCAAGCAAATCCCTCACTCAAACAAATTTACTCAGATATCAAAACTGTAGATACATACATACATCTTTATTAGGAGCGCACAGCGCCGAAGGCGCTTTATCTCCGCCTGAAATAACAACATGAGATTAAAGGGACATGAATACAAATTTTTGCTTAAAGTTGGTCATGGTACCAATAAATATAACAAAGAAAAGAAGTGTGGAAGTGGGATTATTTATCATCATCAGGCGATTGGTAGAAAATAGTCATTAGTCAAAGTCAGTCTGAAATTAGTTAATATCAACAGAAAACTGTAGAAAAAGCAATGAGAAATCAAATAAACCTAATTGTAATTAATAAAGTGGTGAGTCTTCGAACTAAAATTGCACTTTTCAAACCGTTAAATTGAGGGTTTTTATGGCAACTTCGAAGACCTGTAACTCGACTTGTAAGCAAATACCAAAGACGGCCTTTGTACCACAGGATTTTACCCTAGAAAGGGTTAACCAGTAAAAATTTCAGATTTTTAAACTTTGTTCCACCAGAGATATTGGGGGTCAAAATGGTGAATTTTTTGAAATGATCTGATTTTGAGAGTTCATAACTCTAAAAATAAACGTATACCGAGGTCAAAATTTTTTTTAAAGTAAAATTTAGGAAGTATACTACACATTCCTCAAGAAAAAAATAGAAAAATAATAGTTCCTTTAACAAAAATATGCGTTTGAAAAGTGAAAAATGACCATCTTAAAGCTCGACTTTAAGGGGGATTTTTTCTATTTGGGACTCAATACCCCTTATATTTGATTCAACCATCATAAAGCCTGTATCTTTCTGAGTAAAATGGCTTTTGTTCCATGGATTTAAGTTAAACCATTTAGGAATAACGCTAGTTAACGTAAACCCTTACAATCGCTGTTCCGTAGAACATCGATGGCTGCTATAAAAATTGAAATAAAGATAAAAAATTAAAATTCGTGGTTTTGGACACTCTAATGATATAAGAATCAACACACAAAAAATCATTCGATTATAAAATGGTCGAGCGACCACCTTTGGATCACTTGATATGGATTGACCCCTAAGGTATTTCATATCCTTTGGAAAAGAGAAAAAATTTTCATGAAAGATTGCATGTTGAACCTTGGGTCAATTACTAAATTGAATTGTGTGTGGTTAAAATCGTAGCGTGGTTTAAGTCAGGTATGGGAAACCTTTTTGAACCTGCGGGCCGGACTCAAAGATTAAAATGACGTGGAGGGCCATAGAGTAGACAATTGGTATAATTTTGAAGAAAAAGGCGTTATATTACTAAATATAAACATTAATCTGGACTAGAATTATATGATCTTGATTAAGCATTATTATAAGTATAATAATGCATAAGTTAGATTAATCTCAGGGGTGTAAATAAAAATTCAATTTCGTGAGGGGCCTCAGATTATTCCTCAGCCCCTGCCATCTATATTTAATTGGTCTAATGTAGCACTGCAGTACATTTTTGGGTAGAATTTGTATTAACTTATTGTAAAATAGGTTTCTAAGGGGGGCTGGGGAATCCCCCCAGAAAATTTTTGGAATATATACCTTAACAAACAGGGTTTTAACTTGTTCTGGTACTAAAATCTAAAATGTTCCGCGGGCCGGGATAAATGGCATGGCTGGCCGGCGGTTGCCCATACGTGGTGTAAGCCATGAAACTCATGGTCAAGATTTTGAGTTTAATTGGTTTCGATTAAAAATATTGAATGGGTACTTTTGAGATATATGATTTTATTCCGATAATAATCATGAATTTATCATGAAAAAAATTTTGATCAAAAACTCAAACAGCTCCAAAACATCGTTCACACCTCGCCAACACCCCCGATCTAACTTTTCGAGGATAGGCGTTCTCTTCTTTCTTTATTTTTTAGAATAATCGAGGTAGTATCTCTCCATTGACGATCTTCGTGAAACAAATATTATTTTTATTTTTCGGAGAAAAATGCTCACAGGTAATAATTAAAATAGCGATCACCAGTAATGATTATGACAGGAGTTTTGCGTTTCTGATCACCAAACTATGATCCGTGTTTGATGAAAAACGACCTCTCATTTTTAAAAGTGGAAAATAAAAGTTTTGATCTGATTTTGAGTTTTTTTTTCCGTTTCCATAATTATCAATTTCAAACCCTGATTTTTATTAGAATTGTATTATATATGTTACAGTTAAAGTCCGGAAATCAGTTAATTTACAGATAACCTAGGTAATTTGCAGATTAACGAGGGTGATCCGTTAAAGAGCGAATTTTTTTTCAATTTCTAAGATTACCTAGGTAATCTTGAAATTACCTAGGTATTCTGCACCCTACCGACTAGACACTCGTTAATCTGCATACTACCTGTAATCAGTTATTTTACATATTAACGAGGGTGATCCGTTAAAGTACAAAATTTTATTTTATAAAAAGTTTAAGGAGGTTGGGGGCTGCCGCCCCCCCAAACCCCCCTGCCCTAACTATAACCAAACTCGTTTTGGGGGTAAACAGTAACAATGACGAATCAAAAAAGGGGGATCGGTACTTTTTTCATATTACACAAAACACGCAAATCCCACAAAAATAGTAATGAAATAGCAATTTTAAAACTAGAATATAAAAACAATAATAATAGAATATTAAAGTACCAACTGAGATTTGTATCAATTGTGGTTTTCGATCTCGACTTGACAGCGTATTTCAATGAGCACTTAAACTAGCAAATCTTAATGAAAGCGCGGTGTAATCGGCTGGCAGCCTGCCCTGAACTATTGCTAGGATTCGCGATCGATTACATATGTTAAACCCTTGCCCAGGTTCCAGCGATTGTTGAATTGACTTTGTTGAAAAGATATTTCAACAGCTGGGACATTTGCTTTCGTTAAAAGAAATCTCTGTCACTCTGAAGTCGGAGCTTCAACACAATTCTTTCAAAATACCCGTTTTAGTAGTAATATACTGTACTTAATCATGTAAATTTACAGTACTTACTTGCTTGTATTATTTTGTTTTAACATTCAACATGACAACTACCAGTGCTACGCACTAAATTTGAAATCAAAACACCAAATATGACAACAAACTACGTATTGAAACCCAACTGCGCAGGGGTAAGTGCATGTCGCAGTGAGCACCTCAACATTTTAACAGAAAGTATTGAACGAAACAAACTATTTTGAACTTTAACTATCAAGAGGCCGTTATAGTGTAGATTCCCTAGGTAAAATGCGAAAAACTCAAAAATCCGCACATTAACGACAGAAATCAGTTAATCTTAAGTTTACCTAGGTATTCTTCAGAATAACTAATTATCAACTTTAGCGGTAACATATACATAATAAAAAATTATTTAGCACGTTACCGGCAACCGAAATTACTACATTTTAGTCGTAAAGGAAATTAATTAGACCTAAACCTATGTTATGATTAATTATGGGGTAAGACCGATCAACTCATTAAGGTGTTAGAAAGAAGTGAATGAAGTATGGGCTTAAGCGTCTAGCCAGCATGATAATGGAATGGAACGTTGATAAATAATTATTCCAAAGTCATTCTCTATTCAGTAATTATTATAGACTCTAATAATAATTACTGAAGAGTAATATAATAATTATTATTCAGTAATTATTATATTACTCTTAATACAAGTGTGTTTTTGTAGAATTCCATTTCGAAATCTTTTTGTCAATCAAATGAGTTAAAGATGTTTTTCAAGAACTGGGTTTCGCCTACAAAGTTTTTAGGAGGAAACAAAAACAGGAAAACAGTGTGAGTTTAAAAGAACACAAATTATGGCACAGAAATTATCATTCAAGTTTTATGGACATCAATGGGGTGACTGTGCGAATCGTTTTAAATATCAAGACTATGGGTTGTTACAATACATAAATTAAGAACTGTGTGTGAAATTGCAAGAAAAGAAAGAATTAAATTATGTCTCTAAAACAGGAAACACTAATACAGCACTCCTTGTCAACAGATATATCGGAGAATTTTCACTCTTTAGAGAAATACAGAAAATGGTCATTTATTACAAATAACAAGATTAAATAAAAATATTAAAGTTGACCACACACTCCATCTTGATATCAATGGGTGAAACGCCTTTCTTTGCTAACGAAATCGAGCAAGGGACTCTCAAAAAGAGCTCATTTTCCTTATCCGAAGAAGAACTTTAACCTTAAAAGGAGATTCTCCATGTAAATAAACAGCCCCGAACCGCTCAAAAAGTAATTTCAAAGGTAGAATCCTCTTCTATATGCCTGAATCCCGACACTCTGCGGGACAAAAAAAATATCACTTAAGATACCCCACAAAAAAGGATAGTCATTGCTTCAACCGTAGAAAGAGATTTCGTTGGCTGATTAAATTTTCAGCCGGGATATTCCCCTGCTTTTATTTTGTTCCCTTGTAATCATGCCCAGGTTCCTGCGTAACCAGTGAAAGTGAATTGTTATGTTTTCTGTCCCTGGGTGTGATAGTGAAATTTCAGTTTTCGAATGCCTTTTTTACTGCTGTGAAAAAGTCGTTAGAGTAGTTTTTACGGTGGATTTTTTCAGCGTCTAATTTAAGGTTGCTTGTACTTTTTGGGAAACAACCAGGGAAGATTCTTGGGTGATTTTGATTTCTCAACATTTTTGTAATGAAGTTGTTTAGGCATTGTATTATGGCGTAGAGTTTTGTTAATCAAAAAGTTGTATCTATCCTCATCCAAAACCTGTGTTACAATACTATAATCCATGAGAGACTCAATATCCAGCTCATAAGTCGCAGCTTAAATTTAAACGGCGATGGTGAAAGAAAATTGATATTGTTAATACATTCCTCAATTGACAACGATTAAAATTAACAAATTTCATAAATGAAACATAATTTTTGCTTTGAAATGGGTCTAAAGAAAATCAATGTGAAAGACTCGGTAGCATTTACAAACATTACATGGTTGAAACTTCCAGTAAGCATTTGAATGGTTTTGCGTAAAAAATTCTCGGGTTTGAAAATTAATGCCATAAAAAATCTAGTTGTTTTAGAAAAAAATCTAGCAATATAGGGTCACTTGGGGTGAGTGGAATCCCTTTTTTGCCTAGTGCAATTTTGGAGCTCAATAGAAGAATTTTGAACGTTTTAAATTTGAACTTATAGACTAATTTCGTTAAAGACACTATCCATAACCAAAAACGTATTAGTAGTTTACAAAATAAAGATTTACATTTTTCTTAATCGGTCTTTATTTAAAAAATGAGATGGGTGTCCCACTTACCCCAAGTGATGGGGTAAGTGGGACACCCCCTCTTCATTTATATGGGAAATGAGCAAAACTTAAAAGGAAGTAAGTGGGTATTACTTGATAAAGTTCAGAAATTTTCACCACAAAATATTTTATTGTAACTGTAACCATGAGTGAGAAATTTACTCACATTAAAATCAATATGACAAGGTAAGAATAGAATGAAAAGCAAAACAAGTAATTTAAAAAATGTTTTGAAAAGCCTAAGGGATATGTTTTACTTTAACATATAAAATAGCGTTGAAAAACATAATAAGGTTGATTAAGATTTATTTTGGCACTTTAGTAAACATTGTAAGATAAAAAAGAAATCGGACACTAAATGAGAATGAACACTATTGGTGAGATACTTCACTTTACTCACCATAACTCGAATTAAAACGCAAATTATCAAATGTCGATCAAATTATTAATAAATTTTAAAGTGGCGGTGAGTAAAAGGTCTTGCTACTATGAATTGAAATTTTCTGAAAATATCGGGGGAAATTGACCCTATAACCCCCTTAAATCCACCCATGTCTTCAGTAATAGTTCCTATATCATTTTGGACCCTCTAGAACAGGGGTTTCCAACTGGTGGCCCGCCGGGTCATTTTGTGCGGCCCGCGAAGCTCTCTGAAAACCCTCCAAAAAGTAGCTTCAAAACACTTTTTAGCACACTAAAAAAATACCCCCGACCCCCCTCATATACCCCTTTGATTATTCGATCGTTTTCTATGGTGCAAGGATTAAAAATTTGAAGTTTCGAGAGGTGGTTTGTGAAACCTGAAATTCCTCCTGAGCGTAACAAATTGGTATGAAGGCTTTTATATAACCTTTATCAAAAGGAGGGACAAAATGGAGTATAAAAAATTAGGTAAAACAAACTTGTAAGAAAAATTTACAAATATTTTCTTGAGGAAGACTTTTTCATTTAAGTATAATATTCAGAATATTAAATATATTCAGTATTCCTAGTTGTATAAGAGTTAAAAAATTCATATATCCTCTGGAAATTTGGAATAACATATATGCACACATATGCATAATATATTTATGTAAACAACCTTCGTCCCTCTTTTGCTGGAAAAGTTTCAGATTGAAGACTCTCATCCCAAAAAATTATCATCTTTAAAAAGGAGCCAGATTACTTTGCGGCCCGCCATTTGACTTGTGTTTTCGATTGCGGCCCGCGAGTACTTAGAAGTTGGAAACCCTGCTCTAGAACCACTTATATAATAATAAGGGGTCGCACTTACTAGATAAAGAGGGGTCCCACTTACCCCATACTGATGGGTCCCACTTACCCCAACCATGGTAAAACTATGGGGTAACAGGGATCCCCTCTTAAACACTTCAAAATTAAAAATTTTGAAAAATTTCAAATTGCAGTATGTATTTTAGGTCAACCTCTGCAAAACAGTTCATTAAACATTAAAATGTAATGAAAACTTACCTGGAAATACTTCTTTGAAAAATGCATATTGAACTCTCCGAAAAATTCATTCTGATTAGTTCTATTTCAAGTACTTTAAATTAGTTCTATAACCTTAAAAATAAATTAAACAAATCTCAAATATATGCAAAACTCATCAGTGCGACAAGTTGTAACATAGTCAATAAAGTAAGTGTAAAATTTCCTGTACATATTTTAGTTTTAGCGGGTGTCCCACTTACCCCAGTGCCCCACTTACCCCAAATAACCCTAACTATTATACAAAAGCAGGCAATAAACGTAGGACTTTGTTATAAAACTGTTCTTTGCAGAAAATAGCAGAATCTTTAAACATGAAAAAAAATTATGTCTGTTTTTCCAATTATGTGACAGAGTAATTTAACAATTATGTTTTCCCTTTTTAACCATAAAATTTTGAATTAAATAAAAGTTAATTACTATGACAAACATCACCTTAAACTAAACAAAATGTTATGAAATTTTAGTTCATTAAATAAAGCATCATAGCACAGTCTTACATAATATATTCACATGATTTCGTCTTTTTTTAATTAAAATAATATACATTTTTATTTTGGAATACCTAAAACTTATATTTAGAATCTATGAACCCAACAAGCATTATCAAGTCGTAATTCATCGGGGTTTTTTGTAACCGCGAACCCATTCTTTTTATTTCTTGATAGGGTATTCAAATCAAACCATTATACATAAATTTAAACCAGTAAAAACATGCAAATAAGTTTCCCCGCCTTTTTAAAATTCATCGTAAAAAAAGTTTCATCATTTCCCAAAAATTACTTTCAGTATTATCTGTTTATAATTCAAATGAGGAAAGTATCGTCAATAAAAACTGCACCAAACTACTAAACCATTTCCCTATAAAGTTAAGCAGCGTAACAAATAAAACTCAAACTCTCCAATCCGCAGTTTACTGTGGGATATCACAGTCAATATTTATGACCCCACAGTTCGTTGCAAAAAAGGGAAACATGACTCTCTGCTTCTACTTTATATGCTCACCTTCCCAAAGATAAAATGGGAGATGGATATTTCTGTGGTTTGGAATCAAATATCGGTATATATAGCCTAGTATATCGGGATTTGGCAGAGTGTCGGAAGAAATATTAAATAAATTCTACGCTTTGTGTTGAATACAGAATGCCGAAGAGCATATCAGGTAGACTTGAGATATTTTGTTTTTATTGTGTCTCTTGGACTTTTTATGAGTCTTTGCGAAATCCTTTGTTGAACTTCTATTTGGCTTTACGTACTCGTGGTATATCAACTTCTTCTTAACTGAAATATAAATATCTGGAACTAGGAAGTTATAAAACTTCCGAGGATTATCTTCATCATTTATTACATTTGTTGTCAAAGAATAACACTTTATTTCACTCAAACTTCATTATTCTAACAAATAACTGAGATTTAATTAACGTTGGATCAGAAGATTCTTAGTACGCTCAATACCCCCATGAATATGAAAATGCATGTTACCAACCTCAAACCAGTTTTAGTTTTCTGAAGAAAAATTATATAAAATCCATTACCAACGCATTGAAAATTATAACATTGCAATTTTATAAACGTATAATTAGTTGGAAACACAAATATGCCTAATTTTCTACATTTTCTTGTTTTGAAACTTTATTACATAAAGTTTTAGGAATACTCGTGGGTATTTTCTAAGGGGTCATCCATAAATTACGTGAGGTCAAAAAAGGGGGGAGGGGTTTGGAAAAATCTCACCAAATCTCACCAAGGGGGGAGGGGGGTAAATTAAAATCTCACGTCAACTTTTTTTAACTTAATTATAACTTAATTAGGTGCTATGAAGCACAAAATGCAAATAATTTTTAGAAAATAATTTTTAAAAGTTGTAGGCAAATCTCACGTGGGGGGGAGGGGGGGTCAAGAAAAATCTCACTAAATCTCACCAAGGGGGGAGGGGGGGTCCAGATTTTGGAAAAAACACCTCACGTAATTTATGGATGACCCCTAAGTAAAGAATAACTATCCTATCTCTTTAGAAAATTGTTCAGTCTATCTTTTTCTATAATGTTTCTTTCATAATGTTTAGTTGGTTTGGTATGGGTTTAAAACCTCAAGTAAGGTATTAACATTCATTACATGTGGGTTGTTTATGAATAGGGGGACATTAATTTTTTTTAAAAACCAGATTCGAGTGAAAGAGAAGGAAAGTTTCAGAGTAAGGATTTATAGCTGGGGTTCCTTTACTTCCTCAGACTTTAAACCTACTCATACCCTCCAAAGAAGGAAACGGGATATGTTTAAAGGTTTTCAGAAATGTTTTTTAGATATAAATTCTTTTGCTATGCCCATAGACATGCATGTTTTGAAGCCATTTCAAATGGTCCTGGATAAGTAAATGAAGTAACGTATTGATATTACAGATAATTCTTAGAAGAGTAACACTGAGACATAATAATCAATAGGATACACATGTTCAGTATGACTCTCATTTTATTAAACATCACATAATTTATTTAATA
Organism: Tetragnatha versicolor; assembly: GCA_024610705.1. Taxonomy (NCBI): domain Eukaryota; kingdom Metazoa; phylum Arthropoda; class Arachnida; order Araneae; family Tetragnathidae; genus Tetragnatha; species Tetragnatha versicolor. The sequence continues at coordinate 154,614 of JANDEH010000079.1, forward strand.
ACCTTCTTCGGCCTTTCAACAATGTTAATTTTAACTGTAATGTAACTGTTAAAAGGGTGGGGTGAAATGAACATACGGGGTAAACAGACTTATATTTAAAAAATCTATTGTTTTCTTGCGCATACATTCTGATTATATTGAGCTTGAAATCAAGATGGCAAAAAAACACAATACGTTTTATAAATGTAGTCTGTTTAACCTTGGATATTCATTTTACCCCACCCACCTTATTTCCAACCAAATTTTCTTTATTCCTCTTGCGATTCCTAATCAATGTGGGTTCGGTGTTAACTGCTTCAAAATCTTACACATTACATTATAAAAACTACTCCACATGTATGCTTGCTTATTTACGTGTATGCTATTAATATATTTGGATAAAGTGTGCTTTAATCAATACATCGCTGTCGTCATCAGATAACCTCGTATCTTTGATATAGGGAGTAATAATATAAAAACATTATTTTTAATATTTAAATTTTTATATAATTTTGAGATTTATGGGCCCTTATGTTATTGGACCCTTAAACCCTTACTTAAAGGGATACAAAACAATCATCTATTTTTTTTTGGCGTCAATCGATCTGGTTTTATTACTATTCTCTACGGTATGGCAAGGGTTCCGATATACCCGCCGTTCGTAGGCGTGAAATCACACAAATACCTCATACTGCATATTCTCCAAAATCAAAGATACGAGGTTATCCAACGAACCAACGCTATGTTTTATTAACTTGCCCATGTTATATTCAATGTATGTTAACCTGAAGTGTTTCTTCCTCAGGCTCCAGCATTGCTCGATCACTGTTTGCCAAACTGGAAGAGACTCGCCGTGCTCACATCTCCAACTGCACAGACGATAATAACTCCGTCACAGTGAGTCGCTTCATTTCTTTGTTGTTGTTGTTGTTGTTCGTTATCTAGCAACAGCTAGATCAGTTCTATGAGTCCATGCACTCTGTCAAAGAGTCAAAGTCAATCACCAGAAGTGCTCCACTCCTAGACCCAGGCAGTCCAAGATATGCTTCGGAGAGGAAGGTTCCAGGTGGCACTTATTGCAGGCCGGAAAAACCCTGCATTAATTTCTTTAGGTTGATTATGCATGGATATGACTTACTTAGTTAAACCAAGACACTCTAATCCTCTAAATACAAGGCCTGACAACTCGGCCGTGCAACGTCATCACTTTCACTCATCTTTGAAGTCACTCCATGACTTTAATATGGCAAATTCACCGATATTCCCTCATGTTTTACGTCATCGTCCGGAGTTGTGAGGCTCAGTATATAGAGAGTATTGGTTAAACCCTATTCAGCTCATACGGACGTCTGACGTATATTGAGGGTGCACTCATAAACTTTTATAGATAATCACTATTAGGCCGACAACATAATTGATCAAATTTTCAAAATATGGACAAGAATTGAATGAATCTTCAATGCACACTAAGTATTTGTTAGTCACTTAATGTTATTATCTTATTACTTCAGTCACTTTCTTAGAATCCTTTGAAAATGGTAGAACAACGTCAACGAACAAGGAGATTCTAAAAATTTCACCGCGCTGACTGGTAAAATTGCACTAGTAAAGATTGAAGTAAAAGATTGAAATACGTATCTTTTTTCCATAATTATTTTAGAAGCATGTCAAACACCACTTTTCTTGTTTTGGGAAAAACGATAAAAACTGTATAGCAGCTCACTACCATTTTTTGAAGGTGTTTAATAATTTTTTTTCTTAAAGTAGACCTCATTTGGATATTTTACAGACAAAAATGTGTCGTAAAAATTTTTTCCTTTGCAAAAATATTATTGAAGGTTTTGCATTTGGCAGGTTTCTGCAATAAACAGTGTGTTCAAGCCTATTTTCATAACTTAACTCTAATTTTTTAAGGTTTTGGTAACAAAAAGGGGAATATTAGTTGAAAACAACATTTCCTTTTAAAATACTAACCGATGAAATTATTATAGAGTTCTTATTTTTCTCTTTTAATTAGTAGATGCATAAATACTTATTTTTTAATGATGTCAACTCTAGACTCAAAAATAATGGCCAGCCAATTAAAAATGTTAATATAGAAATCTAAGTCAATTAGATAGTGTTTCGATGTAACTTTGTGGATAGTTAAACGATTTTGTGTATAGCTTTATAGATCTGGGGTAGAGATTCGATGTTCCCTTTTATTAGAGTGATTCATAAATCCAAAATCTCAATCATATGGCGTTATAAATGGCCTCAAGCATGGAAATTTTGAATCTATTACTATTCTACTACAAAAACATCCTTAGTCTTGAGATTCGTACAAACCCTTTAAAATGGGGGATTTATTTTGGTCTGATGGACCAAACTCTAATTGCGAATACTGTTTGCATGTAATAGGGTCAATCCATATCAAGTGATCCAAAGGTGGTCGCTCGACCATTTTATAATCGAATGATTTTTTGTGTGTTGATTCTTATATCATTAGATAGTCCAAAACCACAAATTTTAATTTTTTATCTTTATTTGAATTTTTATAGCAGCCATCGATATTCTACGGAACAGCGATTGTAAGGGTTTACGTTAACTAGCGTTATTCCTAAATGGTTTAACTTAAATTCATGGAACAAAAGCCATTTTACTCAAAAATATAAAGGTTTTATGATGGTTGAATCAAATATAAGGAGTATTGAGTCCAAAATAGAAAAAATCCCCCTTAAAGTCGAGATTTAAGATTGTAATTTTTCACTTTTCAAACGCATATTTTTGTGAAAGGAACTATCATTTTTCTATTTTTTTCTTGAGGAATGTGTAGTATACTTCTTACTAACACACTACACTTTTTAAACCGTTAAAGTGAGCGTTTTTATAGCAACTTCGAGGACCTGTAACTCGACTTGTAACCAAATACCAAAGACGCCCTTTGTACAGCAGGATTATACCCTAGTATGGTTTAACCAGTAAAAATTTCAGATTTTTAAACTTTGTTCCACCAGAGATATTGGGGGTCATAGTTGTTAATTTTTCGAAATGATCCGATTTTGAGAGTTCATAACTTTAAAAATAAACGTATACTGAGGTCAATTTTTTTTAAAGTAAAGTTTAGGAAGTATACTACACATTCCTCAAGAAAAAAATAGAAAAATAATAGTTCCTTTAACAAAAATATGCGTTTGAAAAGTGAAAAATGACCATCTTGAAGCTCGACTTTAAGGGGGATTTTTTCTATTTGGGACTCAATACGCCTTATATTTGATTCAACCATCATAAAGCCTGTATCTTTCTGAGTAAAATGGCTTTTATTCCATGAATTTAAGTTAAACCATTTAGGAATAACGCTAGTTAACGTAAACCCTTACAATCGCTGTTCCGTAGAACATAGATGGCTGCAATAAAAATTTAAATAAAGATAAAAAAATTATAATTGTGGTTTTGGACTCTCTAATGATATAACAATCAACACACAAAAAATAATTCGATTATAAAATGGTCGAGCGACCAAATATATTTTTTCTGGATCACTTGATATGGATTGACCCAATAAAAAACAGCAGTCCCTAACAACTTGCAGATGAGCCAGAATGAAAGAAATCCTCCGCATTTTAGTGCAGAAACCAGACTAGCAACGTCGTTTTGACTTGTTTCTGCACCAAAGCTGAAAATTAACATGTTGGATTTGGTTTTTTTTATTTTTCTCACACTAAAATGTTCGTTTACCCCTACTGAACCCCATGACACCAACCCACTTTTGAAAAAAGTTGCGTTTGATACGTTTCATAGGTAAGTGATTTAATTTGACATACAAGTCTCAACCAACAGTAGGGAGACTGAGCAGGAAGGAGTAAGAGGAATATAGATCTCATAGATGACGGAAGGTAACTTACTCTATATTTAGGAATTTATTTTTTTTTGACTGGTGAGCTTAGATTTGGGCTGCTTTTTAATGAAGGAAGACCAGAAGGCTAAGACACGGTCGTATTCTTTGCTATCTGATCAGCGGTTTAACATCACTTACAGAAGGATTCTACCAGAGTCACAGCGATTCCTTCTTTGATTGGAGGTTAACCGCTGATCTGGAAACACATAATACTGCCGTAAAAGATTTATCTTTCAAGAAACTGTAAGCCAAAACGTTTCTAGGTATATATTATCAATTAAAATATTGATCGATATTTTCTAGATGTAATTATTATTGCATAACATTTTTGAATCGGTTGACTTCCTTACTTTATGTCTTTTACTAAACTGCTATGAAACCCAAAATACTGAGTGGTTACAATATTTTCTTCGCTAAGTCACAAAAATGTTAAATTGCTAATATAGCGTTTTCGAAATTATAAGTTATTTTTGTTGGTCATATCTTTTATTAAAAACTATGGCTGTGCAGTATCTTGTTGCACAATTTATTAGATCCCTCAACAACAGTAAGCCTAAGAATTGAAAGCAATTGAAATAAGAAAATTTCCATCGTTTGAAAATTATTTTGTTCATCCTTCCATTTTCACTATCGATCAAAACTAGATTGTTCTTTACTTTATTTTGTTATAAATTCTGAGAAATGTGGGTATTTTTACAAAAAAATTAGGCTCCATGGATGAAATCGACATTTTATAGAATGAAAGACGTATACTTAAACAAGCATCGGTAAAAATAAGGTAGCAGATAAAAAATAAACTGGGGGTTCGGAATCTTTTTGGGTTTACTTATTTCTTTGATGATTTTCTTATTTAGTACTAATTCTGATTTAATTTACGTTATCTTGAAATGCCTGGTAGCTTACAACCTTCTCTAGGCAAAGCAAATTAGAAAGGCCTTTTATGACGGCATTATAAATTTGATTTTTCAAAAACAAGTCGAGCTTAGTAAAAATTTGATAACCCCCGGATGAACAATTTACCTAACCAGGTCAATTTAAACTAATAGTACTTCAATAATCAATAGAAGCCTATTTTCCTAAAACTTACACTCTCGCCAAATAAACGCAGATTACAAAATCCTCATATTTCCGAAGAAACTTTCCACCATTTTTGTTTGTAATTATTCCATATTCACAAATCGAAGGATCTCACGCAAGTGGAGAAAGCTCCAACTCTTTTTCCTTCTTAAGTCAATATCCCAGATGAACTCCGGTTGCAGTTAGTACTATCTTTAATCACGACATTCGGTCATTTTAACTGCCTTAATAATTGGAGTTGGAAGAACTTAACGTAGGGATTTGGAAGTAACCTCAAAATAACTTAATCTCTTTTATGGTTATTGTCGGGAAATTGTGAGATTTCGGGAATTAGGAAAAGATTGAGACAAAATATGGTTTGGGGGATCTTGACCTTATGTTCATATGAGTTATTATTCAAACGATTTTCAAAATATTTTTATAATTGGATGCTTATTGATAGGAAAAGTTTTAGTGGAAACTGTTTTTAAGAGTGTAGTGAACTAAGCCATCACTCAAATTGTCAGATTATATATTGTAAATATAAATACTCGACTAGAGACCGCGTAACAAAAATAATTTAATTAATTTGCTATACTTCACAGCAACGTTTCCTGAACCCAGTACGTCACTACGCGGAAGGAGAAAGTGAGTAAACACAAAGCCTGATGGGTTGATAGGAGTAATTTCGATACGTGAATTGTGATAAAAAGACACTATTTATTCATGGGTTTTGCGAAATATTCATATTTTAAAATTGACATTCTTTGTTTCACTCGAATTCAGATACCGCGATGGGAACTACTTTGTTTGTTAGTGACGTAGAAGGTTCATAGTATAGTTACAAGAGAAAACGGGCATCCAAAAACTGAAAAAAAAAGGATGTCAAACTCAAATATTCCTTTTTAAAATTTTTTAGGAGGGCCAAAAAACCCCATTAGTTTTAAAAAGATCACACTTTTTGCTGTTTTAAAGGGCGAAATATATTCACTTTTGGGCAGTGCGGTTTGGAGCACAAAGTGTGTACACCTGGAGCCTTATTACAATTAAAAAAAGCGAAATAACTTTGGTGATGGATGGAGATGGAGAGGATGCTAGATTTATCCTTCCTCATGCAGAGAAAATAAAAAAGAAATACAATCGCGGTATAAACATGGAAAAACATTTTTAAATTTAAATTTCCACTCTAACTACTCTTAATAAACCAAAGAAATATATTTGATTTTTGACACTTAACCTATAAACACACACGAGCTCTACCTTACAAATAGAATGTGTAACAGCACCAGTTTTAACTTTTTTTATCCGACTAAAACCTTTTTTAAATGACTTATACAAAACTTCTTTTACATAATAAAAAACACTTAAGACAAATTTCGTCTTCTCTGAACTGCACATGCAATCCATCAATACTTTTTAATTTCCCCGTCTGCAAATATCGCATTTACGAGAATATGTCTGGGGTAAAACTTTCCCCCCTAATATAAAATACCTAACTTGAACCAGCCATGAAAGTTTTAAGCATATGATAAAAAAATTATTGAGGGACTACTACTACTCGTAACTCCTCATCATTGAAAATTTTGTCATTGAGAGACATAAGGGCTAAATATGATGGTTAATTAGTTTGTATTCTGGTTTTAATTAATCCTCAGCTCTTGGTTATTGACGTCTTTTCATCTGGATATGAAATGAATTCCTGGTTTGAATGTGTTGGAGTAATTTGTTAGATTTAATTAGGAAAAGAGTACATGTAATTCAATGCGTGCAGGTCATTTAGTTAGCTTCATTTTTAATCCTGTTCTTTTTTTATCGTTTATTGGGTAGATTATTTCTGAAGTGTGAATATCTTTTCCCTTTTAATTGTTCTTTTTCGTGACTAGGGTAATGAGTGATACATTTCTGAATATTTGATTTTTGGAATTATGATGTATCATGATAAAGAGGATCTATTTACGAGGAAGGTTTCCAAAATTTTTTTTACATCACCATCTCTTTTCCCAGAATATATTCCCCCCATTTCCCCCTTTTACGAGTTTCTCATTCAATTAACTTGTGCTAATGCATTTTTAATAAAAGAAGTGTATTTATGTTATAAGTGTGTTGAGATTAAAATACATGGACCCACTTATACTTAATCTATATTATAGAAAAGAAAAAGATATTTTTTTGCTAAACCTAAAAGAGTAATTAAGTTCAACATCCAAAGAGTCAATTAGGAAACCTTGGGACAGTCAGGTGTGGAGCACCTTAGGAAAAGTTAAAAGTTATCACAAGCCTCACAGAAGTAAAAAATATTTTTACTAAAAAATTTAATAATTTAACAATTGAATGAAAGAGCTTAACTTTAGGATCCTAAGACTTTCATTCAATCAAGATCATACGAGACCTAAAAATATGATTATCAGTCCTTATTCCACCCATCAGGAGCGACCCAGGAGCAAGAATCTGACTTAAGAGAAGATTGACCCAGCATGTCTCACTTTTGCTCCCTAAAAATTTCGTTCAAAGCTGGAACACACTCTATAAATCATGCAATAAGTTTTGGTATGATCAATAGGGTGGGTCATTTTCCTATGGCGAAAAAAAAATTTACAAATTCTATCGGGCACAGCAAGAAAAAGGTGCCAAATGGTCTCAAACTATCGTGTGTAAAATATTATTCCATTATAATAACTCTTTTTGCCTCCGGATTGGCCTCAAGTAGAACAAGAATAACGTTATTTTTCATATTTTTTTTTAATTTTAATTTTTTTTGTCCATAACTTTTTAAGGCTCACAAATTAGGGTCTTCAAAAGCAATTTTAATCACATTAGTCACCTTTATGCATTACTAATACAAAAACAACTGCCAAAGTGGCAATATAATATGTTATCATATTGACAAGATCCGTAGAATAGGAGGACCTTTTTTGCCAACAAACAGTGGATTGTCAGTGGTACAGATTTTAAATATTGGTAGTTCAGGATACATTCCACCTCAAGTCTGGTCAGTATAAAATGTTATTTTTAAATTTTAAAAGTAGAAATAGTTGTATTTTTCATAAATGCCGCTCTTTCAAAATTCAGAGGACAGTTATTTCATTGACTGGTCTTGGGATCCAAATATGATCGCAAAAATATTTGAACAAGTGTCGAAGGGATAGTTCGTTCATAGGCAATAGGCAATATCCTTTATTATTCGCCTCATTCATGATTTACCTATATTTTTTTGCTGTAGCAATAGACTGAAACCCAGGCTCATAGATAATACTTCTTTGGAGGGAGGATTGACTCAAAATAGCTTCTTAGCATTCCCTTATGCGTTCATAAAAGTTTAAATAGCAGATTTAACAATTTAAAATAATTACAAGTAAGTTTTGTAAACTAATGTAGCTTATTTAAAAACTTCGGGGATAATACTGAGCGTTAAGCTGAAAACGGGGATCTACCGCTCTTAAGAAAATGTTTCAAAATTTGACTCTTAAAATGTGGTTTTAATTTATTTTTGGACATTAGTGACTTGTATGGGGATACTTGGAATGTACTATTCCTAATATGCCAATGAAATTTCAGGGAAAACCTCAACCTTTAAACTATTGTCCATATGTTTTTCTGGGTGTTGAAACCTATAACCCTAAAAAGGTACCCTCCTTCTGACATATCCATTTTTATTAAATTTAATGTTTTTACCGTCCTTATCAACCGACATTAAAGGTTTTGCACGTTTTTATGATTCCAGCAAGAAATTGTTGATTGCCAGTTCTAACCATTGAGATATTTTTAATATATGTTGTATTACAATTCAACTCTGGTTTCATTTATAATGATTTTATAGTCTTCAATGATGATTTTTTATACCATTTTGCCCATTTACATTCATGAAAGATTCGTACAATCGAAGGGAAAACTTGATTTTCGTTCGTCCATTTTTACATGAAATTTCTATTAAATCGAAACTTTGAGGCCAATCCGGAGGCAAAAAGAGTTATTGTAATCGAATAATATTTCACACATGTTAGTTTGAGACCATTTGGCACCTTTTTAACGCTGTGCCCCTGGGAAAATGTGAAAAAAATATTTTTGACCCACCCTAATGATCAAATCATAGCTAATTACCCTACACTAAATTCTTTATTAAAGTTTGTCTAAGCGTTTCTACCATATGTATGGAGTGTGAACGTGTATAGAGCTCTTTTATCAGTGGAATGTCTCTGTACCCTATTGGAAAATTTTTTCTGGTGTTTCATAAACCAGTATCAAATTATACTGGATCCAGTATCATTTATACAGGTTCCAATATCATTTATACCGAATCCAGTATAATTTGATACTGGGTTATGAAACACGAACGTGTTTCAAAACCAGTTATGTGTTTAATATCATTATGGATCTTTTGCCCATGGTAAATCAGAGCCTGTGTATAATATCAGCTGCGATATTGTCTGAAGTTGTCTTTATCCTCCTCAGGTGAATTGTCAAGCGTCCATCCGAGAGAGCAACCACACCATGTGCTGTTCCTTCGGCCTCCTCAACTCCAGCCATTTGCGCCGCCCTTGCGTCACGTCCACTACTGCACCGCCCTTCCGTGAGTAGCCCCACTCTTCAGCGTATGAGATTTATACTCTATTCATTTTGAATAGGTGGATGGAAATATTTCCTTCCCCACCACCGAATCGGAAACCGTAGCAACTATCAACGTCAAAGTGACGAGGAAGGCTAACTATTGGCTGCGCGAAGAGCGTAACTATGGTTATGCTTCAAGAGGGGGAAAGCGATATTTTTCAGCCACCTACTCTAAATGAATAGAGTATCGTTACAATACAGCGAACAGATAAAGATAAACTTTGTACATATACTTTTACACAAATGAAAGTTAAGTTAACGCAGGCATACAACTGTTTCGGAGTTACTATACAAGACTGTAACGTTACTTGACGAGGACCAAACTAATAAGTGTCTGAATTTTGATTAAAATTAAGATCTTCAATTTAGAAATATGATTATGATTAGTTTGTTAAGCTCATGTATTAGAGCGTCTTGTTATCACGATTTTCGCGCTGAAACTCCTCCTAGCAACCCAACAGGCTTTCTGTTTACTCAGTTTTTTCTTCTGCGTAGTGACGTTAAATGGTCAAGAAATATTGTAGTATTAGTATAAGATCTCCTTCGTCAGATTGCATCATTAACAGCCGTATTCACCAATAACTTGACCAGTGGTTAACCGGTAGTCAAACCTCTGATAGGTGGAAAAGCAGTTTTCCTTCTTTAACTGCCAATCAGAAGCTTGACTGCCGTTTAACCGCCGCCGGTCAAGTTACGGTGAATACAGCCGTTAGTGACTAGTATCTCCAGAATAGATGTATGCCTGCTTTAACTTTACTTTTATTTATACATTTTATACGTTGTTTTTACATTTACATACTCAATAAGGTGTCTCAAAAGGTAAAGGCATGTGCATAACAGACATACCTGCATTTTTAAACTTAATATGCTGGTAGGTCTGTCATGCCTTGACAAACAAAATCATAGGAATCCATGTCCGCAAATGTAAACTTAACTGTGTCCGCTAGAGAGGACAAATTTCACCGGTACAAAGGGGCAGAGTTAAATTATTTTTTATTCTACGGGGGAAAACTTCAATTCTTATTACATATTCGGCGGGAGCACCACCAAAAATGCTTTTAAAACAAGATTTCATTAAATTCTGCCGGTAAGTAGCAGAGAAAATATCTGTTCGATATTTTGCAGATCGTATTAAAATTTAAAAAATTTTCTCCGTCTAAACAATGATCCGTTTTTGATGAAAAACGCTGGCTTAGTTTTAAAATTGTTTTTAAAAAATTTTAATCTGATTTCAAGTATATCTGTCTATACTACTTTTATACAGGGTGTCCCATAAATAGTGGGCCACACTTCTAGAGGGGATAGTAGACACCTAGACGAGTCAGAATCACATAGGAATCGGGGGTCCCAGACCAAATCCCAGGGAGTTAAAAATGGAGCGACACCCCAAAACAATTATTGAAAAATTCAATCTGTAGAAGAACTACTATTGGTAAAAACTTAATCATGGTCTTAAATTTTGTGGTTTAACATGATCTTTAAAATCATAGTAAAAGTTTTCATTTTAAAAATTTTTTTACTATGAAATAAAGTCAAAAACCACAAAAATATGTGAAAAATCTGTCAAAACTTTATTTTGTATTTAGAAATCATTTCTTTTGATTTGATAATCTGAAAGATCATAGTTGAAAACCCTTAAGTCCAAAGTTTCACGTAAATACCATCAATATTAAACGCTTGAGATCTAATTAAAGTTTGATTTTTGCTTGCGAAAACAGATCCAGAAAAGAAACGTTGAGGGAAAATCTACGAATTACGGATTGATGCTCGCTAAATTTCTCGCCTTTATTTGCGATACGAGATTCCTCGCCAACTTTCGCCAACAACAAATCGCCCAAGCTGTCTTGGCGATCTGTAGGAGCTTGGTATGTTTCGCCAAACTGGGAGAGAAAAGAAAGTTAGCGATTATCTATCCGTAACTCGTAGATTCTCCCTGAACGTTCGTTTTCTGGAGCTGTTTTCGCACTCAAAAAACAAACTTTAACAGGGTCTCAAGCGTTTAATATTGATGGTATTTACGTGAAACTTTGGACTTACGGGTTTTAAAATATGATCTTTCAGATAATCAAATCAAAAGAAAGGATTTCCAAATACAAAATAAAGTTTTGGCATATTTTTCACATTTTTTTGTGGTTTTTTTGACTTTTTTTCGTAGAAAAAAATTTTAAAGTGAAAACTTTCAGCATAATTTTAAAAATCATATTAAATCACAAAATTTGAGACCATGATTAAATTTTTACCAATAGTAGTTCTTCTACAAATTGAATTTTTCAATAATTGTTTTAGGGTGTCGCTCCATTTTTAACTCCTTGGGATTTGGTCTGGGACCCCCAAACCCTATGTGATTCTGACTCGTCTAGGTGTCTACTATCCACCCTAGAAGTGTGACCCATTATTTATGGGACACCATGTATACTTAATCCGCTATCAAATAGGGAACGATGGCATACCGCATTCAAAACTTGAGCTCTTTCAAAGCTAGTTAATTTACATTTAAAAGACATTTAATTCAAAGGATAATAAACTATTTCCAGTATTTCAACAAATAGGTCGATAGGAAAATCTTTTTCATTCACTACTAAGCAAACACATGGCAACGAAGGTAAAGACTGTCAAACATTCCCACAAACAACACAACAGTTTATCTTTTTAAACTTCACTAATTTGACTTTGGATTCATTCTTATACCCCTCATCAAATGAAAGTAAAAACTGCAATTTCGTGAGATTTAAGACTGCTTACTCAGTACGGGAAAAATACTTAAGTTTTGTGAGCTTCCGGAAAATGAAGACTTTAAAAAATCTGAGTGGATTTCATTTTTTGATTAAAGTTGCCAAAACTGCTATACAAAATAAGGAGAGAAAGCTTCGTTTGAGGCACTTTGCCATTTGGAATTCCAACATTTCTCGCAAAATTAATAAATGTTCCGAGGAAAGAGCGGGAAGCAATAAAAATAAACTTCAACTAGATCTTCGACTTTTCACACCGCTGTTAGCGCCATCTGTCCTTAAATTTCCTCTGCTATTTGGAGTTTCGCAATAATTGCTTTTCTCCCGCATTTTTTTAAAGATAAAATGACGGCAGGCAAATTTTCCCACCACCGCCATTTTGAAAATGTGCCGAGCTAGCTGGTTGCGATTCAGCTCGGTTAACGTTCTCGTGATGGAATTTCAGGAAAATTTTATTCCGAGAATTTCCCTGCAGCTTGAGAGTATGTCACCTTGTTATGGCTTTCTGAGATTTATGTGAGAAAGTTGTTGAGAAATGCATTTAATACTGAGATGTAATGAAACGCGTGTGTTAAGTTAAAATAAATATTTTAACTCGTTTATACTCTATTGTTTTTGATAGGATAAAGATTTATGAAAACCTTTTTCCATGTCGGATCTTAGACATTTTGTGGAATTGTTGTCTTTTATTGTTACCTTTTATTAACTTTATGCATGATACATTATCATCGGGGCACAATAATGTCGAAATCACAAATCTGTCAAGGTATAAATGGTTTCAAAAGTCCATTTCCTAGCTTCCATTTGGAATCAAAATGTTGACCAGTGACCCGATGAATCTATTGAGAGCCTCTAAAAGAAAAATTAAATGTAAAAAAATAAATAAATAAAAGACATGAAATAATTAGTTGGAAAATCGCTTATACCAGGGGTTCTCAAACTTTTTAACATCGCGACCCACTTTTGAGAAACAAAATCTAATGCGACCCACCGACTTCAGTTATTTATAATTAACTGAACTGAGATAATTATCTCATGCCCCCTCCCCACAGAATTTTAACTTCTCTGACTGGGGGGTGTTCACCAACTATTTAGTTACAAGGGTATGAAATAGTTTAATTGTGGTCTAACAATGATCCCTACAGTAAAAAGGGGGGTCTGGGGGTACTCCCCCAGAGAAAATTTTAAAATTTGACCCTTAAAAACATGGTTTTAACTTGTTTTTTAGCAATATGGGATAAATTACATCAGTTACATCATTTCCCAAGAAAATTCTTAAAATTTGCATTGACCCCCCAGTGTGGATGAGGAGAAACACTTAATATTTTTTTCAAATCTTATTTGAATAACCGACTAGATTTGCATTATCGGCACATTAAAGTGACACACATAGTACGTATTTACATTAATTGCCTTTTCCTTTCCACTCCACACAAGTAGTGTAGTTTTTCCTCAAATTTTTATTCTTTTTAAAGTATGGTAATTTGATAATTTCAAACTAATAGTTTGATAATTCAAAAGTCAGTAACACCGTTTGTGAAAAAATAAATCTTCTCGCGACCCACCAAAAACTGACTGGCGACCCACCAGTGGGTCACGGCAAAAACACAAAATGCGATATCAGACTTGAAAATAATAAAAATTCATGTGTGCTCTCTATAGTCTTTAAAAATACTAACTTTCATGATAAAAAAAAAGTGGTTCTGGATCTTAGAATAAATGTTCAAAATGGTAAAAATAAGTCAAAAATGGGCCAACACGAGCTCTTTAAATTGCTCTGGCGGATCTTCTAAATAGATTATACTGATAAGGTCGGTGTCATTTTTAAGTATTGTTAATGTTCGTTTTAATGGTGTAAAAGATTCTATGCTGCTCTGATAAGTAATACATCGTAAATTAGTTATATTGTAATAATTTATTATTTCAATGTGTTGTTTTTCAAAATGCTTCAGAAATATGCCACAATTATAAATTTAACACATGACACAGTATAAAGTGTCACAAAAGGTTAGTGCAAAACGTAGCATGCAGGTCTGTGATGCTATGACAAAAAAATAGTATTCTCATAGCAACCGGCGCTGTAGCAACCCGCTATGTTCGCTAGAGGACAATGTTATCCGGTGAAGTAGCAACGTTGAACTATCTTATTCTACAGAAAATTTCAATTATTATTAAATGTTTGGAGAGAGGACCCTTGAAACGTTGAACAATTGATTTTCTCTTATTATTTCCGGTGGAATTTAAAGAAATTTGGTTTACAGGGATTTTAGTGGGTGCTTTCTCCTAGTTTGCAATTATAAATGAAGTTTTCTGTAAGTTAAAAGAATGAAACGTTGCCCCTTCGCCGGCGAACATTGTCTTCTTGCGAACACAGTTAATATTTGCTGACTTGGGTTTCTACGAAAATCTTGTTTGTCAATGCATGACAGACCTGCATGTTCAGTTTAGCACCAACCTTTAGAGGCACCCTTGAATTATTTTTCAAAATGCTACATATAACCATTCCACACAAACAAATTTAACACATGACAATACTACTATAGTCTATTCATTTTGAATAGGCGCTTGAAAATATTTCCTTCCCCCACAACCGAATCAGTAACCATGGCAACTATCCACGTCAAAGTGAGGAAGAAGGTTTCGCGAAGAGCGTAACTATATAGTTAATCTTATACCGAGGGGGAAAGCTCTATTTTCCAGGCGCCTATTTTAATTGAACAGAGTATATATAACTATAACATGTCTATACATCTCCCACAGGATCCGAGTGCGCGTCCTACGAGCTGTCGTCCTGCGTAGGGCACAGCGTGCGTCTGACCTGCGCCGCCAGCCTGCGCTGCAGCGACCGCGGCGTGTCGTGGCTGCGCGACGGCCGAGTGCTCGTCGCCGAAGGCAGGGAGCTGCGACTCGTGCGGCTGCGGCGCGACGACGCCGGCGACTACACCTGCTACGTCACCGACGAACAGGGAAGGCGGGCCGTGAGGGCGCGGGTCGCCCTCACCGTGCAGTGTGAGTGACACTATCATAGTCACCGCTATGTTAGTTAATAAACTTTTTATATAATTTTTACATGAACATTCTTGTTAAATTGAACAAAATGTAACTAACCTTGTAATAGGGTTCGTCTGTGAGATGAACTCTAAAGTTATTGTTTAAATATAGTGCCTCACCTTTTGAAAGAGTTCGTATTGGTCGCTATACTCGGTTGTATCTTAACTTGAGCCTATTGAAATAGGCTGAGAGCAACCAAAGAAAGTAGTTTCCCGCGAGGTGTCTAAAATTTGAGTGAAATTTAGAGCTTCAATTTTGAATAAGGATTAGTTTTTGAAATCCACGTTTATTAAGCATCTTTTAATTCCGATATGCATAAAATGTTCATTATTATTATTTTTTAAAGTGGCGTAACGCGTAGTAGAACAACTCGCTCTCAAACTCGACAGCCAATAAGAGCTTCTAGCAACCCAGCAGGCTTTCTGTTTGCTCAGATTTTCTTCCGCGTGGCCATGACGTCAGGCTCAACTTAAGTTGCATTCGAGTATAGTTTGGCATTGTTTCATTTCAATGAGTATTTTTGAGATTTGCTTTGTTTGAATGTGAATTATGGAAATCAAGAATCTGGTAGAATGATTTTTTAAGCCATTGATAATGACGGAAGCAACCGTAAATGGTATTTCTTCAAAGTTCGAAAAGTACATTATTCAGCATATTAGGTAAAGTGTCTTTCATTTGTTCTATGTGGCCTCTAATTCATATATTTACAGGGTGAACCCAAAAAGACGGATATATTTTAAAAATCACTAACTAATAAAAACTTGAAAAATATAAAATACGCGGTTTGCTGCATCCTACACCTAAGACCTAGGAGTAGGTTGTAATCAAAGCGGTTGTAATAAACCGCGTATTTTTATCTTTTTTAGTTTTCGAGTTATCAGTTATTGATCTTTAAAATGTGTTGGTCTTTTTTGGGACACACTGTATATAAGTAATAAATGTATTATTAAGACATAATTTTGCAATGTGTCCTATTTTACCCCAAGAGTGACCCATTTTACTACAGGGGGGATTAAAATAGGACATTACTTTTTAAACCAAGTTTAAAATATTACTCATAATTGAAAAATAGTTAAAAAAAACGTGGATGGAAATGTTCAGAAGGAATGTAATCTCAATATCAAACTGAAAGAAATAATTAAAAGTAATTAAATAGTTATGATAGCATAAAACTTGGGATGTGAGAATAGCTGAAAAATGTTCCACTTCTTCCCACCCTATTGATTAAATTGATGTTATAATAACGTTAAAAATATGAGGTGTTTGACAGATACTTTTGAAAAAAGGCCAGGAAATCCAGCAAAATAAATGATACAGAGTGAGATCCCGTTGCAACGAATAACGATCCAACGAAAATTCCCGTTATTACCAAAGTCCCAAACCGTTTTATTTGAATTATCGAAATACCGTTACAACGAAGAAATTTTAGTGTCCGGTGATGGTTGTTATAACGGGATTTTACTATATATGCCTGTGAAATGGCATTACCCTTTTATTTTACTCAAAAACGAAACAAAAATAGAAATCTCAAACACCATCCCATCATTATAAAACAGTTAGCGAAACACAATCAATTTACCTCATAAATAAAGATAAAAAACCTCACTAAATAATACAATTAATAAACAAAGTTGCCATCATTAGAACTTTCTCTTAATTACCCACACAGCGCAAAGACCCCCACTAAGAGTTAATGAGTCGACATAAGTGGAAAAACAAGAGTGGAAAAACGGAGATTGGATTAGATAAACTAATTGAATTGCGCCGATGGAGGTTATGATAGAATGTTGCAAGCAGGATAGATAGAGCACGATCTTATGGTGTTTTTTGTGGGGAACAAGATGTCAGAAACTTCCCCTGGATAAAATCATAACTTGGATATATTTATAAGATGTTAGTATGGTTTATTTTGTGGTGTTGTGGTAGAAGGAGATCATTTGAAGGGATTTTTGAGCTCGTCTGTTTAGATGTTTTGATGAGAGGTGTCAATGGAGAAGTAATGGATTTCGATTAAGTTATCAATAGTATTGATTTTTTGGGAGGGAGCTTGTGTAAATTTCTTATTTTCAAATAAAAAAATAAATATCGAATACATATTAGGGTGGGCCGAAAAAAACTTTTTATTTTATTTTGAAACGCTATACCGCGGAAAACTTGCCTCTGAGGTATAGAAGTAAAATGCAACAAAAATTTTTAAAATCGGTTAAAAATTGCAATAGCGCATTGCACCTAAAGTTTGAAAGAAATAGGCTATTTTCATTACTTTTCAAAAAAATCAAATTAAATCAAATAACTTTTATAAAAAGTATCTAAAGGCATATAATAGAATAAAAATGTGGAGAAAACATATTTAATTGAAAAAAGGTGGTATTTTACAATTGATTGGTAGTATAATAACATCTAAAAATACACTTTTTTACCAGAAATCCACATATTTTGTATGAAACAAAAAAATTTTGAAAACAATTTCTAATTACTGTACTACCTTTCTAGCTATCACTTAGTAATCCCCTTAAAAGTTAAAACATTTTTTATAGTTCGCTTCCTAATCGGAGCTCACTCGTTGCACAACAAACCGCATCACTATCTCTCGCCGAAATAAAAACTTAATTTATATTTTGAAACGCTATACCACGGAAAACTTGCCTCTTGAGTTAAGAAGTTAAATGTAACAAAAATTTTTAAAATCGGTTAACAATTGCCTTTGTACATTGGTCGTAAAATTTGAAAAAATATGCTATTTTCATAACTCTTAAAAAATCAAATCTTAAAAAGTATCTAAAGGCATAAATTAGAAGAAAAATATTAAGAAAAAATATATTTAATGGAAAGAAAGATCTTATTT
Source organism: Tetragnatha versicolor (assembly GCA_024610705.1). Lineage (NCBI taxonomy): Eukaryota > Metazoa > Arthropoda > Arachnida > Araneae > Tetragnathidae > Tetragnatha > Tetragnatha versicolor. The sequence continues at coordinate 172,756 of JANDEH010000079.1, forward strand.
TACAATATAAGGTTGCACAAAAGGTTACGCTTGGCATTTCGCCTTTTTCCTTCAAAAATCGCATTTTTCGATTGAATTAAAAAGTTATTATTCCTGATGGTGAATAGTATGATTTGTAATAAAATGTAGTCCTTTACTGGTTATTAACTTCTTTTGGTATTTTGAAAGAAGACTTGATTGAAAAATTTGGCATTGAAGATCTTGAAAGATTAATAGTTCTTATAAAGCCATCTGCTGGCATTCATACCGATGACTTTTCGTGATGCCCTCTGTGTTACTAATTTTACACAACGTTCGACTGTTTGTGTGTGACATGGGAATCTATCAAAGTTCCAGTCATTATCATAGACTATATCTCTTGATCGGTGAATCTTCGTAGTATAGGTAGGAAGAAAGAGAAGAAGTATTCCAGCTAATCTATATATATAGTCTACGTATATTCTATATATGGTCAATATGGTCTGTAGCTTGGAAATTAGGTTTGGGAGGATGGAAACTCCTAACTGACTTTCTTATAGAAGCTGAGTTTCTAGCCTTAATTGTTCTTCTAAACCTAAACCAAACTCCCTCATATATGATCCCTTTTATTCATGCCCAATCATAAAAAAGTCCAAAGTAAAGATCATGCCCAAAAGCTAGTTTTCAGAATGAGCAAAAAAGGCATTTTGTTTAATCATTGGATCAATGATTTTTAATAACTTTTCTAGCAAAAATCTAGATGTTTCTATCACTTTAAACACGTGCCCAGGTCAAATTTAGAACCATTTACTTTTCTAAATAAAGAATGATACAGACAAATTAATTTGATTTTAATATAAAAGAAACTAAAATCTTCTGTTCATCTGTTGGATTATCAGTACTAAAATACAGTTTATGTTATAGTACTGATAAATAATTTAACAGAGGAACATAAGATTCTTTCAAACTACCAAAAGAAGTTAATAACCAGTAAAGAACTACATTTTGTTACAAATCAAACTATGAACCATCAGGAAAAATAAATTTTTAATTTAATCGAAAAATGCGATTTTTGAAGAAAAGAAAGGCGAAATGCCAAGTGTAACCTTATAGTGCAACCTTATATTGTAAAATACCATCTTTCTTTCCATTAAATATATTTTGTCTTAACATTTTTCTTCTAATTTATGCCTTTAGATACTTTTTATAGAAGTTATTTGATTTAATTTGATTTTTAAGAGTTATGAAAATAGCATATTTTTTCAAATTTTAGGACCAATGTACTAAGACAATTTTTAACCGATTTTGAAAATTTTTGTTGCATTTTACTTCTCTACTCAAGAGGCAAGTTTTCTGTGGTATGGCGTTTCAAAATATAAATTAAGTTTTTATTTCGGCGAGACATAGTGATGCGGTTTGTTGTGCAACGAGTGAGCTCCGATTGCGAAGCGAACTATAAAAAATGTTTTAACTGTTAAGGGGGTTACTAAGTGATAGCTAGAAAGGTAGTATAGTAATTAGAAATTGTTTTCATAACTTTTTTTGTTTCATACGAAATATGTGGATTTCTGGTAAAAAAGTGTATTTTTAGATGTTATTATACTACCAATAAATTGTAAAATACCACCTTTTTTCAATTAATTATGTTTTCTCCACATTTTTATTCTATTATATGCCTTTAGATACTTTTTATAAAAGTTATTTGATTTAATTTGATTTTTTTGAAAAGTAATGAAAATAGCCTATTTCTTTCAAACTTTAGGTGCAATGCGCTATTGCAATTTTCAACCGATTTTAAAAATTTTTGTTGCATTTTACTTCTCTACCCCAGAGGCAAGTTTTCCGTGGTATAGCGTTTCAAAATAAAATGAAAAGTTTTTTTCGGCCCACCCTAATACATATGTGATGCCAGAGAAACTGATTATTTTAACAGTTTTTACATGGTAAAATCTTGTTATCCATTCCATTAGAAATCACAAGAATATTTTGAACCCCTAAAAAATCCAGGGTTTTTTTTGTATTCATGTAACACAATAAAAATGCAGTTTTGGTTTCAACTTTTTTTGTTTATCATTTCGTGAGCTGATGGTTGCCTTGATGGCACCAAAGGTTTTCCACGTTTCACGCCAAAAAATAAAAATCTTTGATTTACGTCAAACTGAGAGTTTTCGTGTAACTGATCCTTTTCTAAAATTTTATTATTTTGAAAAACGAAATGGAATCTTACGTAAGAATAGGGGGAGGGGTTTGAAAAATCTTACGTACCCTTACATGGGGGTAGGGAAGTCAAAAATTGCCAAAATCATCCTTACGTAATTAATGAATGGCCCTTACATCATAATAAATGGGTCTCACTTACTCCATAAAGAGTGGTCCCACTTACTCCATTTAAAAACTTTGTAAAAATTCAAATTGCAGTATGTATTTTAAGTTAAACTCTGCACAACAGTTCAATAAATGTCAAAATATAATAAAAACTTTACTGGAAATACTTCTTTGAAAAATGCATCTTGAACTCTCCAAAAAATCCATTCTGAGAATCTATTTTCAATTAGTTCTATAATCTTAAAAATAAATTGAGCAAAATCAAATATATGCAAAACCCATCAGTGTGACTAACTGTAACATAAAAAGTGCGAGTAGGTAAGTGTGAAATTTCTTGTGCATAATTATGTTTGAGGGGGATGACCCACTTCCCCCAAGTGACCCTATAAAAATATGGCGTTGTTTATGACTTTCAACTTGTATTTTCTTTAAGACTAATTTTTAACTGGGCATATATCGAAAGATTTTAAATGAAATCATTTCAAAATTACTGGGGTTATAAAATAATCTTTAAAGATAATATTAAAACATTCATTTGATTTTTAATTGTTTAAATAATTGGCTTGTTTCTTAATACTCCACGTGAGGTAACAAGATACAGTCGCTTTGGGGTAATAAGAAACAAGTATAAAAAATCCCCTTTACCTTTAATTTAGAAAGTGTGCTATTTTTTCAAAGAAATCTTATAATGGTATAAACACACATTCTGTAAAAATTCAGCTTCATAAACTCAAAGGGAAAATTCTGTGGAATTTTGCTTATTTCTTATCACCCACTCTCCCCTAGTTAGACTTAGATTGAATATTCCAAATGCAATCCAACAACAAAAGTAATCAGATTATTAATCTGATTATAAGAGTAGATTACCCCCAACGCTGGGTTGGGTACTATTTTATTGTTGCAATTAAGCCAAGATATTATCCCGGCCTGTAATAAACAAAATCACCCGCGGTGCTACACGCAATATATATAAGGGTATTAATTATATAATAAAACATTACTAACTATTTAACTGGTGATTACAACGACATCTTTTTGCAGTCCCGCCCGAGCTCTCCGTGCCAAACCAGACTGGGGACCGCCTCGAGTGCGTAAGCGAGGCCAACCCTTCTCCCCGCATCCGGTGGCTGAGGGACGGGGAACCCCTACTGTCGGAGGAGGAGGTGTCGTCCGAATCCGCCCTTTGCACCACCAGCTCCCGCCTGCGCCTCATCGGGAGCGGTGACGGACCGCACAACTACACGTGCGTCGCAGAAAACGTGCACGGAGAGGCGGCCGTCTCGCTCTACCTCCTCACGCAAGGTGAGATTTACAAGTTAAAAACCAGTTTTTTAGGTTCAAATTTTCAACATATTTATGGGGGAGGACCCCCAGGCCCCTCGGTTCCCCCCTTGTTACTTTATTATTACAACTCTATTTTATATTAAGTTTGTCAAAATGTAAAAAATTCTACCATAAAACCTGTATCCGAAATTCGGATGAAGCGTACCGAAACGTGTTGAAATAATGGTGTTTTTTAAAATTAAATTTCCAAAAATTTTCTGGTGGAGGACCCACAGACTCCCCTGTTTTAATAGTTGGAGCAGGATAATTCACTACCTTTTCCATATTGAGATCATCAAGAGGATTCAATTGGATTATGGAAATTTTTAGCCCCCCCATAAAAAACCAAATCCTGGATCCACCCCTGCTTATATTTATGATTTTAAGTGAATAAAATGTTCTTATCGACACATTTCATTTATGAGTGTTGATGAAATACTTCGTTCTAGTTTGTTGTTAACAATGGATTTCTTTGTTTCATGATTAAAATACACCATTAAATTATGTTAATGTTAAGTCATTACATACAGTGAGAAAAAAAATAAGTATAATTCAAAACCTTAATTTTTTCTTTCATTTCGATATCATTATGCACCCCCAAAAATAATTTTTGGCTACGCCACTGTTTACAAGACCCTCTATATGTACAAGGCCTCCCAACTCCGGACGTGAACTCCGGCCTCCCAAACGTGAGGGAAAATCGGTGAATTTGCCATGTAATAAGTCCATAGAGTGACGTTAAAGATGAGAAAAAGTTATGACGTTGCACGGGTGAGTTGCCAGGTCTTGTATATAGGGGTCTTGGATGTACAAGACCCTATACCCAGTAGGGGGGTGCTTATTTTAAAAGTTTGAGTGATTTTATGAGGCGCCCCCTTAAGTTGTTCCATCATACAAGTAAATGATTTTGCAAAAATTTAGCTCAATCAAAAAATATTAACCCCAGCCGCAAAAGCCTTGTTTCCAAAAAATTCTAATTAATAAAACTAAAAAATCAAAGATTAAATTCTAACTTATTGTTCGAATTAAAACCAAAGATTAAATTTGTTCATGATTTTTTATGAGGAACCCTATAGTTATAGATGTAATGGCCCAGGTTCCATTCTTCCATCACCTCTCTTTCGGTAGTAATAATTTTTTAATGTCAAAAAAACTCTTGTAAAGTTGTTTTCCTGCATTTTTAAACAGCTAATAACTCTAGAAATACACCACTTACAAACCTGAAATCAGTCCCATTTTGTTCCTAATTTTATTCTCTTAGATTTGTTGTTTACCATAACCACCATGATGGTGCACCGATGATAGTTTTAGTACTAATATTGTAAATGATAACTTATATAATGCTGCTTCTTTTCTCAGTTTATTAGAAAGTTTTTCTTCTTCATAAAAACCGAAGATTTCAAATAACATTGATAAATTAAAGAGTCAAATTTCAAATCATTTTTCTCCGAGGAAATTCCTAAACTCACCTCATCTTTACTTGATGTTTATATTTTCCATAAAAGTGTAGAGCTAAATACAAAAAGATTTAAATCCTACGAAAATGTGTTTTACTAGGGTTGTTTTGTTAATTTCCGTTTTGCTCTTGAAAAAAAAAGTAGTCGGAATTTCGAAATAGCTTTGCTACTGGTACATTCGTGAGGATATATTGGAAAAAATCGGACAATTTTTCTATTATTTATCGAATTTACAATCGAGCTCCTCGAACTTAATTACCGACAACCCTTACAGAAATCCTCTTTTTCAACATTTCCCCCTTTTGATTGGTTAAAAAAATGAATATTTAAAAATAAGGTTACGTTGCCCTCTCGGCGCACACTTTGCCTGCGTATTTATCGATGTGGCCTTGTTTATTAAGGCTGTAGCTCAAGAATCACCAATGACTGTAACTCGGCAGATTTAAAAAACATGTGGTTCCATAAACACGAACTATTCCAAACTGCAAAAATCACCAGTTGGTACATTGTTTTTGTTAATGCCAATAGATTTTAAAGGAAGAGTAATTATCTGGGCCGGCGGGAAATAAAATCGAGGAGCGCGCTTGTAAATTTGATAAATAATATAAAAATTGTCCACTTTTTCCCAGTAAAGCTAATTGATCCTCGGATGTACCTATCTACCGCCAGTTGTAAAATAATTTCGAAATTCCCACTACTTTTATTTTCAGGAGCAAAACGGATAATTTCAGCCTCAACCTTTAACAAAATCCTAATTACGGGCCTGTAAGTGACAATTTCCATTTTAAAAGGTTATATAATGAATAACCTCTATGTGAACCTTAAATTTTAAACGTTCTTTAAAATACATACTCTGAAAAGCAAAATTGGGAAATTATGCTATGCTATCAACTTACAAAGTCATGGACAGTTAACGCTTGACATAACACCTTTTGATGTAGTTACTTTATTTTCTACGAATTTTATAACATATCTCGAGTTGAAAAATACATAATTGTATTTTAAACACGATTCTTATAGAACAAAAGTACTAAGTTTTCGTCGATTGTTATAAAACACGACAGTTTTGACAGACGTCTTAAGATGTTACCATCCATTATAAAAAGGCTTAAAGGATTAAAGAATAGAAATATCTCCTCTTCAAAGTCATGGCCCAAAACGTTTATTGGATTTAATGGATTACGAAATAAACTTTAAGACCTTCACTAAATTCGTTATTTTTAATTTCTCGCTAGCAGTTCTTTATAAAACTTCAGCTGAAACGTTGGGATAACGTAATTTTTCAGGACCATTTTCCATTTAATACTTATTCGCTTATAAACTCTTTTAATATTTCCCCCCTTTAGATTAGAACACATATTTAGTATTTCTTGTGATAGGCAACAAATTATTTCCTCTTTATTACAGAGACACATTTTTTAATCTAAAATAAAGATGATTTTGGGATCTTTTAGATAGGTATTAAAGCATCGTCACTGTTAACAGCAGGTATTCAAAATTTTTTCCAAAACCGATTAAATTCACTAAGTTAATTTTGTAAAAATATGTACTTTTTTTACTCGAAATGTCAAAAAAAAGTTGTTTTAAGGATAGCTATAAGGTCGTGCTCACCAAGCAGTCTGACGTTCTACTGGTCACCACTATATTATAGTTAAAAGAATATTTATATAATTTAACATTAATTACAATGCAATTGCAATATGAACATTTGAAGTTATAGTAAGGGGTTTGTAGGTAAAACGAGGGATTTGTAAGTGGTAGCAATGGAGATATATAAAACTCAAAATTTTTTTAATTGTACAAACTCACCTGAAGGTACGGACCCGTATAGGTAAATTCAACACACACAAGGACAGTAACACTAACATCCATGCCGAACGGGAATTCGAACCCCAGACGTTACGGCTTTGCAGTCAGATGCTCTAACCACTAGGCCATTACGTCGGTAAAATTTGATCGGAGTTGTTATTCGCCACTAAAAAAATCAAGCAGCATGGTCAAAATCTTCATAAAATTTTCGCTACTAAATTAGCGAAAATCTTATGAGTTAACTGGAGATTTTGTTGGTGAGACGATTGTGATTTTTAATATCTGGTTACTTTTAACTGCCGTTTAACTAACCGGCGATTAGTGATGAAATCGGGCCTTAAACTCTGACACTTGAATAAAATAACTTCCCCTTTTCTTCCCCACCAGCAACAGAAGATGATGACGATGAAGACGTAACGTCGGCGGAAGAGGCTCCGGGCGGTAAACGGCGCTTCAACGTGACGGGCTTCATCGTAGGCATGCTCCCCCCGCTCTTCATCTCCTTCTACATCATCCTGAAGCTGGGCTACCGCTCGCGATACGCTGAAGAACGCCCCGAAGACGACGGATTCAGGGAAGAGCCCTTCTTCATCAGCTACTAGAGAGCTCTTCCTCCTTTCCCTCTTCTTCCTTCATAAGTTTCTGTTGTCTGAGTTGAGCCCTTTTTCATCTCTACCGTGATTGGTTGAAGTTCTCCAGTAAAAAGAAAAATATCATGAAATGATACACTGTAAACAGATACGACACGTAACACAAAACGTCGTACATATGTTACGCACGTTGCACGTACCTCCAAGTGGGACCTCCTTCTGAGTCTAGGTGGGAGGTTCCTCAGTATCGTGGTGTAACATCTCTCAATGATATGGTGGGAATTTATTTCCACCACTCTCTGTGTAATGTTCCGTATTTTTTTACAGTTCAGGGTCGTATCCAAAGGGGGAGATTTAGGGGTTCAAACCACTCCCGAAATTTTTATATAAATTTTAATACTGTTTTTACTTTTAAATACAAGACTTAAAAGGTGCTGTCCTTTTCAGGTGTGATCCAAAGGGGTCGAAATGAATAAGAATCCTATTTTAAGGGTAAAAATTCCAAAATTTTCTGGAGGAGAACCCCATCCAGTCAAAGTTTTCAATTTTATTATGTAGGGTTTTCACTTGTAATTTTTTTTGGAGAACAAGAAGTGGTTCTCTTGATGTTCACTAAATGGTTTCAAAATGAGTTAAAACTCCACTTTTAGGGGCAAAATTCCAACATTTTTCTGGGAAAGGATCCCCAATTTTATTTGGGATTCACATTGTTTACACATCTTTGAAATTTAATGCACCAAAATTAAAATCATATGTGTAAGTTATCTAAAATGTAATTTATAAAAGTACTCATAAGGAGGTATTCTTCAGAAAAAAATACGAGTCAAAACAACCCCCGGAAAAAGTCTGGTTACGGCCCTGTTAAATTATTTCTTTCGACCAATGAGAAGATAGATGAACATTGGCTTGACGATGACTAAAGATTCTTGTACTGGCAACAACCAAATGGCGACAAGTCAGGGAAACGTGTGATTTTTATTTAGGTTTATGCACTTAGGGTTCATTTCCATTGGCAACGCAACTGATCTGGTGCGTCATATAGTCAATATTGAGGTGAACCCTTATTTACACTGTATTATTTGACGTTTTGAGATGGTTTAGACGAGTCCACTTCGTACTGAGGGTCAATGACTAGTTTTAATTACAGAATGCTCTGAGATTTTAATGCTGTATGAAGTAAACACCATGGAAATCACTGGCCGTCAGAATGAAACTTATTTGAAATTCCTTCAGCTACATATGAATACTGTGGATAGTGTTTGCTGGACCAAATACTTTTGTAAACACAATTGGTTGTATAAATATCATTTTAACTCTTTAAAACCTCCCCGCCTCAAATTTTCCATAGGATGCATTGGTATTGATAAATTATTTGGATTGTTTTTTTGTTACGGCCTTAAACATATATTTGGACATCAACAAATTATTTTAATAACATTTGAAATTTGTTCTTAATATGCGTTCCTTGCTGTTACCATCTCTGTAGAGTAAAATTTAGAGTATCGAAAAGAGTAACGAATTTATACAGTCATTTGTGTATCATCTCATTATGATCATATTCATATTTTGTAATTACTCAATTACAACTTTATGAATTAATTTATATTAACCCCAGTTAGTTGATAACATTTTTTTAATAACAAGTTAATATCATCAAGATTTATTAATACTTATCTAGAAGTAATTAATTAATACTTATCTAAAAGTAATTAATTAATACTTATCTAAAAGTAATTAATTAATACTTTTCTAAAGTATGGTAAGTATGCCACCATATTTTTTACGAGTTGGAATCAAAGTACTCTTTTGCAAAAACGTTTCCAACATGTTTTGTGAGTAAGAATATTCACTATTAACTGCGTAAAGATGACCAAAATATCAGGATATAACTTTGCCAGAATCTACCAGATAATTAATTTCTACAAAAGCTAAGATTTCACTCAAACTTATTTCAGTTGTTTTTATTTGGATTAAGATCTTTCATGGGACCTTTTATCCCTTCAATCTTGGGAGGCATATTATTGAAAAGGTTAAACACCATTTTCTCATTGCTTTATAGCAATCAACTTAGTCGAATAGACGAGATTAGTGATGACGTTTTTTGTTTTGTTTGGAAACGTTGATTCGATCCGTGATTGGTTACATACGGATCCGTACTGTCCGTACAGTTCACGGAACCAATCACAGACTGAATTTACGTTTCCAAACAAAACAAAAAACGTCATCACTAATCTCGTCTATTGCAAAGCGAGACACACAAAGTGACTTCATTTTGACTTTTCTTTCTGTGATTCGCCTACCCAAGCAGCACAGACGTTCAAAATTCGTCCAAATTTTGTCATATACGGCCAAATTTCGTTTATTTCTAGTTGCAGCTACGTAAACTTGACATATTTAGTGTGAGCTGTGCTACTAGGGTAGTTACTGTTGGTCTCGCCGGATTGCAGCGACGCAAAAATCAGATGGCTTAAATATAAACAGTGCTTCAAAGAAAATATCATACATACCCCCAATCAAGTTAGCACACAATGATTATTAAATTTAACTTTAAAGGGTTTTTATAAAGATATTTTATACTAAAATGGAGAATTGCAGCATCTTTTAAAATTCTGAATATGCAAGTTTAAATTATTAAAAATTCTCTCCTGATTTCAAAAATATGCTTGTCTTTTCCCACAAATTTTTTCAGTTAATTATGAGATATTTTATTACAGAAAGCGCCTAACAGTGTGACGTCACATGTGCCTCTTGGAAATGTTGGAAATACCGTTTTCATCGAAACATCAGTATTTCAAAGCGGAATGATAGCAAACAAGGCACATTTGACGTCACAAGCTGTTTCAGCTCAGACAGAAAAAGAAGCTATTTTTGATTGAAAATACTAACTTAAAATTTGGGGCTTTGAAAGTTAAATTAAAAAAATTATTTTGGAGGTTTTAAGCCATTCTGAATACATTAAGATTAAAAAAATTGACTGCAATTATCCATTATTATTAATATTAGCAAGCTTGAAACGAAGGAAAAATGACTGTAACGAAAACCATAAATACTCGCGGATTATTTACCGTTAGTAGCCGTGCAAAGAATAATTTGTCTCACAGTAACATTCCAAATCGTTATAAATCGTCTTTTAACCGAATTGAGATACGATAAGCACAGTCATCCATAACTCCTTCAACCACGGGGCCATTTCTTGCACTCAGCCTTCTTGAGATAAACTATCGTGCATACATCTTAGCCAAGATAAGTCTGGGAAAAGTTCTTCCAGTGTCCACAGAAAAGCACCTCAGCAGAGAGGATCGGAAATGACCTTCTCAGTCACTGTCAAATGCAAACTTTACTTCCCATTCATCTTCATCGACAGCAAGCCGCCATTTTTTCTTAGCCTAAGGATGAACGTCAGTTGCGGTTAGGGATAAAAGCCGAGGAATAAAGGATTTTGATGCCTCTCGTGGAGGTTTCAATGGATAGGGAATATCAGTTGGGCTAATTTCGTAACGGTAACCGAGAGTGATGATTTTATTTATGAATGGAGGTGTTTTGGGCGTTGCGTGATAATTTTGGATGTATCAAAGGAAAGAGTGTCAAAGCTAATATATCAGTATCAAAATGGTTTTTTTGGTTGGGAAGTATTTTTGACGCAATTGAAATCATTCTTTAATCAGAATAGATTGCTTTTATCGTGCGAAAAGCTCAGTTTGGTTGTATTGCTATAAAATCTTGAGTTTTAATTTGCTGGATATTCGTAAAGAATATTCGCAATGAAACTGTACGGCTACGAATATCTAGTATATCTTTTGCGGTATCTCTCTATATTAAAAAAAAGTTACTGTCACCGCTGCCGCCGCCGCTGCCGCTGCCGCTGTTTCAGAAAATAAAATTTTTCAACTCTTTGAACTCTTCTATCGCAAAAACTACTGGATAGAAATTTATGAAATTTGAAAGGCTTGTAGAGGAATGATTGGGGCACATTCTCGAACAAAAAGCTAACTGATGTGATAATTAGTACTGGGGTATTTTTAAGGTCAAAGTTGAAGTTTTTCTTTTTTCGCCGCGTAATCCAGTTCAGCGAAATCTATTAGCAGCACAACTATGATTTTTTGCAGCCTAATACTCTGAAGTATGAAGATGTGCACTACGTCGCCCTTTTTTCGAATTTCGAATTTGGTTTAGAGTAATTAATTTTTTAATTTTCGAAATTTTTGACACTTTTTCGTTTTTTTCTATCTAAAATGAAAACTAATCACGGTATCAATATGATTTTTTAAACACTTATATGATTATTTTTTAGAAAGAGATTGGCTTTTAGTTCTTTAAAAAATTCTAATTAGTTTTGGAATTATTAAGCATCAAAGTTTTATTTTTTTCATAGTTTTAGTAGGTCTTTATCAGACGTGTTTAATGTTTTTAAATTTTATATTTGTCTGTTCACTAGATTGTCGCGAGCACGGATATTTAAATTTAAAAGTTTTGAGGTGCAGATTTTGGCTCTAAGTTTGCTAGCGTTATAATATAGACTTGGTTAATAATCTTTTAAAGATACTTCGATATTTTTTGAACCACTAGAGAAATAAATAATTTAACTTTATTGAGTGTTATTTGTGCCGATGAAAAGAAGAGGATTTTCGGGAAGTTTGTTTTACTCTGCTAAAGATCGATTGCAGATATTACTGATCGCTTCGCGATCTGTGAAGAGATGCATAGCAGTTACGGAGGTTGGTGAGTGTAAGCGAGCAGGGGGCGGTAGGGGGCGGTATTCATTAAATTATTGATAATTTAAAAAGAAATATTTCAGTAAGAGTTTTATTTTGATATTTTCGTGGTAATGATCCGAATTAAATTAGTGAAAAGTTCGAGAGATAAAAAGTTTCGATATTAAATTATCATTAACTCTGTATACTCTGTTCATTTAGAATTAGCGCCTGAGACGTAATGTATTATAAGCGTTATTATTCCAATTTAAGTCGAAAAAATTTTCTTCTGCTATGACAAGGCAGCCTAAGCAGAAGTAGTTAAAATACTGTAAAAACAATCGGTCACTGAAGTTGTCTGATGAGCATTATTAAGCATTATTGAGCGTTTTTGATCCTGTTTCAAGCGCCTATTCTAAATTAACAGTCTATAAGCACACAAGTTCCAGGTTGTACTGGATAGTTGAGATGAAACAAGCGAGCTCTGCTCGCTAAGATCGCGAAGCGATCTTCAAAGAACTGCGAAGCAGTTCCGGGGGTTGGTGAGCGATAGCGAGCAGGGGGCAGAGCCCCCTAGTAACAAAAAAATTAATGAGATGTTTCATAAACAGACAACTTATATAATGAAATTCATCTTGAATCTAATGAATCTTTTAGTGAAAGAAAATTTTATTAAACGTAATTCGGATGTTAAACACAAAAAAGTTGGAAGGGTTTTAAGCATTCATTCTTAACACGCACGTCTCACGTTTATTATAAATTTCTGGCGGAAAAGTATTCAAGTTTCGCTTCATGCAGACCACGCCCTTGTATAATTAATAAAATAATTAAGCTAATCTTTATGGTAATCGTTGAGTTGACATGCACTTAACTTAAAGTTTTGTTACAGGTAGTTTTCATACGTCAAACGTCAAAGAAATACAAAACCATTCCGAATATTCATCTGATATTTTAATTTTGAGGAGGGTTGTGTTTAGGATATCCCCCATTATTCTAGGTTTTTATTTTGTAAGATTAAAATTAGCTCAGTTAACCCTAATAGCCAATATGTGATATAAGACCAATATAAGACCAATATGTGACTCGTTTGTGACTTTCACTTTGGGGTCACGGGCGTGACCGTGAAGTCACCAGGACCCGTTATTGACAGCTTAATGTCCGCAATTTGTGACCAAAATCTGTGCCACTCGTGACGTCCTTGTGAAGTCACAGTACAACCAGTTTGTGACTACGTGACGCGAATGTGACGTCGCAGAGTAGTCACGATGTGTATGTCACTTGATGACCTGATTGTGACGTCGCAGTGTCACTTGATGACTTGATTGTGACGTCGTAGTCACTTGATGACTTGGCTGCGACGTCGCAGTGACTGGTATTCGACATGTTGCCGTGCTAACTGGTCACCTAATGACTTGAATTTGAACCCTTTTAGAAAAACCTCGATATTCTAGCATTCATAACATAGCTTGAGCTAATAGAAAGGGATTGCTTTTAAGTCTTGCGTAAAGTTCCCTTTGAAGATTTCTTATTACAGATATTCATATATTTTAGACAGAGATTTTAATACTGGTAACAAGTATTTTTTTTCTAAAATTAGAAAAAATTAAATAAAATTAACAATTGCTTCAAGTTTGAAATTGCTAAGTATTTTCAGACTATTTAAAGTGCATTTTTTACTTGAAATCAGAAATACCTCAATATAATCCTACTAAAACATGTCGTCACTAATCGGTCACACGGTGAAATCACAGAGACGTCACGAGGTGACTTAGGGCTGACGGTCACCTCGAGGAGTCACAATGACGTTGCAGAGTGTTCACACAAGTTCTATTAGATGGCGGTCACAATGTGACCTCTTTGTGTAGACGCATTTCAGTCACTCTGTGACCTGTGACTTGTGTGACCCTCAGTGACGTTATAGTAACGTCACTGTGACTTTTGTGTTATTAGGGAAGATAATCCTTTTCAAAAGCTCACTTTTCTACTATGAAGTTTTTATAAATTCTTGAAGCAGTAAAACAAAACTCATCAGTATTTGTGTATTACATGTTCAATAATTTGTTATACATTTTCATTTTGGTATATAATTTTCTAACAGGTATCTCTATTGAGTCATTAACTAATGACTCATTTTTAATGTAAATTATAAAGAAAAAGTTTAAATCTTTTCTTTTTTCAGTGTAAATCCTTCCTTCTTTTCTTACTCCCTTAACCATTACCTGATTTCACAATTTACTTAAAATCCTTTGGCAATCCTTTCATATGGATGTTCTTCAATAAAATATCAATGTGGAACAATAATTTCGAAATATTTTTCGAGAAACATGCCCAGATATGTGGGAGGCCTTTCTGATACTATTCGTTATTTCCCACAGTTATACCATTAATGAGTATGAATCATATTTTGTAACCGTATCTTGGTTTAAAATTTCGCATGTTCAAATGTAAAAAAATTAATTTAAAAACTAACTTTTATTGGTGTTCCGACTCCATTTTTAACTGTGACTTTAACTTCTTAATTTACTCCATTTTTAACTGTAACTTTAATTTTTTAATTTACTTTCGTTTTTGAATTCATTGTGTGTACGTTGTAATAAATGTTCTTGTTTTTCATAACTATATCAACGACTCGGATATTTCATTTAATTGCTAAGAACAATTGGTTTTACTTGTTCTGATAATCAAGAAGCTCGGATAAATAAACCATAATCGATAAAACATCCATCACCTCGACTTCAGTGTAGAAAAATAATCACCACATTTGTTAAAAATTAAATATTTTATATAACAAATGTAGTTTCGTGGCGTTAATTTTAAATCATTCGTTGCATTTATTTAAAAAGTTTGTTCTTAATGAACGAACATGTTTAGTTGAAGGATCAGTCACACTGTTTCTACATTCAATGTTCCTAAGTTATTCATTCCCGTGATTTGCTAGTTAGTATAGAAATGTGAAGGAGTAAAAACGTCAATTGAATCTCTTATTTCTGAAACATATCAAACGCCCCTTTTCTTGTTTTGATATAAACCAGAAAAACTGTATACAAGCTCACTACATTTTTATAAAGGTGTATAGTAATTTGTTTTCTTAAAGTAGACCTTAGTGTGTCCAGTTTATAATTTTTATCGTTTAAAATATCTATCATCTTTGAATTATATTCGTAACAACATAAATAATTTTCAATCCCTAAACATGGATAATTTCGTTCAATTGCTTATTTTATTAAAAATGCCCAGTACAATTTTATGTATAATTTTTTTCATTATTGTTCTTTACAATTTTTTGCATGCTAACTATTTTGTAGTGTGTAACTATTTTGTAGTATTTTTGTAAGCGGGCTCCAGCCTGAACACAAATAAAATTCTATTCTATTCTATCTAGTTGGATATTTTGCAGGCAAAAAGAATCATTGAAATATTTGCATTTGACAGGTTTCTGCAAGTTTTCAGGCCTATTTTCATAGATTAACTCTAATTTATTTAATGATTTGGTAATAAAAGTGGGAATATTAGTTGAAAATATAGACATCTTCGAAGTCAATTACATAGTTGTTTAGATGTAACTTTGTGGACAAAAAAACGATTTTACTTTAAAATCTTACAAAATCAGTTAATAGTTCAATATTTTGATCTGGGGTATGGATTTCGTATCCCCTTCTAATAAAGTGATTCATAGATTAAAAATATCAATCACATCGATGTAATAAAGGGCCACAAGCATGAAAATTTTAAATATACAGCTACCAAAACGTCCTTAGTCTTAAGATTCGTATAAAAAATTTAAAAATATGTTTTTACTGTGGCTTGATGGACCTAACCTCTAAAGAAAGACTTTTCCAATCGCACATAGTGTTATAAATGATTAAATAAATGCGATTAAATAAAGATGCGTTTAAATAATACGATTAAATAAAAAACTGCAGTCCCAAAGAAGCTGCAGATGAGACGGCATGAACAAAATTCCCCGCAGTTTATGTGCCGAAACCGTCAAGCGACATCGTTTGACTTGTTTCTGCACTAAAGCAACAATTTAACATGCTGGAAAACTATTTTAAAATCCCGTTATTTTTTTATTATTTTTGCACTAAAATGTGCGTTTACCACTACAGAACCCCATGACACCAATATCATATTTTTGAAAAAAGGGGGCGGGGTGTTTGACACGATTCAGAATTAAGTTATTCAATTCACACTTCACTTTGGATGATTCCTCCGAAATGTACACAAAAAATAAGCATTCTGAATGGGCCTTAAGTTAGAAAATGCGAGGGCAGGATTAGAATTGAATAACCTGAAAACGAATAAATAATCGAGGCCTCCACCAATTATTTATTGCTATCTTAAAAACTCATGATTTTTTATGGTGAACACAGATTAGCCTTTTCCCATGACACGAGAAGAAACCTAAATTTAATCATAGATTTTAGTCCTAATTCTTTTTTACTACATGATGATTTAAGTTGTATTTTTTTAATCATAATGTGTAAATCTTTGAATAATTGTGAATATGAAGGTCATGATTACATGTTACCTACCTACCCGTTGGCTACCTGTACGTATATGATATTTCTTCTTACCTACATGATTTAGAACTGTTTCTAATTTTTACGTTGCTTGTGTAACACATAAAAAAATTTTGACATGGAACTGAAAGAAAAACAGCCCAAGTGTTCAAATATCTAAACCAAAGCATGGGTCAAAATATTTTGTACACCTTGAAGAGCAAGAAATATCTTTGAAACTATAGTTGATCTTGTTATTAGATTGAAGGGACCACATTGAAAGCCCACTTGTATCACATTGCATACTACTACTAATATTTTACTCTCGACAGCTATCTTATGCATTTTACTTACACTGTGAACTACTAGTATTAGTCAGGGTGCCAACTCGAAAAGTGTGTATTGGAATGTGTATGTAATTTTATGACGGTTTCTGGTAGAGTTGATGGTGTAGATTTCAGAACCGATTGATGCCACTCTCCAAATATTGAGCATTTTTTAATAAATCAAGATGGCGTCCAAAATGGCCTCCATTGAAATCAATACTTTTGAAAATAAAAATATAGCATGCAATACATCATATATGGTATTTTTTCTGTCAAAGAAACGATATATAACGTTATTTTTTACTTTAATTAAGTTTGGAATAGGTTATTTAATAAAACAAACATATTTCATTGAAAAAGCAGGATTTTTTAACACTGCCTTTTAATGTCTATATTTTGTTTATAAACTCATATTTTGCACAAATTTAAAATAACTTGGGGTTAGAATAATATCAAATTACACAGTAAAACATTTAAAAGGAGTAATTAAGTAATAAAAGAAAATAATACATAATTTCCTTCAGAATGTATCATCTGGAAGAAGTGTTCTGATTGGTTTTTACTATAACTATTAAAAAAACTAAAATATTTTAATTTGTATAGAAAAAATAATTGCCTGGGAAAGGATTATAAAAATTGGGGCTGGGGAGGTCGCATAGAGAGCAACATAACCAAGGGGGCGTCCATAAAATACGAATCAAAAAAGAGGCGAAGGGGTCTAGCAAAATATTACCAATTCTCACGGAGTAAATTAAAATCTCATGCCAACTTATGGTTCAGAAAATATACACCTTTTCGATTATATTTTTAATACAAGTTTAGGAAAAATGTGCAGATTAATCAAAACAGGGAATTATTAACCAGCTGTCAATCCGTGTTAATTACCTGCGAGTTTAGACCAGATTTTTTATTTCAATACGTAATTGTATTAAAATATGTATCACATAAATAAACAAACAACAAATATTAATGTCAAAGAAACTAATTTTTTAAAGGGGGTTTGGGGGCAAGGGGAGTAGGGTCCACCATTATCTCACCAAAAGAGAGGGAGCAAGCGGTCATAAATTTGGAAGAAAAACACCTTGTAAATTATGGACGTCCTCCAAAGTAATTAAAGAGAGCACTTCATTATTATCATCTTCGTATAGAGTAGAATACGTGGCAAATATGACGGAAGCCAATATGAAGGGAAAAAAAAGACAAGCCCAGTTTTCGTGCACCTTCTCTTCAGACCCTTCCACCAACAATAGATGAGTGTTTCGCACTGAATGTTAAATGGGCTCACTTTCAAACCATAATAAGGCTGTCTGTTAGTCGTCATCCTAAACCAACTATAGATACAACTCACTATTTGGTTGTCAGAAAAATGAAGAGAAGGAGATTATACCGATTCCAATACCTGAAATGTAGACTGAATACTAAAAGTGTCTAAGTGCTCTCTCTGCAAAACTGAGGACCCCTGTTCAACTATTATTGGATATGGCTATCATTCCAGTAACATTTCCTGCAGCTTCATATGTTATTGTTACAAAGAAAAGGGGAAATGTTGCAAGCTTATTCACACAAAATTTTCGGAGACTTTGAATGAAAGAGAAGTTTTTCTTGATACTACAGATTACTTTTAGATTATTTAAATTTGAATTGAAACTTTGATTTAGGTAGCTGAAATTGTTGAAATAATGAAATGAATTTGATTGAAATAATTGCTATTAAATGTTACTTAAGTATCAAAGGCAAAGCATAGTATTAAATCTTGGATTATATACATGGTTTCTTTAAAAATTTATTAAAACTGAACAAATAATAGTTAAAATTAAAACAGGAAATTATTTATCATACGTAATTTGTTAACTGAATCATAATATTTTTAGAAAAAAATCAGCTCCTCCAATATCAAATGAACAAGGGTCTTTTGTAACCAGATTACAGTTCCATCATAATTATTTTCAAAATAAAGGTATTTCAAATCAATTTAAACTTTTTTGTTTAAAATAAATGTTTCCCTATTAAAAAACAAAAATAATGATTCCCCACTTGCCATATTTTATTAAAGATAAATCTAAAATCCTATTTTGTGGCTACCATGGACGCCATCTTGAATTCTTCAAAATGCTCAACATTTACGAGGTGGCATCAATCGGTTCTTCAATCTAGACATCATAACCTATCAAAATCAGCAATAAAATTTCATACACATTCCAATACACGGTTGACCCCTTTTTTGCCATTTGGCACCCTGACTATATAGTATAACATCTGACTTGATATATTTGTGAAACAATGTTTAAAAGATTGTTATTTTATTTCAGAATAGGGTATGCAGATTTTTTTCCTTCTTTCTCTCCAAGATTTTTTCCTATTTCGGAGAATATTTAGAAAATAAAAAGCTATACAGCCTTAGTATCATTACATATAAAATTACTTTATACTATTAAAATATTTTTAATAAGAAAAGATAGTGTATAAAGCTTTCGGTAAAATTTTGTAGGCTTAAAATACTGAAATTTATCACTGTAACATGTTGAAATAACATATCGCTTGTCTAGTATTTTTTTATAACGGTCAGATTCAGAAGAATAATAATTCATGATTAATTAAGATTTTATAAATTTCATAATAAAAATCGAAAAAAAAATTCAATAAAAAAATTGATATTTTTACTGTACGTACCTGCATATAATCACACTCTAGGTTATGTATTTAAATTGGTTCATTTTTCAAATTGATTCCAATAAATTTAATTTATATTGGTAATATTTAATGACCAATGTCACAACTTTATATTTAATTTTTAATTAAGTGTTTATTTATGCATCATTTTCTTAAATATAATATCAAAATTTTGAATCAATTGAAAATAATAATATGTAGGGTAGGTGGGGGCAAAGCCCCGCAGTTTTTAGTATTTTTAACATTGTGATCGAAAGGGGGTAGATAATCCCGAAATTTCAATTGGAGGTGTTAGATTGAGATGTTACCTACAAAACCAATCCAAATTTATACTCTTATTGATAGTATTTCAAGAGAAATTGACAATTTAGTTGAAAAAAAATTGCGGGAATTGCTTTTGAATCTTCGTGTCCAAGTGAAATAAACATGGATAAACAAAATGTTTCATTATAAAAACACTAGAAATAATCATCTTAATACAGTAGAGCCCCTATTATCCGCGGAATTGGGTGGCAAGGGTACCGCGGATAGCTAAAATCACGAATAACCCGAAAAAATACTAAAAATGAGGTGAAAACACCGAAACAAAATATCTCAGCATAAAAACTATGTTTCATTGTACAAAAACATATTATGTAAAACTTTTAAAATGTGTACAGTACAGTAGAATTAATTGCTCTACATCTAAAATCTCTCTAATGTTCGTCTAAAATGTACCCTCATCATTGAATTTTTTTTTCGTGGCAATCGTGGATCATCCGCTCGCGAATAATGGATTTCTAATGTATTGTTTTAATATTTTTAAGTGAACCAACAATATTAAACATAAATATAATCCTTTTTAATGAAAATTGTCAATCTGTTGTAGCAACTCATTTCAAAGTGCCCAATATCTTTCAAAGGGGAGAAAAAAGGGTTTCAGTTTGAGGATTGACATCTCGGAAACCTTTATTTAACTTTTTAGGGATCCTGTAGGTTCTAATTTCCTTTTGGGGCGAATTCCCAAAGTTTTGAAGATGCGGGTATTTGCCCCAAAACACCTGCGGGTATTTGCCCCGTTTCACTTTATTTTGAAAAACAAGCCTTATTATTTTTAGAGACATGTTAAGGAAATTCTTTCAAGACGAAAGTGAAGTTCAAATGCTATCTTATCATTGGCTTATTTGTTTGTAATTCTTCTGAAGCCCTATTTTATGTTATGTTTAAGTAAAATATCAGAAAAATTACATCAAAATGATGAAAAACAAACTAACAGCATTTTTTCAACTCGTGAGTGACTTAGGGGTACGAACTTTCGTAGAACGATAGGTCACAGTAAGACAAACCAACCACCTGGTTTTCAACTTTTAAATAGATTATTAACAATTAAAAATCGCGGTGCGTGGTTTTGCCCCGTGCGGGTTTTTACCCCCACCTACCCTACTTCATTTTTTAAATTATAAAAATTCTAAATGAATAAATAATATAATAAAAAAACTAAATTAAAATGTATACCTTTTAATGAAAATGATCCCCAAAAAAAGTTAAATTCATCCCTACGAATTTATCGAATATTGATATTATAACTGTACTAACTGTAACTGTAATCAGTATACCTGTAGCTCAGATGTGAAAAAGATCTGAAGCATGTCTGCATACTCTTAGTTCTGTAATGAAATATTATTAGTAGTCTAGATGTAGACGGCAACGTAGACTGCACTGAAAGATAGATTTCTTTTTGCCTTTGAATTCCTATGTAATGGTAGGAATAGCGATTAGTGCCTCACTCTGCTATTTCCAATTTACTACTTTCCAGAATCGTTTTGGAGTGCCTAACTACTCTTCACTTCCCGTAGTGCCTCTATTTTTAAACGAAATCTCACGGTGTAAAAAAAGTGTATGTGAGTGTATGTGTGTTAACTGATGGTGAGAAAAGACCATGTCTTTGAATATTGAAAATGTACAACAGATGTAGTGAAATCTGGTGAAGAGTGATGTCGATTATTTTTTTGGTATCGAGTACTTTTAAAGATCGAAAAACTGATCAAGTATGGAATAAGATATTTTAAACTTTCCTTGGGCATTCAGTAGAATGACACATGCTATTAAGGCAAAGTATGAAGAAAAGGTCGTCATGATAATGCAGTTATTTAAAAGACCTTCATTTCCTAGAATTACAAATGTTATTTTGGAATAATGAAATGCTTTTATTCAGAACAT
Source organism: Tetragnatha versicolor (assembly GCA_024610705.1). Classification (NCBI taxonomy): domain Eukaryota; kingdom Metazoa; phylum Arthropoda; class Arachnida; order Araneae; family Tetragnathidae; genus Tetragnatha; species Tetragnatha versicolor. The sequence continues at coordinate 194,606 of JANDEH010000079.1, forward strand.
TTAAAAATTAAAGGTGTTCAAAGCAAAAACTGTGCATTTCTTATGAAAGGAAACCAAATTAACTATGGAACTGGTTGTTGCACTAGGAAGGTAATTTTTATTTTGAAATAATAACAATAACAGTTTATTTTACATAAACAAGCTGTTACATTTAAGAAGAAAAATACATATTTGTTACCTGGGGTAAAAATAACATGACTAAACTAAATTATATGTAGGAATAATACACATAAAATAATTTAAAAAGAAAATAATAAAGATAAATAATTTTAAATATAACTACAACGAAAGTAAAAGACTAACACATACAGTTTTGAACTAATAAAAAAAGAAATATAATTTTTGAAATGAATATGAAATATTTTTCCTACTTTGCCAGTTATCATTTTTGACTCAATACAATGCCATGGAGTTGTTTAAAATATGAATTATTTCATATAGATATAGCCGGCTGTAAAAATATAACTATGCCAAAGCGATTTTAAATAAAATCTTGATGAGAGAGAAAAACTCATTAAAATTCGTTTTTGGCATTGCTTGCATCCTGGGAAGATGAGAAGTACAGAATTTTTACAACCATCTAGGAAACGATTACTTTAAAAATACTCAAAAATTATACTCCTAAACAATGGGTATTGCTAAATTATATAATTTTTTAAATTATTTAATACTAGAGAGTAAAAATCATTAAATATATATATTATGTAATTAGATAACATGAGTATTCAATAACTAAATGTACTCGATATGATGTCTAAAAATAATCGATGTCTAAAACTTATCAAGTTTGTTCATCATTTGTAAAATCACTGTCTAATATCGACTGTCTACATTTTTTACATGTTTTATATTTTTAACCTGTTATAAAATGAATCCCTGTAAAACTGTTTTCACGAAATTTTTTAAAATATATTCATATGTTTTTGAAATGTTACATTTTAAGTTTATTGTGTTGAATTTGTAATACCTACCGTCAACTTTAAATTTAAACAAATCAATTAAGCTAGTGAATTGATTCAGCTCCCTAAAATATAAGAATATGTTTTTCAATTCTCCAATAACAATTAAAATCCCAATATATCTCACATTAATATTCAGGAAATTCTTTTAAATATTTCAGCTGCAACAAATAAGTAAATTTAATTTTACATGTTTTCCTGTATAAAATCATTCGTTTAAAACCATCGAAAACTTTTTTTTTTGCTTTTTTTTGGCATAATACAGCTTGATAAGCACTGAAAAACATCCCGACAGTTTTTTATAACTAACGAAAGTTTACTGTACTACATGCTAATGCATGAAAAGGCATGAACCTGACGTGAACACTAAATTTCTGTTACAAAAAATTTCAAAACCGAAATCGACAAATTTTTAATTCTTACCATTTACGATAAATACTGATACTATCTTTAAAAATTGAAATAGTATTAAAAAAAGCTTATTTTATACCCCAAAAACAACTATCACTAGCATTATTACTATCGTTTTACTAACACAGTTTGGCTTTTCATACATTATTTTCATCACTTAATAACTTTTATATTATTTTTAAACTAAACGTGTCTATATTGAAAATTTTTCAATCCGAAATAAGCAAATTTTATACTTATGACAGGGAACACTATTTATTTTAACATCTTTTAAAATAAACACTTCGGGCTATGCAGCATTTTATATGAACCAATTGTAAAGGAAAGGGTATAGTAATTTATTCTAATGTAAAAGTATTTTCACTCGTAGATGCTTTCCATAGATTTAACACTACTTCAATATACGACTTTTTAAAATTTCTAATCGAAACTCTGATACATATGTGTATAAATATCTTATAAGTCTGTACATACTTATACGCATATATTTTATTAACTGTGCGGAGAATCATGGTATAATGCACTGATATGTATATAATAAAGTTCTGTTTTTACTGATTGATAATGTTTTTTTTCTGTACTACTTTAAAATCATTGGAGTTATTTTCTAATTTTTTTTAATTTACAAGGCAATAAATACTGCCGGCATACGAGTTTAACAATTTAACGCTCGTTGTGATGGCTATGACTAACTAAAATATACAATACAATGATAATAATGAAGTCCGTAACAGAATATTCGGGTAATAATCATATACAGGGTGTTCGAAAACACCGTGGATAAACTTTAACGGGGGTAGAGGGGACCTAGACAAGCATATTTGAAATAGGAATGGAGGGGGAGCGCAGATGCAACGTTAAAGAGCTAGAACCCTTAATGTAGTGCGAGGGCGTTACAAAAGGCGGTTTTCCTAAGGCCCGTTTTACGAAACAAAACATAATAGAGTGAAAATATTTGTGGCATAAGGTACGCAGCATCCATACTACTTCCACCATAAATTTTAAGAAAATTGGACCACTTTGTAATGGTATTTTTTGAACCAACTTCCATAAAAAATACCATTCACTAAGGACTAAGGGATCAAATATTGCACGTTTTATAACACACCCCACTGGTTAATAAGTGGTCCAATTTTATTCAAATTTATGGTGGAAGTAGTATGGATGCTGTTGTACCTTATACAATAAATTTTTTCAATCTATACTAGTCCTTAACGAGAACGACCCGATAATTTTTCCCAGATTTGAGTTCTCGGTATGTTTACTTTTTAACTTAGACTCAAGTTCCTTATATCTTAGGAAAGCTTATTGAAAGCGTTTTCAGGAATTGTAATTTTTTATGGGACCGTCTCCATATTGCGTTCATAATTATGGGTCAAAGAATTTTCGTTTTACTTCAAATTTTTTCAAAAAATAATGCCAGTCATTTGAGATTTTTATATATTTTAGGATATATTCAGGCAAAAAATTCGCATTAAGGATTTGGATAATTAGTTCTCGATTAATAAATTATTCAAGTTTTTTACATGTTTCGATACTATACGGCCCCCTAATTGTCCCAGGACCCTGAAATTTTAATATGTTATATTATATAGAATGACTATAGTTACAACAACATATTGAAATTTCAAATCGATAGGTCTACACTACAGGAAGTCTTCATTTAAGCCCACTTCCGGTGTTTTTTGAATTAAAAAAAATCCAGTTCAAAAACCTGTTTACCGATTTTGATAAAACTTTAGAATGTTGTAGATGGGATGCTTCGAACACCGTATCCCGTATCGCACTAATCCGTGCATTGACGTATACGACCCCCTAAAACCACAGCTACACTATTTTTGATGAAATAACTGTAATCAGCACAAAAAAACAGCCCAGAAAAGAGTCTTGCTCGTGTAGGAGAGTAGTATTAAACCCTTTTTAAATAATTTTTAAAAAATTTGGAATTTCAAAAATTTTCAAACCACAGTTTTGATGAAATATCTGTAATCAGCTCTAAAGAACAGCCCAGAAAAAAAATCTTGCACGTGCTGGAGAGTAGTAATAAACCCTTTTTAAATCATTTAAAAACATTTAAACATTTTCAAACCACAGTATTGATGAAATAACTGTAATCAGCTCTTAAAGACAGCCCAGAAAAAAGTCTTGCACGTGCAGGAGAGTAGTATTAACCCTTTTTAAATCATTTTTAAAAAATGTAAAATTTCAAAAAATTTCAAACCACAGTTTTGATTAAATACCTGTAATCAGCTCTTAAAAACAGCCCAGAAAAAAGTCTTGCACGTGTAGGAGAGTTGGAGAGTAGTATTAAACCCCTTTTAAACTATTTTTTTTTAAATTTTAAATTACGATTCTAGATTCATCTCGAAGAGGCATTGTCACTCCAACGCAGTTTTTACAATTGCGGTCACTTTTTACAGTAGTGCTGATTAGAGACAGTAGTGATACCTATCGCCATCTGAGATCGCCAAGATCCGGAGCCCGGAGCATGCGCATAGAGATATATTTATACGATGTCGAAGTTACTTGCAAGGTTATAGAGGGCACCACCAATTTCGTGCTTCCTAGAAATTCAAGGGCTGTTGCATAACCAGAGTGTTCCGATTAATTGAGTTAACTAAGTAGTAATGAAATCCTAGTCACTAGATGCATGCATTTTGACTTATTACATGTGCTGCCATCTAGTTAAAATGACAAAATTCATCTGTACTTCGAATGAAATTCGAAGTACAGATGAAGAAACCCTACAGGAAATGCCCAAGTAACTGGAATCAAAGTAGAAATTTCAAAGAATTGCAACTAACCATAAATCCTGCCTCAAAAAACTGAATGATGGAAAACTTCTGAAGACTGTTAAAATATGTTGCAAACAAATAAAAAAGAAAAAACTTTGACTTAGATATATCGAATATATCGAATGCGTTGATATTGGAGAAATACAGGGTGGTCCTTAATTCATGGTACAAACTTCTAGGGGTGTTAGAGTACACCTAGACGAACAAGAATTGGTATAGGAAGGGGGGTCGCAGTTACACCGTTAAAGAGCTAGGTCCTAATGTAGTGCGAGAGCGTTACAAAAGGACGTTTTGCCAAGGCCCGTTTAACGAAAAAAAAAACATAATGAAATGAAAAAATTTATTGCATGAGGTACAGCAGTATCCGTACTACTTACATCATAAATTTGATAGAAATTGAACCACTTTCTAAACCGCGGAGTTAGTTTCAAAAGTGCAATATTAATCTTTTAGTCAAAGAATCACATTCCTTAATGGTATTTAGAAAAATGATGATCGGGGAAGGAATTTTCAATGATCGTAACATGGATCATTGAAACTGTTTGATCATTGAAAATTCCTTTTCCGATCATCATTTTTCTAAATACCATTGGTATAGGGGTGGAACTCCATTGGAAGTCAAACAATGGAACTCCATTGTTTGACTAAGAGCACGTTTTAAAACTCACCCCACGGTTTAGAAAGTGGTCCAATTTCTATCAAATTTATGATGTAAGTAATACGGATACTGCTGTACCTCATGCAATAAATTTTTTCATTTCATTATGTTTTTTTTTCGTTAAACGGGCCTTGGCAAAACGTCCTTTTGTAACGCTCTCGCACTACATTAGGACCTAGCTCTTTAACGGTGTAACTGCGACCCCCCTTCCTATACCAATTCTTGTTCGTCTAGGTGTACTCTAACACCCCTAGAAGTTTGTACCATGAATTAAGGACCACCCTGTATTTGATAATGTATGGATTCATAAATAATAATATTTTTAGAGGGGAGGGCGTTTCTTAACCTGTGACAGGGGAAGAGGGGTTGATAAGGATTGGATGAATTATGGCCCTGGAACGCGAAAAAACAGTAGTGGAACAGTTTTTTGGAAATGTCACTTTACACTGACGTATTATAAAAGCACTATTATATAATTATACCAACAAAAAAATGATACAAGAATTTGAGAAAAAGCGCAATCTTTAATTTGAGAATTTATATTAACCCAGGGTTGAGGTCATGGGACTCAGCATGGGTTAAACGATATAATCATTAGGGTGTTGCAAAAAAAATTTATTCGAATATCCCAGATGCCCCCCTCTCAAGTTGTTACAAATACTAAAACATTATTACCTGCAAAATTCCAGGTCAATAGGATGATTTTTGACCCCCCGCGCTATATTCAAAAGTATGTTTCCCATGTTAAAGTATAGGGGAAATATTGAAAATATCGTTATTTTTGGCTCTTTTCACTTTTATGAGCCTGAATGCAGTCAATATCGAATTAAACCTATACATCATCTTTGGGATACCATTGTCTCAAGATCCTATCGGAAAAACATTCAATGGCACCTTGGGTGGAAGTTCCACGGGGGGTTAATATAGTACAATTTCACCTAAAAAAAGAGGATGCTCGCCGGCGCATGCGGCGGGAGGTGGATGAAGGCCTCACATTCCCAAAGCTGAGATACAAGGCTATCAGATGATGCCAACTGAAGTAAAATAGGAAAAATATTCAATAAATCCCCTATGTGAGGCCTTCATCCAGCTCCTGTTGCAAGCGCCGCCGAGCATCCTCTTTTTTCGGCGAAATCGCTCTGTGGAACTGATGACGCTCGTTTTTATGGCAACTTCGAGGACCTGTAACTCGATTTGTAAGCAAATACCAAAGACGGCCTTTGTACAACAGGATTATACCCTAGAAAGGTTTAACCAGTAACAATTTCAGATTTTTAAACTTTGTTCCACCAGAGATATTGGGGGTCAAAGTTGTGAATTTTTTTAAATGATGCGATTTTGAGAGTTACATAACTCTAAAAATAAACGTATACCGAGGTCAAATTTTTTTAAAGTAAATTTTAGGAAGTATACTACACACTCCTCAAGAAAAAAATAGAAAAATAATAGTTCCTTTAACAAAAATATGCGTTTGAAAAGTGAAAAATGACCATCTTAAAGCTTGACTTTAAGGGGGATATTTTCTATTTGGGAGTCAATACCCCTTATATTTGATTCAACCATCATAAAGCCTGTATCTTTCGGAGTAAAATGGATTTTGTTCCATGAATTTAAGTTAAACCATTTAGGAATAACGCTAGTTAACGTAAACCCTTACAATCGCTGTTCTGTAGAACATCGATGGCTGCTATAAAAATTCAAATAAAGATAAAAAATTAAAATTTGTGGTTTTGGACTCTCTAATGATATAAGAATCAACACACAAAAAATCATTCGATTATAAAATGGTAGAGTGACCAAATTTACTTTTTCTGGATCACTTGATATGGATTGACTTTGAGAATATGTTAAATATAAACAACAATTACTAAAAATCCTTCCTTTTTAAAGTCCGTTTTAAGTCAGAGCTACTCTTCCCTCTGTAAAATTTTATACTACTTAGATTCTTTAAAAGACTAAAATTCTAAATAATTTAATTTTATAAAGAACTTTCCCAAAAAATCAACTCGAAACCTAATTGCTGCTTAAAAATTGTTTTCTGATGAAAATTGTACGGTGCGAAAAAATACTACAAAAGTTGTTGAAGGGTTATAAAAACTAGTTAATACAATATTAACCGTACTTTCACAGCTGTGAACCTATCATCAGTGTCTAATTGGTTTTTCAAGTTGCCAATTTTTTTTAAAATTGCAGGAATTTTTTATGTTTATGTTTTTTATGTTCATCTACCTCATTTTCAGTTATTAAATATTCCCCCTCTTCGCCATCTTTTCTTTTATAAAATATGTCTTAATTTATACTGCAATCCAAATCTATGTAAAAAACGTCACTGTTTCACAACCCAGGTAGAATCAACGAAATTTACAACATCCCAATGCCAAAAAAATCTATCTTCTATAGAAGCTTTTCATTTTTAGCACCGAAATTTTATAATTCCTTGCCATATGAATTTCAAAACTGTCAGTCTATATACATCTCTCTATTCTAAAAAAAAGTTTTTGTAAATGGTTTCCAGAGAAAGGCTTTTTAATTACTGATCCGTATAACATGTTTTTGGTATCAAACTGTTCAGATTCTTTTGAGGATGTGCAAAGTGCCTTTAGAATTTCTAAAAAAATTCTCAATTCTAAGATATTTCCATTTTTCTGGATTACGGATAAGGTTGCAGTTAACAGCAAGAAACTGTCGTACAATTTATTATACCTCCAATCACAATGACCAACCGACGCTATTCCTTAATGATGAAAATAATGCCTTTCACGCTTTAAAAATGCGCTTCAAAATATAAACTTTCTAAATAAAATATTTTTAAAAGACTGATAAGAGTTTTCCAGAAACTCACAGATCTACTATTCAAGTATAGAATTTCACACACCAAAATTAATTGTTTGTAAACATTGAGTGCAATGTAGATTTTGTCTCTTATTATTTTTAATAGCTTAAATCGTATTGTTTAAAAAGTCTGTTTTAAAACTAAAACTTGAATGATAAACACTAGATATTTTGACGAGTTACTAGGTACTATATTAAATTTAACAGATTCATTGCTGAACGTTTTTGTAAATATTGAATAACAATAGCACGAGCAGACTTGATGGATATTTTCAAGGAAAACGTGTTGATTAAATTATTGATAATTCAACCAATAAATATTCTAACTTTTAAGAGAGTGTGCTTCTGGAAAGTTGATTGACGTTTTTTCTACTAATTGTTATAACGAATGTTTTATAAATAAATAGTTTTAGTGAGCAGGGTTTTGTGGGGATTGCGAAGCGATCCGAAAGGCCCTGCGTCAGCAGTTAACGGGGGTTGGCGAGCGATAGCGAGCAGGGGGCGGTAGCTCCCTAGTATTTAAAAAGAAACTTAAAGAATATTTTTTTCAATTGATAAGGTAAATGTGGGTATAGTGGACACTGCACCAATAGTGGCCACATAGCTAATTAATTTTAAATAGAACGAGTTAGAGGCGTCAAACAGCGTCAAAATTCATAGGCATAGTAGGTTGTACAATCAGGTAAGCTGGTAAATTACCACCGATACCACAGATCGGCATGGGGGAAGGATATTTAAATATTTGAAAATAACAACATCGGCCGAGTGACTGAAATTTGATTTTGCTTATTGAATCGCGCAAGGAAACGGGTATATCGATAATACATCGACTTGTGGAAGAGTTCAACAAGAATAACTATCGGATTACGGGAAAAATCATAGCCACAATGCGTCTCTTTTGAATGTGGTAACAACGCCATAAGTCGTCGAAAACGTAAAAAGAGGGAGGGGCTGTTCCCCGAAAATCCTGAGTCAATTGAGAATTTTAATGGTAGATTTTCGTATTCAGCGACCCAAAATCTATAAGAAATGACTATTTTCATGAAGGAAATTTTTTCATTGATGAACAGTGATATCCAGGGCTCGATTTGGGCCGGAACGGTCCGGAACCTCTTTTTCGGAAAAAAAATAATATTCTATTTCAGGGGTCTCCTAACTACGGTCCGGGAGACCCTTTCATCAGGCCCGCGGATACCTTTCTGTGGGCAAAAAAAAGTCCTAAAATGAATTAAAACCCCGTTTTTATTGTCAAATTCTCCAAAATTTTTCTGGGGGACCCCCATACCCCCCTTTTTGTACTTAGAATTCAACTAATCACATTTATTTTCCGATTTATTAAGTTTATGAAAGTGGGAATCCTACCAAAAAAATACAAAAAAGCATATTTCAAATTTTTAAAAATTTTTTTAATGCATTTTTATCTTTTTTGCAAATAACAATTTTGTGATTTAATTGTAAGGTTGTTATTTATTGTTCTTTTAAAACATAATTGTAAACCCCTATTTGAACTACTCCGCTCCTTGTGTTGATTCTTTTTTTATTTGAACCAGATTTGGCAGATTGCTGGTAAAATTTGCAAAGAAAATTTGCGACATCTTAAATTCTACCATTTAATGACTTTAACTACGCATTATATTAATACGCATAGATCCTTAAATTGGCAAAATATACAATACGACTAATGGCTCGTTGATGATAACCCGTCCTGCCTCCTACAAGAGGCACCCTGTTGGAAAAAAAAGTATAACCCACTATATAAATTGGGTATCAGAGGTAAAACACTACTGTGGATTAGGAATTGGTTGATAGGTAGGAAACAGAGGGTGCAAGTCAAGGGTAATTATTCTCAGTGGGCAGAGGTCATGAGTGGGGTGCCACAGGGGTCAGTTTTGGGGCCAATTCTCTTTATAATATTCATTAACGATATTAGTCAGGACATTAGGAACAAGATCAGCATCTTTGCTGATGACTTAAAAATTTGGGGGAGGGTTGATACTCAGGAGCAGATACAAAATTTACAAAGGGATCTAGACATGATATCACAATGGGCAGAAAAATGGGGTATGTCCTTTAACATAAGTAAGTGTCAGGTACTTCATATAGGTCGGGGGAATGGTAGGGCAGAATTTTATCTGCAAGGGAACAAAGTTAAAGAAGGTAATATGATCAAGGATTTAGGGGTGATAGTAAATGAAGACTTTAAATGGGTTCATCAGTGTTCATCTGCTAGTAAAAAGGCTAATAGGATATTGGGATACATTAAAAAAACTGTTTCTTCAAGGTCCGAAGATATTATTTTACCACTATACAGAGGCTTGGTGAGACCTCATCTAGAGTATGCTGTTCAGTTTTGGTCTCCATACTTAAAAAAAGATATTGATTCAATTGAAAGGGTTCAGCATAGGGCTACTAAAATGGTCAAGGGTATATCCAGTTTAAGTTATGAGGGAAGATTAAAGAAGCTAAATATGTTCACTCTAGAGAAAAGAAGGATTAGAGGGGATTTGATTCAACTTTTTAAAATGGTAAAGCAAGGGGACACAGAGGGACTAGATTTCAATACGGGTAATAGAACAAGGGGTCACAAATTCAAATTGAATAAAGGAAAATTTAAGACGGATTGTAGGAAGCATTATTTTTTTAATAGGGTAGTGGATAGATGGAATGCGATGCCTGAAACAATTGTAAATTCAAGTGGGGTAAACGAGTTCAAGAGGAAAATTGACAGATACTGGGATTCCGGTAGTGTGGGTTAAAAAGACTGGACCAACCTTGCTGGGCTTACGCCTGTAGTTGGTCGACTTAATTTGTATTTGTATTTGTATAAAAAAAAGCTGTTTTACAAAAAAAATTCTATAAAGAGTTCATCGTCTTATATAATAATTAAGTTAGAACACTCCTTCTAATATACACATTTGAACAACACATTTGAATTTATTTTATAAATTTAAATATGAAAACTAATGCTTAAGTATTTGTATTAAAAGGTATTCGCTTTTTCAGTTTTGAGACCAAAAATTTTACCGTTCCGGTACCTCTTTTTTTAGAAATCGAGCCCTGGTGATATCAAATAAAAGGTTAAGATTTGTGTTAGATATACACTAGCGGAAATAAAAATCCCAACACCAAGAAGAAAAGGAGATATCAAAGTCAAATTTATTTCTATGATTGTATATAGTATCAATGTGAATTTCTTAAAAAATCAGCCTTCCTGGATATTAGGGGGCCGAGAACACCAGGGAGGAGTGTTGTCTCCATGTCCATAGGTGTCCATTACCGCCGTCACTCGTCATGGTATTGAGTGACAGGGGCTCTTAATGACTTTTGAGGGATTGGAGGACCATGTTGCCTCCTCAGGTAGTCCAAATTCATATGGTGCACCAGCGGACGTTGCATACCGGGCTAGGTGATTTCTCCTCATTGACCGGACTTGTTTTGTGAGCGTTGCTTCTTACGAACGAATTAGCCAGGATAAAAATGCAACATAGGGGGTTAAGAAGAAAGCTTGAACATTGCATAAAACATGTGTCTGTGCATTTTTCTCTTGAAATTTGTCCCCAGGACAGGTCTGAAGGTAAGGACGGACAACCGGCTAAAAAACCTCAATGAAGCAGCTCTGGTTGGCCAAAGTACCGGTAGATCATACTGAGGACAAGAGGCAGTGGAATGGATGTCGTTTGCAGTACTGCGGATTGTCCGTTTTGTCCGCATAGCTTCTTACATCTTTGTCCATAAACAAGGGGCTGAAAATGGGCCTTTCTGTTGCCAATAGTGCACTAAATAAGGAAATGGAAATCCCAATTTCAAGACATTGCGTTTATGAGAGAATCCAGCTTCGGTTTGGAGCACCACGACGGTTGGATATGAGTTTGAAGACACAATGGAGAGAGCGCACTTAGCTGATGATTTTCTAATCGTTCCACGGAGTGGTGATGCAGGTTAACGGAGTGGTGATGCAGGTTAACGGAGTGGGGATGCATTGGATTCCATTTCTGCAATTCCTGAGTATGATTCACCAGTACTTTTTCCAATCAGAGCTGCGTCATTGAGATTTTGCAGCCGGTAGATCGTCCTTACCTTCAGATCTATCCTGGGGACAAATTTCAAGAGAAACAAGCATAACCACATGTTGTATGCAATGTCCAAGCTTTCTTCTTAACCCCCTATGTTGCATTTTTACCCTGGCTTATCCGTTCGTAAGAAGCAACACTCACAAAACAAGTCCGGTCAATGAGGAGAAATCACCTAGCCAGGTATGCAACGTCCGCTGGTGCACCATATGAATTTGGACTACCTGAGGAGGCAACATGGTCCTCCAATCCCTCAAAAGTCATTAAGAGCCCCTGTCACTCAATACCATGACGAGTGACGGCAGTAATGGACACCTATGGAGACAACACTCCTCCCCGGTTTTCTCGCCCCCCTAACATCCAGGAAGGCTGATTTTAGTGCAATCATGGAAAAATCTGACTTTGATATCTCCTTTCCTTCTTGGTGTTGGGATTTTTATTTCCGCTAGTGTAATTAGGGAAAATTTAGGATATTTTATAAGTAATTTTAATGATCTTATCGGAAAAAGTAAATATAAATAAACAGAAAAATGAATTTTTCTCTCATTTGGCGATTCTAAGCTGTATGCCTAACTTCTTAGCTCAAATCACAGTGCAATACCCTTGTAAATACTTTTTTTGGCGATTAAGACACCAAATTAAAACAACTATAAGTTTCTATTACATTTAAAGCTTGAATTTGATTGATTAAGACTTTCCCATTTATACGCTGTGTAAAAGATCCATTTTTTTTAACTCTAGGACCAAAACACTTAAATTATTTTACGAATTTTTTTAATTATTTTTTCATGAATAAGCAAGGTAAAATGCAACTTTTGAGCTCTATTTTGCACCGTTATTCAAAATTTTGTTTTTTTTGGTTGCTAGCCCATTTTAATGGCATGCGCCCTTATTTATCGGGCTTGAAAAATTGGAAATTCTCCCCATTTCAGGTCCTTAGCAGGTCTTAAAATGTTGTTTGACATCCTAAGAATATAAACTCAACCAGCTGTGGTTTGAAAATGGAGCTAAAATTGTGTGGGAATGATTCATAACCATTTTTACGTAAAATTTGATGAAACATCGAAACTTTAACGCAAATTTGGAACCTGAAGATATTAATTGATCGAACTCAAGTTTTGAATTTTAAAGTTTTATCGTAAATGGCACCTATTCCCACCTCAGTGTTTAAAATTTCCAAAAAAAGTTTTTTCGCTCCACCCTAGTGTATAAAATGATAATGAATAAAATTTATTTGAAAATTTTGACTTTACGAGATTTATGGGGGTGGCCACTTTACCAACACAAAATCTTAAATTTTCCAATAGTGGCCACCGCAATGGCTTCTAATAGAAACGTAAATAATATTGAATTTGGATCAGTTTTTCTTCATAAACTGTTGATTGGGCTTTAAAATGAGTGTTGTATGAATTTGGTTTCATTGTGGCTTCGGGAACCAAGGTTTCCAAAACATTGAATTACATGCTTAACTCCTTTCAAATCAGCTACAGCGTAGGCTTTGGGCCGGAAACTATCAAGTATTTTTTTTAAATAAAGCTAATTTGATTTGATCTAAAATACATTTCGTTGGGAAGGAAGATTTAATTAGAACTAAACGACTATACCAAAAAAACTCCTCAATTTTATGCATAAACCCCTCATACAGACAGAAGAAGAGAGGTGTCCACTATAGATGCAAGAGGTGTCCACCATAGAAACAACAGCTACATCTATGTGGCCACTGTGGCCACTATAGATGCAATTTGGTACTTTTTAAAAATTAATTAAAAATACTTAACCGAATCTAATTAAAATTTTTAATGGTATAATCGAAAGAAGAAGATCCAATTAACCTAAAAATAGGATGATAACCGTTTCAAAGCAAATAGGTTTGTATTTATTAAGAATTTAAGCAAAAATTTTCCTTAAAGTGTCCACTATACCCACATTTACCTTACAGTGGAACAGTTTTTTCTTTAGCAGTAATTAAAATCTCTACAGCATCTTATCACCATATTGTTTATTATTCATTTATATACAGGGTGTTTCAAAATTGCGTTGCACGGCTTTTATTCGAAACCAGCGCCTCCTAGGGTCATGGAAGTAAGGTCTACCCCTAAGTAAGTGAACCTGGAGAATCCATTGAGATGACTTACAGCGCCCCTAGCGGCGAAATTAAAAAGTTAAAAAAATTAATTTAAAAACTAAAGGAGATAGAGCAAAAACCTCAATAAGAGTATTGTTGCCAACGTCAAGAAGAACTCATTGAAAAAAATTTGATCAAAATATCTTGAATATTCGCGGAGATATTAGCATGTGAAAATAGCACTTTTTCGGGGGTCAAAAAGGAAAAAGTTCGCATATTTGCAAATTTTTCAGCGTTATTGTGTCGTTTTGTGTTTTTTTAGTTGAAAGAACACAAAATTTTATCAAAAAATAAAAAAAATTTGCAAATATGCGAACTTTTTCCTTTTTGACCCCCGAAAAAGTGCTATTTTCACATGCTAATATCTCCGCAAATATTCAAGATATTTTGATTAAATTTTTTTCAATGAGTTCATCTTGACGTTGGCAACAATACTCTCACTGAGGTTTTTGCTCTATCTCCTTTAGTTTTTAAATTAATTTTTTTAACTTTTTAATTTCGCCGCTAGGGGCGCTGTAAGTCATCTCAATGGATTCTCCAGGGTCACTTACCTAAGGGTAGACCTTACTTCCATGACCCTAGGAGATGCTGGTTCCGAATAAAAGCCGTGCAACGCAATTTTGAAACACCCTGTATATTTGATGTACTGAAATTGTTATATATCTTAGTAGAAGACACCCTGTTTGCCACACCTGATTGTATATATTTTTTATGAGTTTTCCATTTGTTGTTTTTCTATCGAAAAATGTAGATATAGTTTTTTCAAAGGTCACCGGTATGGACCAAGGGATCCCTGGTGACTAGAAGTGTTCTTTCTCTGTCTTTCTTATGTTTCTGTGTAACCTTGTATGCGTAATAAATTAAATTATGCTTAAAACTATGATAAAATACAAGAAAATTATATAAATATGGTTAATGGCTCATATTATGCGTGTAGTAGGATCAATCCTTATGAAGAGTGGGTTAATTTTGTATTTACTTCAATTTTTCAGGAATACAATATGTCTCGATATATTGCACTTTCATTTTTAAATATTTTTTCTAGAATTTCTCTTGCTGCTTTTATGTTTTTAAAATTATACCCTCTATATAGTTCTGAAATCATAGTGTGCACTTGTATTAGGAGATCTGCCTGCCATTTGAATTGAGTAAAGAGCTTTAAAATGTGGTATAAGAGGATTTTATAAGCCTTAATTGAGATTACTAGCCTCACAAACCCATTAGTCATTACCAAATAAAAGACATGCCCTGCCCATACCGTTTATCACAGAATTTTTTAGAGGTAATGCAATCTAATGAGGTGTCTGAATTTTAAATAACTGATAATTAATTTTAGCTCCAGATAATTCCTATACTCATCAATATCGTCTACAAATGGTATTTACATAGTTGAGGAATTTTGTTGTTCTATGTTATTTACCACTGCCTTTTGATTCCTCCATTCATAGTACAAAATGGACAAATTTGACGATTTTCTGATTGATGGCTAGGCCCAAAACTGGGCATTTTGGCCTAGATAATAATGAAAAACGGTCAAATAAGATTGTTTAGATGTGTTAGAGCCCTATTATTCAACAACATAATATTTAAACATATTTTTTTTTAATTTCGAAAAAAGAAAAAAGTCAAAATTTTCTAACTTTAGGCCGTTTGGGGCACGTGTTAATATTTTCTGATCGATTTAAGATTTTGCACACACTCTAAGAGTACCAAAAGGAAAAAAAAATTGGGGGTGTCACAAAAGTTTTCCCGACTTTCGATTTTTAAGGGACACCCTATTCTCCATATGATCCTTTTTAACTTGATATAAATATTCAACTTCTCTGTCTTCCCATGCGTATCGGATGTTTTTATCTTGAAACCAACCACTCAAATTAATTTTGAGTTTAGGATCTAATTTAAGTATTAAATAACAGAACTAGGCGCGCAAACAAAAACCGCTGAGAAAGATAATTGTTTTGAGCCATCATCTCTCCTCTCACTAATATTCCCGCCTTTTTTTTTGTTTTTACGTTTTTACTTTTTCTGGAAAGGAGATTTCTGCAATTTGTTTACACGTTTTTGTAACGCGAGGACAGTCTCCTAACGTGTATTTTCTTTAAAAAAACCAACACCTAGACTCATTCTAAAAAACCTGTCAAACACTTCTCGGAAGATAAGAACAGAGGGAGAAGTTTGGAGGACGGTTGCTCAATACAAATTACGAACACAGTGGGCTAAGCGTTGCGACGAGGATTTTGTAGTTTTTAAAAAAGCGGCGAGAAGAATTTCAGTGATTTTAGAAGTGGGGTGAGGGATTTTAATGAAAATAAAAGTGGGGGGACAGATAGGTATTTTTTCCAAAACTGGGGTGACGCGTCCCCCCGCACTTCTAGCACTGGTGTTAAAATTCGTAATTGTGTTAGTAATACTCTTCCTGTTACACACGGAGTTCCCCAAGGGTCTGTCTTGGGACCTATTTTGTTTTTTATTTACATTAATAGTCTCTGTAACGGAAAAATTTCCGGAAATTTATCTTGTTTTGCAGATGACACAGCAATATGTTACCGTGAAAAAAATCTTGAGGAACTACGTTTAAGTATGCAAAATGGCCTTGATAATCTTAAGATTTGGTTTGTTAAAAATAGAATGGTTTTAAGTGCAAAGACAAAATTTATTCAGTTTTCCCTTAGGGATAATGGTAGGGAAAATATAAGATTATTTTTTAAATGCAGATCCTGTCTGTCAAAAAATGGATCATGTGATCATTTTATTAAAATTGAAAATGTAGATCACATCAAATATTTGGGTATTTTATTGGACGAAAGGCTTACTTGGAAAGAACATATTTCAAAAATTAAAGGGTACCTGTATGCCGTTCTCCGAAAATTTCATTACTTAAAATTGTTATGCCCGTTATCAGTTCTGAGAACTGTTTATTATTCATTAGTCAATTCAAAATAACAATATGGTTTATCATGCTGGAGAGGAACCTATTATTCGACTATACAGGGTGTCCCAAAACGACCACATAAACTATGCACAGCTAGATTCTTCGTTGGGAGTACATAAAAACTGAGAAGCGTTCCTGTATACGATCCATAGTTTACGAGAAAAATACGAAAAACAAAGTATGACGTCACTTCCGGTGCAAGAAAAAACATTTTATTGAACATATCAACAGCAGTATTATGCACAATTTAAAGCAGGTATTCAATGTGTCCGCCGTGCATGTCGAGGCAGGTTTGAGCCTGCCGTGGAATGGCTGTCATCACACGTTGCAGCATCGCGGGGTCTAATGAAGTACAAGCAGTGGCGTATATAGAAATTTATTTCGGGAGGGGCCCAAAATATTTTTCACCCCCTCCCAAGCAAATTTATTACGTCCAATGTAACTTTTTAAATTTTTTTGTGAAAATTTACATCGAAAATTTTTTAAAATTTGACTCTTAAAAATTGGTTCTTAACTTGTTTTGGTACACCTAGTCAGAATTTTTGATTTATATTTTTAGATAGGATTTGCATTTGGGTAAACTTAATATAAAAAATAGTTGTAAATAATAAAGTTCCAAGTAGAAAAGGGAATCTGGGGGTCCTCCCTCAGAAAATTTTGGAAATTTGACCCTAAAAACAAGATTTCTACTTGGTTTTGGTACACCTAGTCCTAATTTTGGACATATATTTATAAGTAGGATTAGGATTTCGATGAACTTATTATAAAAATAATTGCAATAATAAAATTCCAATCAGAAAGGGGGGCTTGGGGGTCCTCCCCCAGAAAATTTTTGGAAATTTGTCCCTAAAAAACAGGGTTTTAGCTTGTTTTGGTACACCAAGTCCGGATTTCGGGGGGGGCCAGGGCCCCCTCGGCCCCCCCCTTATATACGCCACTGAGTACAAGTACCAGTACCATGCAGACGAGCATCTAAAGTCCATTTGTGTTGTCACTACGTCTTGATACACCAGTTCCTTGAGATGACCCCATACGGCGGACACTTTGAACATCTGCCTTAAATTGTGCATAATACTGCTGCTGATATGTTCAATAAAGTGTTTTTTTCTTGCACCGGAAGTGACGTCATACTTTTTTTTTCGTATTTTTCTCGTAAACTATGGATCGTACAGGAACGCTTCTTTGGGCAGTTTTTATGTACTCTCAACGAGGAATCTAGCTGTGCAGAGTTTATGCGATCGTTTTGGGACACCCTGTATATCCATTAATAATTTGTCAGAATAAAATAATTAGGATAATGAGCGGAGCCAGGTCACGGGATTCATCCTTTCCTTTATATGTGTTTTTAGGAATTCTTCCTCTTAGATATTTATACATATATTCGAATTTTTTTACTAAGAGGAGGGCATTTGCAGGGAAACTTAAATGTTTTTTCGGCAAGATTGAGAGATTTGAACCGTGTTTTTGTTCCCTTTCCTAGAATTGAGGCTTATAGGCGTTTTTTTTAAATTTTCGGCTCAAAAACTGTTTAATTTCTTACCCATTTCTGTATCCTCCTCGGTACGTATTCTTCTTTTATTCGCAAACTAAAATCATGGCTTTTCTCGATCAATGATGTGGAGACATTTTTTTAGCTGACATGGTTTGCATTTTCTTCATTTTGACATCCTACCATTTATTTTTTGGTTTGTAGAGTATTTGTTTTATATTTGTTCTATAGGTGAGTCTTATACTTTTTTTATGTATTTACGAATTTGTTGTATATAATTTTGTATGGAAAATAATTGCCAAGTTTTTTCCTTATGGTATTTTTTTCTCTCCTTCATGTTGCCACCACCACCATCACAACACAGCAGATTGCTAAAGTGGTGGTTTATCCATAATGTACTCTTTATTTGTTTAAATATATATGTTATCTATGTTATTTTGCTTTGTACAGTCGGAGTAAAAAAAAAGGTTACAATAGTTAAGTAACTGGATTGCAGGATTTGAAGTTTCAATAAATTCGCTGAATATAGTAAAATATTGGCAAAAACAATTCTAATATTAATATCCAATTTAAGGAAGCATATTTGGCTTTATATCCACGAGTTTTTTTTTTCAAATAAAAATGCTTCAAAATAGTAGTATGGTGGTTATAGTAACGTTTTTGTAATTGGAAAAATCGATCTGAGGAGAAACAAAATAATCGAATTCTTTATCCACGAATTTATTAACTTCTTGGAGATTGAGTTTTACTTTTATTACATCTCTTTCATTACACTCTTTTTCTTCTACCTGGCACCTTAATTTTATTACCATCCTTTTTTTTATTAATTCTTTTTCCAAAATGTCATCAAAAATGAGAAGGCAACTTACTCCGAGCTGAAGCTCGGCTGAGGTACCATAGATGGTTTTATAATTTTTACAATGCTTCGTCTGCTACCTCTTTATCTACTCTCTTGTATTCGACGGGACCAAAGATTTTATTAATTGAAGGTCTTGATAAATTGGGGGCCAAACAGGGTTTGTTAGCATTGCACCATGGTGTTATATAATTATAAATGAGAAATAAGCTAATATCTTCAAGTCCTTTTTTCCCCTAAACTTGTTAAAGAAAATTGTTCCCTAAAAAGACATACTTTGAAAGAATAAATGACATTTGCCATCCATCGGGAGTGATGAATAGCAACAGGTTTTCTCAGAGTAATATCTTTGGGATGAAGACGCCCTAAATGGATTAAACAAAGTTAAATTAATTCTGGTAATCATCTCTGGGCTGTTGTCTTTTTAATTCTTCCAGAAGAAAAATTTCAATTTTATCTGCATTTTTAATTTTGCTTTTAGTTATTTCATCTTCGATAATTATTTTAAAATTATTCTTGTCCAGTGACACCCATTCAGTCTGGAATTTTCTGAAGATATCGATTAGAGGACCAGTAGATGTTCCCATTTTGCAATTAAAAACTGCTTTTAAAACAATTTCTAAAATATGGTGGCGACAGGCTAAATACAGAAGATTTTTTTCTAATAACTGTTCTAGCAAAATTCAGGTACCAATAAGACTACCAGTATTTACTGCTGTGGTATCAAAACACAGTTAATAAAAAAATCATAATCAGTATAAAACCTCTACCATAAATATCGCCTGAATTCGTGCTTATTTTGTAGAAAATAGTTTCATTCTAAAGGAAATGTGATAATTGCAACTAATGTCACCTTCAATCTCTTACTATCAAACACTGAAGAAAATTGTGCTGATCGACACTTTTGGTCTTCTTGCTAGAGACATGTATCACATGCATATAATACAAAATTAAAAGTTTTTTTAAAAAATTAAAATTTTTAAATTCATTTAAAATTTTTTGAAGGATATTTTGTCTTTTCTCAATTTAATTATTTTTAAAATGATTTATTATTAAATAATGTCTAAATATTTTCTGTATTACTTGATTGAAAAATTTTACCTGTATTTTTAACATTAACTTTTATAAATAAATTAATTAATTAACGATTTAATCACCAATTGTGGTTTTTTAGGTTATTGAGGTATATACCTACAACATCCATGGAAAAATGACCTTGGAAAATGCCTCAAACGAGAATTTTTAAAAAAAGTCGATTTTTGAGGTCAAAAAATTTAAAATTTGAAAAATATTAAACTTTTCACTGTTCGATTTTCTACCATTTTTAGTATGTTATTATTTAACTCATTTCTAATTGAAAACTGTTTAAATTATTTCTTTTGCAATTATATTGTGGTTTTGAGCGATGTTTTAATTTTTTCGACTTTCCAAATTTTGAATTTTTTTAAATTTAAATGGTATATTCGTATTCAGCACTGAAAAATAGCCTATAAACATGTATCATAAGTCTCGATTTTCATAATTTGATTTTTTTAAATTTTTTTGGCCATTTTTTAAAAATAAAAAAAATTAAACTTCCGGCGAGCCGATTTTGTCCGATTTTTAGTATGAAATTATTGAGGTCATTCCCAAGTGAAAACCGTTGAAAAAACTAAAGGTACCAATTTTTTACCCCGGTTTGACCCTTTTTTTTCAGTAGATTTACTGGACTACTAAACTAGCGTAAAATTAACAGCTGTGCTCAGCCAGCCCCCAGCTTTTCACTGCTCCCAGGTAGTCTTCCTCCGAGAGGGAGGGTTGTGTGTGACCTTCACTTTTTATTTTCTTCTTTTCAACACGTAGCCCTTTCATTCATCCTTATCAGAATATTACAGGATTCCAGCTACAGGAACAATATGGTATCCAGAATTACAAGGGTGTGTGGTATGATATGACGAAGTGCTTTGTGCATGCGTAATGAAGGAAGAAAATTCTTAAGAGCTGGATTGGAATATAATTTACAGTGTTTTTATTTTAAATAGAGTAAATAAGGAGAATAATCAATATTTCAGCGGAATTTGCCGTTCTTAGAAAAATGCCGCCTCTTTGGTCGAAATTCTTGCAATTTGGCGGCAGTTCATTCTTGATTTATACTATAAATATACCACCACATGGCCCTGGAGTCTTCCGGACGCCGCTCACCTGATATCCAGTACTTACCTCTTTCATATAAGGAAGATGTTCGTGGCGGGTGAGTCTTTTTTCTTTTGCCCTTAAAGTTTTTAGCAGTTTTTAATTACCCTTAAAATGTCTTTTATCGATTTTCATGACAGAAAAGGCTTCGTTGATTCCATTGATTTTTGGGGATGACACTTAGTTGTATTCAAATTAGGCGGTTGGAATACCTCTTATCTTCAAAAATTAGGAACGTTTATTCCTTATAAGAATCCATTAGATCATAAATGACGTATTTCACGTACTGCACCCGTTTGTTTATAAATATTAATAATTAAATAATATATTTTTTGGCTTTATTTTGTACTTTTCCTCTGTGTTTCAGCTCTAATCTTTATTGCTGCTTTGTTGAAACCATCGTGCGCAGCTTGCTCCAAGACGGTCTCTTGCCCTTGCGGAAGCTCTTTCAAGAACTTTACGTAAGTAAGCATTTCCCTTTTACCAAACTGCCATAATATACGTATATACTATCCGACCTACCTAATACGAATCCAGCTCACTAGCTCCCCAATGTCTAGTTGGGCTCAAACAGGATATGTTATGTGCCCTACTTTATAACACTAATTTAACTTTAAAAATGCATACACCTGTATTATACACGTTAAAACGTAAAAATGAATTATAATACTAAAAATCAGCTTAACGTCTCAAAAAGGTAAAATTCGTTCATAAAAATGTTAATTGGGGGGATACTCTCCTTTGTAGGTTTTGCATTGATGAAACCATCCTCCTAGAAAGACCCTGCGAAAGGTGGTCTTTTTGTAAAACCTGCAGAGAAGGACTGAACCATTGTGCATCCTGTCCTCCGGACCACACGGGAGCACTGTGCAACTCAACAGGTAATTTGAATGAAATACTAGTTTCCAAAAATCCATTCAACAAGTCGTCACCTTAATATAGGGGAGAGTGGGGCTATTTCGCACATGGGGCACATTCGGACAGACGGCATTTCCCCTAGTAATTATTAATTTAAAAATCTGAAAAAATACCAGTAGATGGAAGCATAACTACCACCTCCTGCATGAATTTTCAAAGCCCTGAGCCATTTTGTTGTAAACGTACTAGAAATTTGCTAGCGTTAGAAGCAGCAAAGTAAATTTTCTTGTCATTTTGTTGGCGTAAAATATCAATCAAAAATAACTCTCAAGTGGACATTCAGCATTTTATTCAGTTGAGGCACTACTAAAGTAAGTTTCTAGAAAGGTTTTATTTAATATATTAATTAATATATTAATATATTAATTATTTAATATATTAATAATTTATATATTTAATTATAAATATCTTTTTGGGACGTGGTAAGCTTGAATTGGTAGATGGGGCACATTCGTACACCAAAAGATGGGACAGATTCGGACAGTGCGAATGTGCCTATCTTTCCCATTTTTATTATGAAAGTGATTTATATGTTTATAAGTGCAAGATATTTAATAACTTGAAGTTCAATTGTTTTTTATTGTAATTGTTTGAAAATTTGGTGATAATAGTTTCAATTTAATTTGGCTTCAGTTTTAAGGAATTTAGACCCAGATTTAAACATTGAAGAAATAAATGTCCCTGATAATTTTTTAACCTTTTAAACGCCGCAATTCAAATTTCAAATTAAAGGTTCTGATTTTTGGCTTAAATGGCTTGTTTCATCATTACTAAAACCATTCTGGTAATTTTTTGGCAAAAAAAAATTCCTAAATGTGATTTTGAGGATGTTCCCATTTGGGAACATCGGCGTTTGGGGTGAAGTTTTTAGGGGGATTTCCAAAAGGCACATATTTTACAATCAATTCAAATAAAGTGATTGAAATAGGTTTCTACTCAATAATTATTAACATATTTATGATAGTGGACGGTTTTTTCATTTTTATTACCCATACTTGGACGATTGGGTAACATTTTATAGATTTTCATAAGAAAAAATTGACATGTTTAGTACGTACACGAAGCTTTTCCGTACATTTTTCTTGCACTATGGGTAATATTTTGGTATAAAAAATACATAAGAGTGTTCCCATGCGATTCTAAGCTAAACAGTTACATTTCTGCGTGAAAAAATTGTTTTAACTACAGTTCTGTACGGTTGCCTGGCATTAAGTCCACTAATTGCATTCAAATCTAATTAGCTTTTAAAAGTGATAATCATAATTATCTCCATTGATTCATTAAAGCCGTGTTTCTCATAGAAGATTCCGAACTGAACCACATATCTCTTACATCCAACTTACGTTAGAAGAGTGTTTTAAGATGTACATACTTTTCCTTATTTTTAAAATTCTTCAATTTTATTCCTAAAACTTTTATGTAAATAAAGTACTTGAATAAATATATACGCAAGTCCTCAGAAGCACTCAAAATATGCTCTTTGTATAACCCCTAATGATAATTACTGAAAATTTATTGATCGGGGAGTTAGAAAAATATACAAGTGTAAGAATCTGCTATAAAGATTTGGCAATTATTTATACATAAATACAGTGAAACAATAAAAATTACATATTTTTAAATTTAAAACATCATTCTTAACATGTTTAGATCCTTTGAGACAAAAAAAGTTCAAAAAATTATAGGAAATAGGAAGTAACTTGAATTTTTGCGCGTTATAAAAATCCCCTCAAATACTAAACCCCAAACGCCGATGTTCCCATTTGGGAACATATACATTGAATTGGTAATTACTCCCCAAAATTGGAATATGAAGCTATTTTGTCAAGCCAAATGAGAAGATATATACTTAAGCTATCTAAACACAGCAAAATTATTTGATACTAAATTTATTTAAAATTTTCATAAATAAAAACTTGTGCAACTTTTTGAAGCGCCAAAAATCTGTAATTTTGATATAAATTCTACAAAAAGGATAAAATTGTACGTGAAAAACTTTTGCATGTAAAATAACTTCATATCTTTGAGTTGCTTACTACCCAGTATCAAATTCCTGCATGAAAAATTAAGTTGTATAAAAATTCCCAAAAGTGATGTTCCCATTTGGGAACATCGGCAGGTAAAAGGTTTAATACCAATTGACTTGGACTTCAGTGATTTTATTCCAGTAGAATTTGCTACTAAAAAGAAAATTTTGTTATGTTGGTCAAATAGTAGAAAATTTGGAATTGAATGGTGTTTATTTAAAATTGATGAGGAAAAACTTTAAAAGTAATGACGAAGCTTTTATTTTCCCAGTAAGTAATGATTCAACATTCATACAAAAAGATAATATCGTATTACAAGTTCCCCAACCGTCAGTTTCAGGTGTTAATAAGCGAGCTGTTTGTTCACTTTTCTTTTCGAATAAAACCTGACAGTTAAAATATTGGTTAAACTTTTTCTAACTAATTATATTATTTCATTCGCATGGCAGTGCAGAATCACTGAGCGACTTTTCGACATGTTTCAAATTGTTAGAATACTGCTACAGGTCTATTATTGTCTGTTCCATCAGTTAATCGGTTGTTATTGCACCAAAATTCACCCAGTATCGTTTTCTTTACAGCACTCCATTGATGGAATTCCATCGGTGCATAAAGCTACCATGGGATCCAGAAAAAAAGAGTTTCGCATGATTACTGATAAAAAATGGTCCTTTAAACAAATCCCCCTTCAATTTTGGTTAACATGACACCAAAATTCGGTTTGGACGCTATGCCGAAGTCTGTGGTGAAGAAGTGAAGTGTTTTGACCTGGAGCACTATTGGGTACCATGGTACGTTCGGCAGTTGGGGAATAATTCGGTTGGGTACGTTCGGCAAACTTGGGGAATCCCAATCCTTGGCGACTTACGACCAAACGCGAATCGAAAAACCACTACCCAAAACTAATCCACCAATCAAATAACACGATCTGCTTAGATCGTTGGAGAAACACATTAGATTGGTTTTGATCTTTCCAGCTCGATGATGTCAGCGCTTACGAACCAATTAAATGAGCTCCTCCACTTCCGTTTCCAAATATTCCCGAAGCAGACCAGAAAACAGTGTCATTTCATTCTAATAAGATGATGAAAGATGTTGCGCCTGATGTGGCAAGAAGGTTGCCTCATCAGACCACCCGAGATTGCCATTGAATCCTATGGAAAATTTGGAGTGGCTACTAGTACTGGAAGGGTTAACAACCCTCTGCAAACAACCCTTTAGCAACCAATACGCCAATATACGCCAATAGCACGATCAAAACTGGACGACTTAGTTGTGTGATTTTTTGGAGATGGCAGTTTTTTCTAAGGTGACGCAGTACTTTGTGAACCTCAAGATACCAATAACTTAAATTCACCGATATACAACCAACCACATGGTTTATACTCTGTTCATTTTAAACTGGCGCTTGAAAATATTTCCTTCCCCCACCACCGATTGGTAACCATAGCAACTATCCTCGTCAAAGTGACGAAGAAGGCTTACTATTGGCTGCTCAAAGAGCGTAACTATGGTTACGCTTCTAGCGTGGGGGAAAGCAATATTTCTCAAGCGCCAATTCTAATTGAATAGACAATAGAGTATAGTTTAAAACTCTTTAAATTTAACATCCGTGCCCTGTTAATCTAAAATGATAGTATGCAATTATACGTGTGTATATCCATAAACACAGTTGTGAATCATCCATTGAAACAAATGACTTCTACTACACGCAAGGAATATTTCTATTTCAAAAAATTATATTGTTGAATCACTCTAAAATATTTCATTTTTCAGACTCTCTGCTTACAAGGAAAAAAAGACAATTCCTTCGACCTTCCCAGATACGTTCCCTAAACCATAATTTCATCCAACTAGGTGAGAACTGCTAATTTCCTTCTTCTTATTTTCCTTATATGTGTCTAGCGCGATGTAGATTACAACGTATAAATAAGTATATAAAAACATGTAACGAAAACCATTAAAAAATTCTAAAATCCCCTGAATCGTCAGGAAGTTGGCAAACTTTTATACGAGTAAACTGGTAAATAATGGGGAAAAATATCCGGATATTAAAATAATCCCATTTACTGAATTTGTTCATTTTTCAAAGGTAATTTTTACTTTTAACCTTTCAAACGTCGCAATTCAAAATTCGAATTAAAGGTTCTGATTTTTGCCTTAAATGGCTTGTTTCATCATTACTAACACCATTCTAGTCATTTTTTGGCAGGAAAAAATTCCTAAGTATTATTTTGACGATGTTCCCATTTGGGAACATCGGCGTTTGGGGTGAAGTTTTTAGGGGGATTTCCCAAAAGGCACATATTTTACAATTAATTCAAATAAAATGATTGAAATAGGTTTCTACTCAATAATTATGAACATTTTTATGATAGTGGACGGTTTTTTCATTTTTATTACCCATACTTGGACGATTGAGAAACATTTTATAGATTTTCATAAGAAAAAATTTACATGTTTATTACGTACGCGAAGCTTTTCCGTGCATTTTTCTTGCACTATGGGTAATATTTTGGTATAAAAAATACATAAGAGTGTTCCCATGCGCTTCAAAGCTAATTAATTACGTTTCTGTGAAAAAAAAATTAGTTTTAATTACGGCTCTATACGAATATCTAGCATAAAATCCACTAATTGCATTCAAATATAATTAGCTTTCAAAAGTGATTATCATAATTATCTCCATGGATTCATTAAAGATATGTTTCTCATGGAAGATTCCGAACTGAAGCACATATCTCTTACATCCAACTTACGTTAGAAGAGTGTTTTTAGATGTACACACTTTTCCTTATTTTCAAAATTCTTCAATTTTATTCCTAAAATTTTTATGTAAAACAAGTACTTTTACAAAATATATACGCAAATCCTCAGAAGCACTCCAAATATGCTCTTTGCATAACTCCTAATGATAATTACTAAAAATTAATCAATCGGGGAGTTAGAAAAATATACAAGTGTAAGAATGTGCTATAAAGATTTGGCATTTTTCTCTCTATAAATCAGGTGAAAAAATAAAAATTACAGATTTTTGAATTTAAAACATCATTCTTAACCTGTTTAGATCCTGTGAGACGAAAAAAAATTCAAAAAATTAAAGAAAATATAGGAAATAACTTGAATTTTTGCATGTTATAAAAATCCCCTCAAATACTATACCCCAAACGCCAATGTTCTTATTTTGGAACATATACGTTTTATTGGTAATTACTCTTCAAAATTTTCACAAGTTGAAACTTGTGCAATTTTTGAAAGAGCCAAAAATCTCTAATTTTGATGTAAATTCTACAAAAAGGATTAAATTGCACGTGAAAAACTTTTGCATGTAAAATAACTTCATATCTTTGAGTTGCTTTCTACCAAGTATCAAATTCCTGCATGAAAAATTAATTGGTAAAAAAATTCGTTAAAATGATGTTCCCATTTGGGAACATCGGCAGGTAAAAGGCTGATGCTGCAAAGTACATTTTCCTCATTACCGTTGCTTTAATTGATATCCGTAATGTTTTTTTTCTAATTTTTTCGTACTTTTATGCTTGTAATACTAAAACAGTTACAATGTGAAATGAAAATTTCAATTGACTGTGTTCAGGTAACTGTTATCGAATAAAAAGTCCTGAAAATGGAGCCATATCATGTACCAGGGACAGAGGGTTAGTTAAGCATTTTAACTCTACTTTTTGTGTCTATACTACTAAGTTTTCCTTATATACGAAGTATTGCCCTATTAAAAGACGGGTATCGAGTTATAGAGCTTTTCACATCACGTGACTTGGCCGCTAGCAACTGCCATAGCAACACGTTTTGTAGGTCCAGCTATATTGCACTATTTATTACTAATTTCTATAGCTATATTGCACTATTTATGTACAGAAAAAAGCACAAAAAAAATTTCGATTATATTAACAGAATAAATCCATATGGAAGGTATTCAAGAAAGGTTATTTAGGTAGTATATGCAGTACTATGAAAATTTCAGATGATTAATCTCTAAACCAACCTCTTTTAGTACTGAGTGATTTTTACTTAAAATTGTGGGTATGCGGGGGTACTCTTTCAGAAAGCGTTAAGATATTTCACTGAAAAATTGTGCTTTACCCCGCATTTTATGCTCAAACGGGGTCATAAGAATTTTCCACAGTCAAAACAAAAATATCCTATGCCACAGCAACCATTTGTTTTACCTCCAAGCAGTCAACAGTAAGATGAGAATAACTGGTCGTGACGTTATTGTGATAAGCTCTATTAAAGTTATTACCGACTCATAGTTTTCTTGTTTTAATTCATAACAAATATTTCCCCTTTTTTACACAAATTTGAATATCTTCTTTTGCAGCGAATGCGTCGGGAGGTGTATTCCAGGCTATTTCTTTGAAGGCGAGGAGGGAGCGAGGGAGATAAAAATTGAGTGTAGAGGTGGTCGCTGGACACCTCGGAAGAGATTTCCTCCTTGCATATGTGAGAGAAACTATCATTGCCTCTAGTAGCACAGCTCATACCAAATATGTCAAGTTTACGTTACTGCAACTTGAAGTAAACGAGATTTGGCCACACATCACAAAATTGGACTTGAATCTTGATCAACCGAGACGGTTGGGACCGGACTTCGGTCAATATAAATTGAAAATTCTAGATTAAAACAAACACTTAAAAAGTTCGTTATAAGACCTCAAAAGTTTTACCCTGGATTTAAACATCTCTAGATTATAATTTTTGTCCGACCATTTCCGATAAAAGGCCATTCCCATATTACGTCACACAATTTTTCCGGGATACTCTTCCCTACACCCTTTTGTCGCAAGTTGTCACAATATCATAACTGTTGTGGATCACACTCAAAATTTTAAAACTAAACTCATATTAATGAAATTCATTTCTTTCGGGCTTGTAGGCCGTGGTCTAAAATAAAACAAAAGGTCCAGACGTTTCGTCGGAAGCTGTGGCCGGCCTATACAAGCCCGAAAGAAATGAATTTCATTAATCAAACCGGCTATGAAAGTCTTCATGCTTACATAAACTCATATTACTTTTTAAATTTCAATTCACTATTTCCCTTATACTTGAGAATTAGAAACAACTTTACTATAATAGATACCTAAATCAAAATTTTAATGAGATATGTAAAACCTACATATCTCCTATGTCCTACAAAGTAAGTGGGTTTTTCACCTATTTTTCAAAATTCATTTTGGCATTTTTACAACCATCAGCATATGTGT
Organism: Tetragnatha versicolor; assembly: GCA_024610705.1. Lineage (NCBI taxonomy): Eukaryota > Metazoa > Arthropoda > Arachnida > Araneae > Tetragnathidae > Tetragnatha > Tetragnatha versicolor. The sequence goes on from JANDEH010000079.1 coordinate 224,072, forward strand.
TAAATCCTAGGTCAAAGAAAGAACCCAGCAATCAGAGTCAGCGGAAAACTAATTTTTTTTCCTTGACTGCTGGTAACCAACGGCTTAACACCAACGTTGAAGGCTGTGTGAATAGAGATGTTTTTCTTTTTTTACCTTGTAAAACTGACGATGCAATTTGGAATGGGCCGAAATATTTATAAACAAAATTGACTTGTAATACTAGTTTTTAAAATTCATTACATTTTTGTCAATTGTAAGCGTAAAACAAGTATTGAAGAATACAATGGATTAAATTGTGAAGTTTAATGCAGATATGCAAGACAATTTAATGCGTGGTTTATTGACTTTAAACACTTAACACAGTGCTCATAACAACAACAAATTCAACATGAGAGCTTGACAGCACTCATTCGTCCAACCCAATTTGGGGCTTCACCTCAACACACGCATCAACCTGTAAAGCCCGTTTTTCCTGGAGAAGACTTTTACTGCGGCAAAGAAAACAATTGCGTAGCGTGCGTTCCTTTCCAGTGGGGTAACTCGAAGCAAGTAACTTGTTCCTAAATGAATCTGAAAACGCTTGAAACTTCCAATATAATAGGATGGGCCTGGGCAGAATTTGATTTTACTACTTTTTCATACGATACAAGTCTTCCACATTACGTCCGATTTCTGGAGTGGCGGGAATCGGTCGTAGTGTGGTAGCACCTTTATACGCATAAAAAAGGAGTTTTCCCAATTTTTCAGCCAAAAACATCGACGGTGAGAAGATGGATCCCATCTCCCACTGCTTCAACGAGATCTCCGGAGCTGGCGGCCAGGGAATGATGTACCCCCCGGGCACACAGCTGCATTACCACTGTAAACAGGGGTACCACTTGAAGGGAGCTGAGCTCAGGGTGTGCGAACCTTTTGGGTACTGGTCGGAAGACCCTCCTGTCTGCGTTCCAGGTAGCCTTTTTCTTTTCACTAAACGTGGGCGTTTGTTTTGAAATCTAACAACATTTTGACAACAAAGGGCCGGATGCAGCTACGTTCTGCGGCGACGCGTCGTTCCAACCGGTAAATAATCTTCAAGATAGGAAATCTTCGCCCCAGCCCGTAGTCCCACGTGGTCTTAACCACGTGATCCACTGCCATCCTGAGTGGCCCACGCCTTCTCCACTTTGTGCGCGCGCACAGAACGATCTGAAGTACCGTCCCGATCGTCGTTGAACGCCTGGTCAGGAGCAGGCGTTTTAAAACGTGACGATATACGGTTCCCTAGAATGTTTCTACGGTTCATTGAATCGTTACAGAACGTAGCTGCATTCGGCCCAAAGTGGTGTAAAGAAATTGCCTCTATATCATTGAGAGATGTTACCCCGCGATTCGGAGAGACCTCCCTCCTAGACTCGGTGGGAGGTCCCACTTGGATGGAAGGTCCCTCCGTATCGCAGTGTAAACATCCCTCAATGATAATGAGGCAATTTCTTTCTACCACTTTTTCGTGTAAATTGCCGTATTTTTCAGTGTGTTTACCATATATCTTGTGGTTCTGTAGGGTAAAAAGCGCCCAGTTATTTAGGTTTCGGTTTTCTTTGTATCTATCTCAGTGGCAGTGTTTCTTTTCCCTCTTTTCACTTAATGCCAATCTGTATTTTGTATTCTCTCTTTTATTTTCCCACCTTTACTTTTTCATTTCTTTCCTATTTTACATTCTGATTATCGCTTTATTCATCCCTTTCTTTCTAAGCTTTTCTTACCATCCTCTCGTCGTATCTCAATTTTCCTCTCCCTCCACATTTTCTCCTCTCGTTCCCCTTGTTCCTCTATATCCAGAGGAGGAATGGAAAGAAAGAAATGAACCTCATGATTCATTATGTTTCTCACACACTGATTATCACCATATATCTTCATTTCTTTCCAAACATTTCTTACTATCATACTACCTAAATTTTTCTTCCCCTCCACATCCCCCTTCTAGTTCCCCCCTTTTATTCAAAGAAAAAAAAAGAAAATATAGATGATAGGAGAATCAAGAATAGAAGAACCACCTTGCACTTAGAGGCCTTTCAAATATTACGTAAGCACCTAAGGGGGGTGAGGGGTTGCTTTTGGCTTATTTTTTCAGACAAGGGGAGGGAGGGTATGATGATGCTTAACGTAAGAATGTAATTTTGTACAAAAAAACAAAAAGTTCTTACGTAATTATGAGGGGAGAGCAGTTAGCTTATCTTTGCTGACAAGGGGGTAGGAGGGTAAAAAACTTCCAAAAACATGCTTACGTAATATTTGAACGGCCCCTTATCGTAATTTTAGACCAAATCTGTGATAGACTAGAAAAAATATAGAATGAGAGAAGACAGAGAGAGAGAGAGAGCAAAAGAAACCATATTATCACTTCCCTGAACACCACCATCATAAGTTCTTTTCTCCGCAGACATCTCGTGCCCCGTGGTGACGGTGGAGCACGGATTGATCACCTTGCCATCAGGAGTGGGCAGAATGCGCGGTCGCAGCCGCTACCCAGAGGGCACTCGGGTGACCTTCTCCTGCGCCGTGGGGTACACCCTCAGAGGAACAGAGACGCTCACCTGCCTTAATATGGGTGAGTGGTCCGACCTCCCTCCTGTTTGCTTAGAAGGTAAGGCCACTTGTCCTTCTCATCATTTATGGGCTAAATGTAAAGTTAATAAGGAAGTTGCATGTGTCAGATTTTCAAAAACAAACAAGTGTTCCGTATGGTTTTTTGTATGGTAAAATGAAATATCTAGTCAATTTTTCAAAAAAATTTACAGGTAATTAAATATATTTTAATTTAAATTCGAGAAAAAAACACGTGACTGAAAACGTTTATTGTTTAAACTATAAGATGACGTCAACAATAATACCATCAACTCCATTGCTTTTCAACAATGCCTATTGTAAGATGACGTCACATCCAAACTCTTGGCGTTTTCACGCGCTTTTAAAAAGGGGATTTTTGTTAATTTTTTTGTCAATCAAAAAATTTCTCGATCGGCCTCAAATTTTGGGTAGTTGCTTATTTTTGCAAGAAGAATCGATTAAAAAATATTAAAAAATCATGCAACTTCCTCATTAACTACTAGTTCTAGTTAACTAGCGCAGAATCTAGTATAGTAGTTCTAATCCTGACTTAAAGCAAAACCATGTAAAGGCTAAAAACCTATTTCTCTCTCTGTGTGTGACTCAGACTGCGGCGTTCGTCTCGGACGGCGGCAAAGGGATAATCGCCACCCGTTTCGTATTGTTCACAGCTCGTTCGCCAGCCGTACGCTCTCTGGGGATTGGCCGTGGATGGTAGCCGTGTCGCGCCCCGGCAGCCACGTCGTGTGCGGCGGGGCGCTGCTGGATGCCCGCACCGTGCTTACGGCAGCGCACTGCTTCGCCGGCTCCTACCCCTTCTTCCTCTTCCGCTTCGGCAAGTTCAACCGCTCCGACACCGACGACGACGACCAGGTGCTAGTGCGACAGGTGAGCACTTCTTATATATTTATTCACTATTATTCTTCTTCTTCATTGGCTCCACAGCCCTATCTGTGCCAAGGCCTTCTTAGGAATCCTCCTCCATAAAAATAATAAGTTGCTTTATACCAAAAAGGCCCATAACGTTATACTCTGTTCATTTAGAATTGGCGCCTGAGACGTAATGTATTAGAAGCAGTTACTACTGTAATTATCATCGAAAAATTTTCTTGTGCAATAACAAGGCAGCCGAAACAGAAGCAGTTAAAATACTGTAAAAAAATCGGTCCCTGAAGTTGTGTGATGAGCGTTATTAGGCGTTTTTGAGTGTTTTTGATCCTGCTTCAGGCGCCAATTCTGAGTGAACAGACTATAACAAAGAATCTGAACAGTAAGAAATTCTCTCCCCTTCTCTTTAATCATCCGAATAGACGCTGTTAAATTTATCTTCAACAAGAGAACGATGAAATTTTGAGAAAGGATATTGAACAAACAGGACTCCAAACTGAACCGAAGCGTTCCACAAACTATTTCGTCCCGAAATGAATCCTTAGAATTAAGTGTCTCTTTTTCAGAGTTCGGACATTGTGATCCACCCCGACTTCGACCCCAGGACGTACCAGCACGACATCGCTTTGGTGAGGCTGAATTCGAGCGTCCCTTACAGCGGCCGCGTCCTCCCCATCTGCCTGCCCACCCCCGAAACCACCGAAGTGAGCTTGGTGCCAGGAAACAAAGGATACGTGAGTCTGTCTTCACGTCATGATTCATTGTAAAAAAAAATACGGCGCTTACACAAAAAGCGATGGAAAGAAATTGCCACCATACATTGAGGGATGTTACACTACGATACGGAGTGACCTCTCACCTAGACTCGAAGGGAGGTCCCAATACGGAGGATGGGAATAGTGGGGGGTCCCTCCGTATCGTGGTGGAACATCTCTCAATGTATGGAGGCAGTTTCTTACCTTATCTTTTTGCGTAAAGTCCCGTATCTTCTTTTTCAAGTGCAAGGTTCAGGGCAGATGGATATGCCGCTGCAGCGTGATTCATGCGTCAGACTTGTATTACATGTTAACCCTTTGCGTAATAGCGTCAAGGAGGAATGGCTGGCGGAGATTCCATTGTAAAAATCTCGTGATGCTTTTACACCGATAATATGACCATCCACCTTTAGACTGCAGTTCGAAATCCCCAAAGTTTTTCACTAATAAAAGACTATAAAAATGGTAAATACAGCCAAGCTATTTTTTTCTCATTTAAAATACATTTGCAGAAATTTAGACAGAATGAAGCCGTTGTACGGTGCTTTGAAAATTAATTTTAAAAAATTTTAATGGACTTACTTGGTAAAATGCATCAGAGCATTAGTCATTTGTTTTGTTAATTTTTCAATTCAATTAGTTCTTAAACTGGCCAATTGATAAGATGTCTGTAGGTAACATACCCATTGGCAATAATAAGCCATTCAAAAAAAATCAAGCTTCGGGTCTCTTATAATGGCTAAATATTTTAAAGGATATTTGGGCCCTTCCATAAATAAATTTCTATACAGGGTGTATCTGAAATGGTGCAACAAACTTTCAGGGATGATAGTAGACACCTAGACGAGTCAGAATCACATAGGATTTGGGGGTCCCAGTTTTCTAGAGCTGTTTCCAGAACAGCTGTTTGCACACACAAAAAACAAACTTTAACAGGATCTCAAGCGTTTAATATTGATTGTATTTACGTGAAACTTTGGACTAAAGGGTTTTCAACTATGATCTTTCAGATTATCAAATCCAAAGAAAGGATTTCGAAATACAAAATAAGGTTATGGCAGAGTTTTCACATTTATTTTGTGTTTTTTTAACTTTTTTCATAATAAAACAAATTTTAAAGTGAAGACTTTTGAGATAATTTTAAAGATCATATTAAACCACAATTTTTGAGACCATAATTAAATTTTTACCAATAGTAGAGTTTCTACAAATTGAATATTTCAATGAATTTTTTGGGGTGTCGCTCCAGTTTTGACTCCCTGGGATTTGGTCTGGGACCCCCAAATCCCATGTGATTATGACTCGTCTAGGTGTTTACTATCATCCCTGAAAGTTTGTTGCACCATTTTAGATACACTCTGTATACACCACTGGGATATACTATTGGTCAAAAACTAAAAGAAAAAGTGGACGTGCTCGTGCAGGTATTACGTCTCAGGTACTTTTGGGTCCTCACCGGATTGACGTATCGCAACCAAACGCATAAGCAGAAACTAGCTCTAACGGTAAGTTGACATGCAACGTTTGCATGCGATGAGGTTCACGCGTTATACCCTGCCATTGGTTCTTGTCGCTATTATGTAAGAGGGGCGAACGGGAAAATCAATGGCAGTTCCAAAACGCGTTTGACGCGTCAAATGCATCCTACGAAAACGTTGCACGTCAATCCATCCTAAAGGAGCGTTTCCGATTGGTTGCGGCACGAAGTACCTTAAGCGACACCAGCTCGTCCGCTTTCGTATTTGGTTCTCGACCGGAACGTCATTTTCGTCATCCCAGTATTCGTCATTCGGTCTCGCCATACCGCAACCAAACGCAAATCGTCCTCATAAAAAGACCTCTCTCCCCGCAGATGTCCAGCTGGGGACTGACGGAGAACGACATCTTACCCACCGAACTGCTGATGGCGCCGCTGGAAGTGCTGACGGCGGCGCAGTGCGAGGCCTCCTTCCGCGCCGAAGGGCTCAACGTGTCGGTGGGCCCCGACCGCTTCTGCGCCGGCTCGACTCAGGAGAGACGCCCCAACGCCTGCCGCGGTGACAGCGGTTCACCGCTCGTCTTCTACGCCAACGACACCGCCAGGTTCAGCGTCGAAGGCGTCGTCAGCGCCACTCGAAGAGGCCAGTGCCGAACAGCCCCTCGCTACACACTTTTCACGAAGGTGTCCTTTTATTTAGACTGGATACGCGACAACTGGCGCAGGACAGAGAAGTGACAGTGAAGTCTCATTTCCAAGTTTTCTCTTGGTTGAATATGCTAACTGGTTAATAAACTGGTTTATATTTTTACCCGCTTGGCCATATATTCTTCACTCTTTCTACACCCACCTACTCCTTCAGTTTGTTTTTGTGCATCTCCGGTTTTCAGGGGTCGGCGCTCGGTGTGTGTGTGTTGCGTTTTTGCTGCTAGGTTTTCCGATACTTCGGTTCGCGGGCTCGTGCCGTTTGGACTTGATACTCGCGCGGCGCGATGCCCTATTCTTTGCTGATTGCCATGGAATTTAAGTCTTAAGCCACTTGTTATAATTTTATTAATGTTTTTTTTAGAAAACTAATAGCTTCTTCAAAGAATTTTTTTAAAAATATTTTTAATGTTAATAAAAAATTCAAGATTTTTTAAAACCTTTATTATTGCAATTAAATTTTTCTAAAAGTAGTGTTAAAGAAATTGGTACTTAGGGACAGATTCAAGGAGTTTAAGGGTTGACCCCCAATTTATATACTGTTTTTTCCTTATAAATTTCATGTGACTGGGTGTAACCTATAGGGTCTCAAAGTGAGTCAGCAGAACCATACTTTTAATTTTTCTACAGTAGGAACCCCAAAATTTTACCATACTTATACACTGTTTTTCTGTGGACAATTATGTTGCTTACAATGAGCAGTGTCTTTTGGGTGCAATCAATAGGGTCTAAAAATGAGCTAAAGTACTATTTTGAGGGGCAAATTTTTAAAAATTTTCTGGGGGGGACCCCCAGACCCCACATTTTACTTGGGATTCTCGTTGTTTATACAATTTTCGAATTTGATGCACCCAAATTAAAATCTATCTTATCTATATTTATATAATCCAAATACCACTGACTGACTCACTAACACTCATCACGAAATCTCCAAAACTGCCGGACCGATAGGCTTGAAATTTGACAGAGACCTTCCTTTCAGCCATTAGAGGCGCACTAAGAAACGATTTTAAAATCGAACAACTCCTTCCCTGTTTTTCGGCGCTTTTTCGACTCCGTTTTACCCATTGAAATAGCATTGTGCATTGTTGAAATGCATAAATTGCAGTGTTTACTTCTCTATCTTAAGGCGACGTCTTGCCTCACTTGAATAAATATAACTGATTAATAATAATAATATAACTGATTAATATAATTTACAACGAAATTTAATAAGAAAAACAGTGTGAATATCTGTATTTAAATATTATAACAGTTATCAGAAAATCGAAGTAAATAAAAATAATTAATTTACTTTTTTTAAGATTTTAATACCTCAAAAATAAATATATTTAAATAGCAAGAATTTAAAAGTTTCCAAGGAAACAGAGCTAAAATTAGATTGTTTCATAGGGCATGGTTTACTAGACTATAATCTCTAGATTTTTATTATAACTAGCAATCTGTTTTTACTCTTTCAGAGTAGCTTTTAAAGAAGTTGGTTTTATTAATAAGAAGACAGGCTTACTTGATTACTTTTTATCCAGGGATTTTTGAAATTTATTTTATTTTGAAATTGATTTTTTGCGGAATTTTAAAAGGATAGCGGGAATACTTCATGAAAATTCAGTTTAAGATTTTAAACACTAGATTTAAAAAAAAAGAGATGATTTCAATTGTTTGTTCACATTCACATGGATTGTTTTTATCACATGGAAAGGATAAATGTTTTATAGACAAAAAATCGGGATGGAATGAGATATCACAGTTGGAACTGGGATGGGGAAAAGGAACTGGGAATACCGGGATGAAAATTATTGGAAACACCTGGATATGAAAATTATCGGGAACTGTGGTATGAAAAGGTACCGGGAACACCGGGACATGAAAAGGTACCGGGAACACCGGGACATGAAAAGGTACCGGGAACACCGGGATATAAAAAGGTACACGGAATACCGGGATATGAAAAGGTATCGGGAACACCGGGATATGAAAAGGTACCGGGAACACCCGGATATGAAAAGTTTCCGGGAAAACCGGGTAATGAAAATTATCGGGAACACCGGGATATGGAAAAAGTACTGGGGCACCGGGGTTATTGGTGATACGAAAAATTGGACATATAACTTGGGAGAATTTTAAAAAAAGAATTAATACACTCCACCCGTGCAAAGCCGGGCAAATCAGCTAGTCGATGTATAAGTCATCTAAAACGTAACATTTAGTACTGTCGAGAAAAAAATGTCGTTAACTCCTCCCCCCAGAAATAAAGTCTGGTCCTTGGTATAACTCGAAATTTTTTTATCTAGGTGATCAAGATAAGTGTTCTCATAACCTATTTTTTACTTACCTTCTTACCCTCCTTTATTTGCTCTCTTTTAACAAAAAATAACAGCTACAGTCCACTCTTGAGATTCGTAGAAAAACTTTAAAAATATGGTTTTTACTATGGCTTGATGGACCTAACCTCTAAAGAATGACTTTTCCAATCGCATATAGTGTTATAAATGATTAAATAAAAAAGCGATTAAATAAAAAAAACTGCGTTCCCAAACAAGCTGCAGATGAGACGGCATGACCAAAATTCCCCACAGTTTAAGCGCAGAAACCAGTCAAGCGACGTCGTTTGACTTGTTCCTGCACTAAAGCAACAATTTAACATGCTGGAAAACTATTTTAAAATCCCGTTTTATTTTTATTATTCTTACACTAAAATGTGCGTTTACCCCTACAAAATCCCATGACACCAATATAAAAAAAGACTAACCCATACAGTTTCGAACTAATAAAAAATAAAATAAATATAATGTTCGAAGTGAATCGGAAATGTTTTTCATACTTTGCCAGTTATCATTTTTGACTCAATACAATGCCATGGAGTTGAGTAAAATATGAATTATTTCATATAGATATAGCCGGCTGGATTTAGGCATTCCTAGAATACCGGTTAAAAATATAACTATGTCAATGCGATTTAAAATAAAACTTGAATGAGATCATAAGAGAGAGAAAACTCGTCGTTTTTGGCATTGCTAGCATCCTTGAAAGAACACATGCGACGATGAGAAGTACAGAATTTTCGCATAGGAAACGATTACTTTAAAAATAGAACTCAAAAATGATACTCCTAAACAGTGTCTATTGCTAAATTATAAAAGTTTTAAAATTATTTTATAGCTCCCTAAAATATTTATAAGAATGTTTTTTCAATTCTCCAATAACAATTATAAATCCTAATATATCTCACATTAATATTCAAGAAATTCTTTTGAAAATTTCAGCTGCAACAAGTTAGTAAATTTAATTTTACATGTTTTCATGTATAAAATCATTCGTTTAAAACCATCGAAAACTTTTTTTTGCTTTTTTTGGCATAATACATCTTGATAAGCACTGAAAAACATCCAGACAGTTTTTATAACTAACGAAAGTTTTCTGTACTACATGCTAATGCATGAAAAGGCATGGACATGAAGTGAACATTAAATTTCTATAACAGAAAATTTCAAAACCGAAATCGACAAATTTTTAATTCTTACCATTTACGATAAATACTGATACTATCTTTAAAAAATGAAATACTATTAAAAAAAAGCTTATTTTATACCCCAAAAACCACTATTACTAGCATTAATACAATCGTTTTACTTTTTGCTGCCCATCTTAAGTAATTTTTCATACACTAGGGAGCTACCGCCCCCTGCTTGCTATCGCTCGCCAACCCCTTAAACTGCTGACGCAGGACCTTTTGGAATTGCTTCGCAATTCCCACAAATTCCAACTCGCCGAACTTAATACACTTTACAAAACAATTAAACAATAGACGAGATTAGTGATGACGTTTTTTGTTTTGTTTGGAAACGTTGATTCGATCCGTGATTGGTTACATACGGATCCGTACTGTCCGTACAGTTCACGGAACCAATCACAGACTGAATTTACGTTTCCAAACAAAACAAAAAACGTCACACTAATCTCGTCTATTTACAAAAAAACGTCAACCAACTTTCCGAATATACTTCACCAAATCCCCTCCATGAATAAAGCTCGCTTAAAAGTTTGAATATACAGGGTGTTTCAAAATTGCGTTGCACGGCTTTTATTCGGAACCTACGCCTCCTAGGGTCATTGAAGTAAGGTCTACCCCTAGGTAAGTGACCCTGGAGAATCCATTGAGATGACCTACAGCGCCCCTAGTGGCAAAACTAAAAAGTTAAAAAAATAATTTAAAAATTAAAGGAGATAGAGCAAAAACCTCAGTGAGAGTATTGTTGCCAATGTCATGAAAAACTCACTGAAAAAAATTTGATCAAAATATCTTGAATATTCGCGGAGATATTAGCATGTGAAAATAGCACTTTTTCAGGGGTCAAAAAAGAAAAAGTTCGCATATTTCGAAATTTTTCAGTGTTATTGTGTAGTTTTGTGTTTTTTTAGTTGAAAGAACACACAATTTAATCAAAAAATAAAAAAAATTTGCAAATATGCAAACTTTTAATTTTTTGACCCCTGAAAAAGTGCTATTTTCACATGCTAATATCTCCGCGAATATTCAAGATATTTTGATCAAATTTTTTTCATTGAGTTCTTCATGACGTTGGCAACAATACTCTCATTGAGGTTTTTGCTCTATCTCCTTTAGTTTTTAAATTAATTTTTTTAACTTTTTAATTTCGCCGCTAGGGGCGCTGTAAGTCCTCTCAATGGATTCTCCAGGCTCACTTACCTAGGGGTAGACCTTACTTCCGTGACCCTAGGAGGCTTTGGTTCCAAATAAAAGCCGTGCAACGCAATTTTGAAACACCCTGTATATTAACTCGAACTTATCAAAAACTTAAACGAAATGTTTTTAAAAATATTCATCTTAATTATTTTTAATCTATGATTATATAAAAATAACTATTTCTAATTGTTTATCAATATTCGAACCAAACAAAATACCGTTATTTTAAAATAACTCGTTAGTATAATATGCCTAGTGTTTATCATTCATATTTTTTTTAAACCCAGACTTGTTAACCTAGACAATACCGTTTAAGCAATTGAAAATAATAAGAGACAAAGCATCACTCTATGTTTACAATTAATTTCGATAAAATCAGACTAAAAATTATAAATATTGGACAAAAACTGTGAAATTTTAGTATGAAATGGCGTTCATGTAAGTTTTTAGAATATGTTTTTATCAGTCTTTGAGTGATATTTCATCAAGAAAGTATACTTTTTTTAAAAGGTGAAAAACATGTTTCATCTTAAAATATAGCGTCAATCGGTCGTTGTGATTGGTGGATGCATAATAATTTGAATGACAGTACTTGCTTTGTAACTGCGACCTTATCCGTTATCTAAAAAAATGGAAATATTTTAAAATTGAGAATTTTTTTGAAAAATCGAAGGGCTTACTCGGAAATCCGGAAGGAATCCGGACATTTTGATACCATATATGTGTCATTCGGTTCAGTAATTAAAAAGCCTTTCTCTGGAAACCGCTCACTAAAAACTTTTTTTAGAATAGAGAGATTATTTTCATCGGTGTCGCGAAAAAACCGTTCAATGCAAAAACCGTTCCGACGAAAACCGTTCAAAAAACAAAAAAACTCATAGCTTTACACATGTAATAAATTTGTTTGTTTTTTATTGAACGGTTTTTGCATTAAACGTTTTTTTTTTGTATATCCTTTTCATCACTTAATAACTTTTATAGTATTTTTAAACTAAACGTTTCTATACTGAAAATTTTTCAATACGAAATAAGCAAATTTTATACTTGAATGCTTATGATAGGGAGCACTATTTATTTTAACATATTTTAAAATAAACACTTCGGGCTATGGAGCATTTTATATGAACCAATTGTAAAGGAAAGGTTTTAGTATTTTATTCTAATGTAAAGGTATTTTCACTCGTTGATGCTTTCCATAGATTTAACACTACTTCAATATACGACTTTTTAAAATTTCTTATCGATACATAGGGGAGAGTGTTGTACCTCTGGACAAAAATCACGTTTGGATTTTTCTAAGACAGGTGAAATCACATTTTTAACATTTAAAGTGCCCAACCAAGTTTTTTTTGACTGTAGTTGTCCTAACCTTAGCAAAGATGGTAATATTTTTTATTAGCTAAAATATTCAAAATTGGATTTTTAATTCATTTTAATAACTTGACGAAATTTGTGTCCATAGGTACAACAACGTGCTCTCCTTATGGACAGACCCAGTTGTACCTCTGGACACCCTTATAAAGGAAATTTTTAGTTGAAAAAAGCTTAAAATGAACATTTGTATTGGTGTATTACCTTTTAATAAACTATTTCAAGCATTTTTAAAATTGGGAATAGATTTTTAAAAGCAATGTAGTTTTAGATCGTAAATGATCATTAAAACGAAGTTGAATGATAAAAGTCTTGATTTTTTACCAAAAATACATAAATCACATGGGATTTTCAGATCGAAGTTTGAGGTAATAGTTTCATCAATCATGCTGATAGATCTGATCACTTCACTGATCCATAAAAACAATTCGATCGACACTTAGTTGTGCAAGCATTTGGTGGTCGCAAATCTTCATCGGTGGAAATTTCAAGTTTTTTGTATTCATCATACTTAAATGCGATAGGGTGCTTAAGATTTTATACCATATTTTACATTAAATGCAAAGTAAAACCAAAAATTTTAAAAAGTAGTTTAGATCACAAAATATTTGATTGATTTTTCATCTAAAAAACACTTGAAAATAATCGCCGACAAATAGATAACCATTTAGAATGAATTTAATATGCATTAAAATGCATTCACTTTAATGAAACCTGATTCAAAAACGCCGATTAGCTTACAGACACCCCCAAGAACGTGTCCGTACACCTACAACACGTATGGTGTCCGAAGGTACAACACCAGGTGTTTTTGCATTTAAAGTTCTATAAAAAATAAAAAAAATTGAGATCTGACAATTTCTAATATAAAAAATAAAAAGTCAAAATCTCGGGGATTCGCCCCTTATATCACATTTTATCGTAATATAATTTAAGGGGAAGAAAAATATTAATGTAGTGATGCACTAAAAAAAACTTTGAGCACCTTAAAACAGTAAATTTATTATATTAAGTAAAAATATTATTTTAAAGAGCTAATTTAACGTTAGCAACTAGATAGCATCTGTTTACATTCAAATTCAACCACAAATTCAAGTTTCCATTTTTTCCCGAATTTTAAAATGCGGTGGCTGAAGGTACAACCGTCCTTAGGTACAGCACTCTCCCCTATGTGTATAAATATCTTATAAGTCTGTAACATACTTATATGCACATATTTTATTAACTGTGCGGAGAATCATGGTATAATGCACTGATATGTATATAATAAAGTTCTGTTTTTACTGATTGATGATGTTTTTTTCTATTTTAAAATAAATAAATTTTCTACTTTAAAATCATTGGAGTTATTTTCTAATTTTTTTTATTTACAAGGCAATAAATACTACGGGCATACGAGTTTAACAATTAACGCTCGTTGTGATGGCTGTGACTAACTAGAATATACTATACAATGATAATAATGAAGTCCATAACAGAATATTTGGGTAATAACCATATACAGGGTGTTCGAAAACACCGTGGATAAACTTTAAGGGGGGTAGAAAGGACCTAGACAAGCATATTTGAAATGGGAATGGTGGGGGGGGGCCGCAGATGCAACGTTAAAAAGCTAGAACCCTTAATGTAGTGCGAGGGCGTAACAAAAGGCGGTTTTCCTAAGACCCGTTTTACGAAACAAAACATAATGGAGTGAAAAAATTTATTGCATAAGATACAGCAGCATCTATACTACTTCCACCATAAATTTGAACAAAATTGGACCACTTTTAATGGTATTTTTTGAACCAACTTCCATAAAAAATACCATTCACTAGGGATCAAATATTGCCCGTTTTATAACTCACCCCACGGGTTAACAAGTGGTCCAATTTTGTTCAAAGTTATGGTGGAAGTAGTATGGATGCTGCTGTACCTTATGCAATAAATTTTTTCACTCCATTATCTTTTGTTTCGTAAAACGGGTCTTAGGAAAACCGCCTTTTGTTACGCCTTCGCACTACATTAAGGGTTCTAGCTTTTTAACGTTGCATCTGCGCCCCCCCACCATTCCCATTTCAAATATGTTTGTCTAGATCCCCTCTACCCCCCTTAAAGTTTATCCACGGTGTTTCCGCACACCCTGTATAGCATGAATTTGCTCTAATAGGAAGAACTGCCCAGTGAATATTGAACATTCCCAGTAAAGGAACAGTAAACACTGTAATGAACAGTAAGTAAATGAACAGAAGAACCACATAAACTCAAATAATAAGGAACCTAATTGTTCTGGAGACTCCCAATAAAATTCCGTAGTTGCAGGAAGATCTCATAAATGTGGAACAATCGTTTATTCAGGTAAAATAATGTGTTGTAGCTGTGAATTTTTTTTTTTTTTGAATTTGAACCCAGCTTTGAGCGAACAAAAATGAGACCTGTAAGATAAAAATTGGCATCTTAAAGTCTTATTTTCCGAGTTTTAAGTGTGCTGTTTATACCTTTTCTTGTTTCACTCAATTATTCAGATGTTTTTCTTTGCCAAATAATAATGTAGAGCTCTACACTTTTGAAAATGGGGGAGATGAGGAGGTGTTCATTTACTGGATGATTTAAGGTTACACATGACATAAAATGCATAAAATTTTCGATTTTCCAATTTTGCCTTTAAAAAAAAGTATGTAATCTTACCTTTCCAAAAATATATAATATGTGTAGTTTTGAAATATGAAAAGCCGTCAAAAAACGCGTTTACTTTTGTATTTGTAACATTTTTTATAAGCCTTTAAAACTTAAGTTCCATTTTTCTCAGTTTCAAATTTTTTGATGCTTTGGTACACTTTTAAAAAAATCTATTATAGTTAGAGATTCCAAATTTTCCCTACATATAAACCTTACTAATTTCTAAAATAATACCCTCTGAATAACCAGAGTTATATTTCAATAGAAAAAAGGTTTTTTATGTCTTAAATTTGATTGATTTTTGAAACCTAAATTTATAATTTTTTTTAATTAATTGTTGTGTAGCTAAAACAAAGAGGATGCTTATTATTATCTATCAACTTATAATCTATAGCTGGTCCAAATTTTAAAGTAAAATGTTCAGTAGTTTTTTTTAAAATGTACCTTTACAACACTTAGTCAATATGTATCGTAGAAACTAAGTCCATTTTAACTATAAATTTAAATATTAAAATATTTATTTTTTTTATTTTTCTTGTGTTATATATAAACTACAGTATCTTGACTGCTCTCTGTAAAAATTTTAAAGATGGGAATGCATTTTTAATTATATTTCTGAAAGAAATTGGTAAAGCTAAATTTCACGTATTTTGGCTGTCGAGATGTCTTGTGTCCCCTTAACTGACATTTCCGCAGTGAATGAACGGTCGTTCATGAACTTAGTAAATGAACGGGGTGTGTTGATCAGAAAGTCTATGTTAAAACATGGTGTTTCGAAATTTCACTTCGCAGCTTTAGTTTTAAACAACAACGCCTCGTAGTATCACGGGAATAAAGTTTTCCTATAGTAAAGTGACCATGGGGTGGGTGTCCCAAAAGAAACCGACTTTTGAAATTGTTAACTCACCACCCCAAGAATTTGATTAGTTTTTCATTTTCATTCCAGGTGCATTACCTTGGGCGTAATTACACTAATTAGGTTGGAATGAGCTGATTTTGATGCAAAAACACGATTTTTCATGCTTTTTTTTTCAGTTTTTTTGTTCAATTAAGTTGTGTGAAATTGGGTTTTTTCCAGTTTACTAGTTGATATTTGTGTCTTTATGAGTTTTAAATAAATGAAATCCACTTAACTTTTTCAAATTATCTGAAATTTCACAGTTGAGATCACAGTTTTCACCTTTTCATCTAATTTTGGGTTGGAATGAGCTGGATTTGAGCTGTATCCCTTCATCAGGTTATGAAGGACCCTCTAAACTTTCAAAATATGCAAAAAAGTGGATTTCAGAAAAATATGGAATGAGCTGGTTTTGATAGCAAGCACCTCATTTCAACAGTTTTAGTTTTTTTGAAAAGTTTACAAGATTTGTTTGGTTAATCAGGATTCCTCTATAAAACTATTAATTTTTCTGATCTGGAAATACGTATATCATAATAGCTGAGAAATAATATGTATGGAAGCATACCTTATTTTTAAGAATTGACCGAGAAAATAATTTCAAGTGGGAATATGGCAAATCCAAATGCTCATTCACTGGGCAACCCACCCTAGAGTTAAATATAAATAGTTCCTAAACATGCCCCTTCGACCTAAAATAGACACTAGGAATCCTACTATTCTTTGGTAGTCCAGGGATATCTTCCCAGACATTTTTAAATAAGTTACATTGAGACAAAATCCTCTTAAAATTCCAACATTTGGGAATACTGTTTTCAATTGAATTTACTTTTATACTGGTGATCAACTATATAATCTATCTAATGAATTTTGTACCAAATTTTCACCGTTTCTTACATAAATACAGGGTGGTCCTAAATTCGTGTTACAAACTGGGTAGGGTAGGTAGAGTACATCAAGACGAACAAGAATTGGTATAGAAATGGGGGTCGCAGTTACACCGTTAAAGAGCTAGGACCTAATGTAGTGCGAGAGCGTTACAAAAGGACGTTTTGCAAAGGCCCGTTTAACGAAAAAAAAAACATAATGAAATGAAAAAAATTATTGCATGAGGTACAGCAGTATCCTTACTACTTACTTCGTAAATTTGATAGAAATTGGACCACTTGCTAAACCATGGAGTGAGTTTTAAAATATGCAATATTAATCTTTTAGCCAAAGAATGGAGTTCCTTTACATTAGTGTAGTGTAATGGTATTTAGAAAAATGATGATCGGGGAAGGAATTTTCAATGATCATACAGTTTCAATGATCAATGATTGATCATTAAAAATTCCTTCCCCGATCATCATTTTTCTAAATACCATTAAGGAACTCCATTCTTTGGCTAAAAGATTAATACTGCGCGTTTTAAAACTCACCCCAGGGTTTAGCAAGTGGTCCAATTTCTATTAAATTTATGGTGTAAGTAGTAGGGTGGGTCAAAAATATTTTTTTTCACATTTTCCCAGGGGCACAGCGACAAAAGGGTGTCAAATGGTCTCAAACTAACATGTGTAAAATATTATTCGATTATAATAAATCTTTTTGCCTCCGGATTGGCCTCAAAGTTTCGATTAATATAGTAATTTCATGTAAAAATGGACGAACGAAAATCAAGCTTTTACCTCGATTGCACAAATCCGTCATGAATATAAATGTGCACAATGGTATAAAAATCATCATTGAAGACTATAAAATAATTATAAATGAAACCAGAGTTGAAATACTTGAGTTGTAATACAACATATTTTGAAATATCTCAATGGTTAGAACTGGAAATCAAAAACTTCTCGCTGGAATCATTAAAATGTGCGAAACCTTTATTGTCGGTTGAGTAGGATGGTAAAAACATTAAATTTTTAATAAAAATGGATATGTCAGAAGGTGGGTACCTTTTTTGGGTTATAGGTTTCAACCCCAAGGAAAACATTTGGATAATAGTTTAAAAGTTGGGATTTCCTTGAAATTTCTTGGCATATTATCTGTTAAGTAAACTGAGAGCGAAAAAACTATCTGCCTCGAACATTAACTCTAGATTTATAAATAAACCGGTATACTTTAATGAACACCTTTCTCCAGAACTGAAATCCTTATTTTTTCAAGCAAGAGCATTCAAGGTTGAGAGGAATTTCAAATATTGTTGGGTTAAGAATGGTAAGATTTTTCTACGTGAAAACGATTCATCCAGGATAATACGTATTAATTCATCTCACGACTTCAACAGTGGATCCACTAACTGATGAATTTGACTTCCCTGTTAACGATTGTGTTTTCATTGAAACTCTGGATGATTTCGTAAGTTTTGTAAATTCTAGTCCAGCAAATTGTAAATCAAATTTTATAATATTACATCTCAATATCAGAAGTTTACGTGCAAATTTTGATTATCGACAAAAAAATTTAATTCATAAAATTTTTTAAAAATATGAAAAATTACATATTTTTGTTTTATTTGAGGCCAATCCGGAGGCAAAAATAGTTATTATAATGGAATAATATTTTACACATGTTAGTTTGAGACCATTAGGCACCCTTTTCTTGCTGTGCCCGATAGAATTTGTAAAATTTTTTTTTCGCCATAGGAAAATGACCCACCCTAGTATAAGTAGTACGGATACTGCTGTACCTCATGCAATAAATGTTTTCATTTCATTATGTTTTTTTTTTTCGTTCTAGATCTAGAGGACAGACTTTAATGAAATTTGGTATAAACATAGGTTGATATAATACCCAATAAATAAACATTCAAAAATTATAATGCATGCTCAGGAGTAATAATAACCGTCAGAGTTGAAAGGTATGAAATAGCGGTAATAGAATTATGCAGGCCTCCTTGAAAGATTTTATACATGAATAGGACAGATTAAAAAATTTCCTGTTCATAGAGCCTACTTTCTTAGAAACACCGATTTAGGGCTCTGAAGGGTTTTTGGAGGGGGTTAGCGAGATGCAATTCCCTTATCTAAAGGAACTTCTTAGAAAGGGTTGAAGTCTATAAACTTGGCTGCCCATTCCATATGGCGAATATCTTCCGTTTTAATGAAAAAAGCTAACCTGACTCCATAAAGTGGATGATTTCCATACATTGAAAAGAAGAGAATAATGGTCTCCAATATATCATCACACTACCTGCAATCGTTATTTTCCCCTTATGAAAGACGTAGGGGGTTTGGCATAGACTTTAGAACATTCCTACAAAGCTCATCAAATCTCCGATTCCATAGTAGTCAACTTCACCTAAAATGAAGGACTGACGGAGCATTTCTGGTTCTCTCCACATGAGATTACATCGAGAATCAGTGGTTCCATTAAACTGAGACCTAACAGAGAGGAGAATATTCATCTTAGTAACTTTACCCGATTCAAGACAATTTCTGATTTTAATTTGAACAGTTGCAGATCCCTTCATGTCTCTCTAAGAAGAACCCTGACAGTTTCAGGTAGTGTATTGATATCTAAGATACCATTATTCACCTTTTGAGGGATTCTGTTGGTCGAAATTTCTTTTCAATGGATAGAAATCTTCCACTTTATGGAACTCGTCAGGTTAGCAATTTTCGTTAAAACGGAAGATATTCGCCATATGGAATGGGCAGCCAGGTTTATAGACTTCAACCCTTTAGAAGAGGTACAGGGGCCTCTAGATAAGGCAATTGCATCTCGCTAACCTCCTCCAAAAACCTATCAGAGCCCCAAAACTTGGTTTCTGAGAAAGTAGGCTTTATGAACAGGACATTTAATTATCTGCCTTATTCATTCTATGAAATCTTTTAAGGAGGCCTGATTATACTGGGAGGGTGTCGTAACCCTTATAAACCCACTATTTTGCTTTATTATGGAACCGTTATTTGATACCTTTCAACTCTGATGGTTATTACTCCTGTGCATGCGCGTGTATTACAATTTTTGAATGATTATTTATTGGGTATTATATCTATATCTCAACCTATGCTCATACCACATTTCATAAAAATCTGCCCACTATATCTGGAGAGAATCGAACAAATGAGCAATTTCTCTTAGTTTTGAATACCAGTGTATAAGTGTTTATAAATTATGAAGTAATAAGTAAAAAAGATCTTGCTACTATAATTCAATAATGAGGAAAAATTTGGGGGAAATTATCTCTATAATCCCCCTAATTCACCCATGTCTTCAGTAATAGTTCCTATATCATTTGGGACCCTCTAGAACCACTTACATCATAATAAGGGGCCTCACTTACTAGACAAAGAGGGGTATCCCTTACCCCAATAGGCTAAAATTATGGGGTAAGTGGGACCCCCCGTTAAACAATTCTTTTGTAAAAATTCAAACTGCAGTATGTATTTTAGGTTAAACTTTGCACAACAGTTCAATAAATATATAAATTTAATGAACACTTAGCTAGAAATACTTCTTTGAAAAATGCATCTTGAACTCTCAAAAAAAATCCATTCTAGGAATATATTTTAAATTAGTTCTATAATCTTAAAAAGAAATGAAACAAAAATCAAATGTATGCAAAGCCCATACCAGTGTGACAAACATAATCAATAACATAATCAATTCGAGTAAGTGTGAAAGTACCTGAATATTAGTTTGAATAGAAGGGAGTGACCCACTTACCCCAGTGACCCACTTACCCCAAGGGAACCCAACTTCATTTCAGCACAGGTGCAGGTTCAACTTTTTGACTGAAGGTATAGAATCCCATGCCCGGTAAGGGGAAAATTTTTACACTTAATGTTTGGCTTTTTAAACTTTTTTTTGGCAACAGTTCTCAGATAAGCAGGAGCACCAAATTGTTTTAATTAATTTAACAATAACTCTAATTAGTTAACATGACTAGGGCTACTTGAAAACCCAGAAAATCCTTATAAATTTCAAAACCTTGAACCGTGCATTGTCAATCAAAATAGGTTGAGGAAACTCTATAGAATGAAAAAGGTTTCCAATCTCAACCCCCTCAAAATAGAATCGATCCGTCCTCCGTTCGTTTTCGGCCTCAATTTACTTTGAGTGATTGGGGGGAGGGGTGAAGAGTCCTCCTCCTCAAACACCTTCTCTTTCAAGACTCATTTGGGAAAATGGACAGATCCATCAGTGGAGTAGACAGAGGGGTTGTTGGGCAGGTGACACCATGGGTTTTTTTTTTTTTTTGATGTATGGATTGATTTGTCGAGAATAGTGTCCGGTTTATCACTTCGTGGAGTTGGGATGTAGAGTCTGTTCAAGCGAAGAAAAAAAAGTGTTTTCAATTTTAGCTGTCATGGCTGTACTCGCCACAAACGAGTGCCCCCCTTGGACCAAAAAAATTTCTTAAAATGAGGTAAAACCCTACTTTTACAAGTCAAATTACAAAGGTTTTTCTGGGGGAGGACCCCCATACCCCCAGTGGGACCAAGTGGCGTAGCCAGGAAAAAAGGAAACTAGGGAAAGCCCTAGAAGTGTTACGCAACATTTATGGGACACCTTGTATAGAAAGTGGAAATATTTAAGTAAATCTAAACCTTTATAAACTTAATAGTTTATAAAGGCTAAAATCTTGACGTTACGATTTCTAAAGCTATCTATGGATGGGTTGTAACGGAAATAGGTGGCGCTACGAACAGAGTTTACAGTTTACTTCCGGTTTAATACATTGGCGTTAATTTTGTGCGTTGGCGTCATTCAAGTTTGTTGATCATAGCTCGTAAACTTCTTATTTTGTTTTCGAGTTACGTTAAGAGTTAATTTTTACTCTAGTTATTGTTTTATCATTCTTCTCTTTGCGAAAATAATTTTCGCTGAGAATAGGAAAAGTGTTGGGTCAACTTGTTGTGCATTTGGACGCAGTATGAAGTCGTCAGGAATTACTCCATCCTCTACTAAAGGCAAGACTCAACTCACTGTACAAGAGGTGTCAGTTGATCATCGCTCGTTCTTAACTTATTTTGTCAAAAAAAAAGTTGAGAAGTTGAGCAATGTTGGTTATATTTTTCAACAAACATGTGGTGGACTATACAACCGTTACCTTCACCATTGCCTTCAGAACTGACTTAGCCACTTCGTTCTTCAGCCGTTCTTGAAAAATCTTCTTCGTTCTTCTTCAGCCGTTCTTGAGAAAGTGTGGCATCACCTGCGACTGACAGTCAGCTATAAAAGTGAATCTTCTGCCTTGCAGCAATATCTTTGTATATCTTTGTAGTAGCTGTATTTTGCCCTTTTGGCCTCTCTGCTTAATCTTTTAGCAATATGTTTGTTGTTTAATAAGTTTAATGTTTTTATAATATTTAGTGATCATTTGCCCTTAGGATCTTTAGCATCAATTACTAAAAACCCATCCATGTGCTTGCACCCTGCTGATAGTCAAGTATAAAAAACAAGAAATAAACTGTAGGTCATATCATTAAAAAGAATTACATACATTTTAGTTATCTTTTAAACTTTAAGAAACGTTTTATGAATGCATTTCATAACAGGCAGTCACAATAATAACAATGAAAATTTTAAATAACTAGGGAGCTACCGCCCCCTGCTCGCTATCGCTCGCCAACCCCCGTAAACTGCTGAAGCAGGACCTTTTGGAATTGCTTCGCAATTCCCACAAATTCCAACTCGTTGAACTTAACACACTTTATAAAACAATTAAACAATTTACAAAAAAAACGTCAACCAACTTATTAAAAATACTTCAAATCCCCTCCATGAATAAATCTCCCTTAAAAGTTTGAGTATATATTAACTCGAACTTATCAAAAGTTTAAACGAAATGTTTTTAAAAATATTCATCTTAATTATTTTTAATCTATGATTATAAAAATAACTAATTCTAATTGTTTATCAATATTCGGACCAAACAAAAAATATTATTTTAAAGTAACTCGATAGTATAATATGCCTAGTGTTTATCATTCATATTTTTTTTAAACCCAGACTTGTTAAACAATACCGTTTAAGCAATTGAAAACAATAAGAGACAAAACATCACTATATGTTTACAATTAATTTCGATAAAATCAGAATAAAAATTATAAATATTGGACAAAAAGTGTGAAATTTAAGTATAAAATGGCGTTCATATAAGTTTTTAGAATATGTTTTTATCAGTCTTTGAGTGATATTTCATCAAGAAAGTACTTTTTTTAAAAGGTGAAAAAACATGTTTCATCTTAAAATAAAGCGTCAATTGGACGTTGTGATTGGATGCATAATAATTTGATTGACAGTACTTGCTTTATAACTGCGACCTTATCCGTTATCTAAAAAAATGGAAATATTTTGAAATTGAGAATTTTTTTGAAAAATCGAAGGGCTTACTCGGAAATACGGAAAGAATCCGTACATTTTGATACCATATATGTGCCATTCGGTTCAGTAATTAAAAAGCCTTTCTCTGGAAACCGTTCACTAAAAACTTTTTTTTAGAATAGAGAGATTTACATTTGTAATCTAATATAATAAAAGTCAATGTGGGTGTGTATATTTGTCTTCTATACAAATCCACAGTTTACTTCCGATCTGTACCAAACTTGGTATACCTACGTAAAAAAAACTCAAGAAAAAACATAGGCTTTGTTTCGAAAACTTTAATTGACCCCCTGACCCTCTCTTGACCCTTTTTATGGTCATTTTGCTGAAATAGCTTTATTTCTCCTCCACAAGAGATCTGTTCACCCCATTGTTAGAAAAACATAATGAATAACAAGTTTTTGAAAGAATAACTAGATATAAGTCTATTTAAAAATTTTGGCAATAATCTTAAAATATAATTAAATGAAATTTAAAATTTTAAAACTGGTAATTAACTATATTTTAAAATATTTTTATTTCAAAGTTCATCTAGCTTTAAAATAAAAAGTTTCATTGTTGTTAAAATAGTTTCCATGGAAACGAAAATGTAAATAAAAAACGATCATTTATTGTAGCTTCAAGAAAGTTGATTTACAAAACCAAAACAATTGAAAATGTGAAAGTGCTTTCAACTAGAAAGACACATTTTTTCATAAATTGCAACATGGAATACGGTTTAGTTATTGATTAATTTCACAGAAAAAGTAAATTAAAATCTGTATGATTAATCAGGGGTTCTAAATAGGCATATTTTAAGTAATTTTGGGAGATTTAAACTGATTTTTTATGGGGATCATGAGGTTAAATGTAGAAATTGTTCAAATATTAAAATGCTTGATAACTGGATGTATTTTAATACCTTTCACCTGGTAAAATAAGGTTAAAAAATATTGAATATTTAAAAAAAGAAATCCTAAAGTTATAAGTTCACCCGTGCAAGGCCGGGCATATCAGCTAGTAAATTGAATGAAAGCAGGTTATCACAATTGCAGGAACAAACATTAAAAATTATTATCGCAATAATTGTAACTTAAAAATTGCTAAAAGAATTATAACTCAAAACTACAATAATTATACAAACACAACACGGCTACGAAGAACGCATGTAGAAATTTACGAAATCGCCAAATTCCGCAATCACATCTCCGGAGTCCATTCCCAATAAATTTCTACCTAATAAAAACAGTAAAATAAAAATTTAAAAAACATTTTTGCATGGATAGGTGACTACGCCTTTTATTCTTATGAAATGAAATATTTTCAAAGGATCAAAATGAAAAATTATATTTTTAACCAAAGGGTAAAAACGACGTTTTCGCCAAATTGCCAAATGCATCTACAATAGTAGTATACGGGCCACTTGGTGCCGCGGAAGTGACGTCATACCACGTGACCGGAAGTGGGCGGAGCTAGTGACGTCAGAGGGCGTGGCCAATGACGTAGACGGAAGGGGCGTGTCGGGAGTTGAGTTGAGTTGTTTACCTCCTGCTGCTGGTTTTGTGGAGTTGAGTTGTTTACCTCCTGCTGCTAGTTTCGTTTTAGCGGAGTTGAGTTGTTTTTTAAAGTTTAGTTTTTCGGGTATGGCAACGGTATTTTCACGTGTAACTTTGACCGACATTTTTGGTTTCATTTTCCGAAGTTGAGGGTTTTTGGACTTAAACTTTTTCAATAGAATTTTTTAATTTATTGCATTTTTGAAATTTAAGTTTTACATTTAATTTTAACGTGGCGCCATCTAGGGAGTATATTTTTAATAACTATTTTTAAAGATCTTTAATTAAGCCTTATTTATTAAATTATTAATTATTAAATTATTATTTTTAGATGACTTGTACTTTATTTCAGTCTGATTTATAAGTTATTAATTTTATGGGACTTTACTTTAGCCGGATTTATTAAATTATTAATTATTAAAATATTAATTTTACAGAACTTGTATTTTAGCCTGATTTATTAAATTATTAACTTCAGCCTGGTGTACTATTCATTAACATAGGGTTGCCAGAAAATGTAATTCAATGTGTTGCCGGATTTAGCGTCATATCTCTAATTTGGCTATTTTTCTTTAATAACAAACTTAATTCAATAAAATTGTTTTAATATTTTAAAATTGATTTTATCTTACCAACACATGGCAATTACTTTTATTGGCAGATAAAGTACTTTCAGCTTTTATTCAACCTACCATTACATGCTTTATTTAATTTAATGTTACATTTTTGGGAATGTATGACTACCCAACAAAGTTTTATTATTTTCGAACATAAATCGTGGACCAATCATTTTATAGGATACTTTTTTTCAACCAATCAGAGCATTCTTGCTTAAAATTTAATTTCTCTTCAACACTCTAATAATAACAAAATCACTTAATTTAATAATACTTTTTCATAAATTATTTTTAAAATTGATTTCAACTTACCAACACTTGACAAGCACTTTTATATTATGGGGAAAGTATTTGTGTTATTGCTACCCAATACGCTGAACTTATTACTTGTAATAAATATTTTTTAATATTTTAAAACATTACTCAATTTAAAAATTCGAACAAACAAAATTTGAATTTAAACTTTTCATCTGCTAATAATTTTCACTGTGGTTAAATACTAGTTACATTTCAATCAATGATTTCCAATTAAGTATCACATTTCATTAGTTTAATCTTACTTGCCTTTTGAAGCATCAGATTTATTAATGTTAGCTAGACTTTCCAACCCCTGAAAATCAATTTAATATTCCATGAATGTAATTTAATTCTTATTTCAAAAGCCTACCATTTCCAGCAATTATAGGTTCCTATAACGGATCTATTGAAAAAGATGCGTAATTTCAATAAAAGTACGAATGCATTCAGTATGCTATATCCTGCTTCAGACTTGAATGAACAAGATATCCTGAAAGGAGTCAAAGGGGTTTGTTGAAACAGGATGGAACATTATACCACCGTGAATCATCAAGGACCCTACTCTTGGAACGATAAGAAAATGAAGGTTATCAGAAAAACATGTTTGAACGAATATAAGCCATTTTCCAATTCAGTATCAAACTTTTCTAATTTTAGCTTACCTGCCTATCATTTTATAGAAATTAATTAATATTAGATAGCATTATAACTCCTGAAAATCAATTTAATGTTCCAAAAATATAATTGCATTGTTATTTACAAACAATAACCTACTATTCTAAATTTTGATAATGTTATTCTTCAACCATTTTTTTTTTAATATCAAACTTTAATTCAGTTAGCCTCAAGCTTTTAATTCAGTTTTCATAATATCCTTTTCAAACATCTAGTACAGTTTACTTTTAAACATTTTGAAAATCAACAAACTCTTAGTTTAAAAATCCAAATTTTTTTCTCAGTTTTTTTCCTAATTTATATTCCACAAATAAAATTCATTTCTTACTTTCCTACCGTTCCAAACTTATATTTCAGATTTGCTATGAAATTATTAGCCTAATATTTCCAAAAATATATATTCAGTTTACTTTCATTCAGTTTTAGTCTTAAACATTTCTTATTTTAACTAGAAATTGACAACCATATTAAAAAACACACATTTTATGTTACACATTTTATTGCACGGGGTTAGCAGTTACAATTACACAAATAATACACACAAAATATTGTCTTTTAAAAGGGTATTTATGTTTACAATTTTTCAATTCATTGAAGGGAACTTGTGGACCTTTGGGTCAGAGTTTTCAATAACTTTTTTTTCCCAAAAATATTCCACACTATTGGAATCTGTAAATAAGTGCATTGAAATAAATTGACGTTTGAGTATGAAATGAAATTGACAAATAATTGAATCTACTCTAAAAGGATGTTCCAACATATAGCTGTATGTGATTACACCCCCATGGAAGGGTGGACCCTTATTTTCTTTCGTATTGTGCAAAGAACTTTTTTTTGTTTACAAATTATACTAATTAGATTTTACCTCTTAAATCCCTAGTTCAAACATTTGTTATGCAACTTGAATAATTTGACGCTGAAAGGGAGGCACTGTAGGATTAAAAAGTTGTGTCTTCTACTATTAAATTCAAGGTGAACTGATTGATTTAAAAAATTTAACTTTCAAACGATCAACGAAATCTCTATTTAAATCTTGTTATGAACAAACGATTTTACACAACATAACATTAAAAATATTTTTTCCCACACCCTGTAATTAAATCTTAATTTTTTTAAACTATAATTTAAACACAGAACATTTTACTTTTTGTATCATCAGTAATTCATTTAGTTTTTTTACTTTGATTTTATATTTAACTTACACAAATAAAACAATAATCAACATCTAAATTAGTTTTCTATGTGAAAAGGCAAGTACTTACTGTGTGTAGTATCCGAAAGCACTGTAGGTGTATGGTGGTAATTCGTAAAATATTCGCATTCCATTTCGTTCATCAACGGGGTAGTTATGCAAATATCGCACCAATTTCTCATCTTTTTGGCACGGCATTCCTGGTATCTCCTTTCTTGGATGTGGTATTCCACATATTTTGAAGTCCATGGACTGTTGTCATCTTCAAAAAACTGCGTTTTGCAAGTATTGCATGTTTTCCAGAAAAAATTTGCGCTTTTTACTTCCCAGAAAGAAAACACAAAATGCCTTGCCTCAGGAATTATATCCGTGGTCCAAAACTTAACAAACGTTGCAAAATAGCACCGTGGCAATCTATTTATCCGGGCAAAGTTCCATGTTTCCATGATATTGTCTCGTTGCATTTCTGCACTGGGTGCGTCCTCACATACTTGTATGGTATCAAAATCCGTTAATGGTAGATCTTCTTCGAACGCAGGCACATTTACGCTGGAAATTAAATCCACCCAACGCCGATCCTTCTTCTCTAACCATTCACTCACTAAATATTTTTTTTACAGTATTTGGCAGATTTAAATTATAAATTTGAGGCAAAAACTGTATAGAATCCAAAATCACATCAACACAAACTTGGGAGAGAGAAGACATCGATGCACACTGAAATTTAGGATAATGCTAAAAATTCCGGGTGGATCTTATCAAAGCAAACTCCACCGTGAAAAGGGGGAGAAGATTAGTTCAATGGCATACCCTGATAAAAGGTATTTCGTAAATAAAAAAACGTGCTTATAGAACTATCCTTTGTAGGCGCCACTAACCGAGTTTAATATTTATGTTGGAAAATTATTTGCAATATATAATTTCAGAAAATTAAATACTTCATTTTAAAAAAATCTACCAACCTGTTTGAACACGGTGTGATTGCATGAATCATTGTAGAACAGGAAGTTCTTATCAGAAAATCCGGTTCAGATAACACGTGTACCGCAATATTTTCGCTGCATGCATTCATTCTCTGTTACGTGAAACCAAATTTTACCATAAAAATTCTTAATTTTATTCAATTTGATTTCAGTTTCAGTGTTATTTGCCCATTTCTCACAGATTTTTATCAATTTTAATTCTATCACGAGTCAGCGCTTGAATGAATCTTATCGTTTTGAATGGAATGAGGTATCATGGCATGCCGTAAGTTCAGGCCTTTTACAAGTTTTAATTACTATTACATTTTGAAAAGCGCAACACAAAAGAATGTTCCAACTTGGGGGAAGGAACCAGGTTATTACAACTTCTTGATATAAATGAATCAGAGGTTACAGGATCTTATTCGAATGTAAGGATGTGTTATCACAAGAAAAACTTATCACTAATTGAATCATTGTATGGAGACTAGATCTTTGCAATATTTACTAAATAAACGCCTAACACCTGAATTTTTGCTGAATAAAACCCAAACATTCACCTATTTCACACATTTATGCAAAAAATTTGAACAAAAGTTAGTTTTTTAGTTAAATTTAGTGCTTTTTAAGAAACTTTTTACCAAATAAAATAAAATTTTATTACAACAAGAATATGGTTTCACCATTTCAGAAGTTTAAAATAATTCGGTTTAATGTTATATATGCATTGCAAAACACAGTTTTTCAACAAAATGTGCAACTCCAGCAAGCTTATTTTTAGGCATGAGTGAGACACGATATTTTAATTACAGAAGAATTTGTATCATTATTTTGGGAAAAAATTCACTTGTAGCCATTCTAATCAAAGTTATTTCTGGCATGGTTTTACTACCTATTGGCGATTAAAACAAGACTAGAAATACAGAAACTAGAAATACAGAAATAATCACTTACACATTTTCTTTAAAAATCAACACATTCGAACTCTAGGTATGAATCACAATGGAACAGGAAGTTCTTATCAGAAAATCCGGTTCAGGTAACACGTGCATTTAACTATATTTTCTCTACATACTCTATCTCGGGTAAGTGACATTTTGTTTTCTAATAAAAATGTTTAATTCAATTTGATTTCAGTTTCAATGCTGTTATGTGCCTGTTTCTCACGGATTTTTATCATTTTCAAGCAACTCCAATTCATGCGTTCGCGGATCTCAATTGTTATTTAAGGCAATTCAATGCGTGGTTTTAACGGGGAGGTATATCAATACAACGGAGCATATATTTTCTTCACAAATTTTAGTTTTATAAGAACAAAATTTTAAAATATTCTATTCAATTAATGGTTTTTCATAATTTGAAGCTAAAAAGACATTTCTCTAAACAAATTACATTGAGCGTATTGAAGAAATTAAACAACTTTCGATAATACAGATAAGTTTTTACATTTATCTATAAATAAACACTTCCAAATCAATGCGCATGGCTAAAAAATTTTGTATTCACTATCACACTCATGATTAACAAGTTGATAAGATATTTGGTTGAAACACTGATTCAAACATATTTTCACTCTTTTCTGCCGTACTTTATTACATTTCATACTGTTTTTCTGGTCCATATTATTTGCTGTTACAAAGTGATAGATATGCGTGACAAAAATATATTACTCCCTTTCCTAATACTATTCGCATTTTTCTATTGGTTTTAGCTTTTTTACCCACTTTTCCTGTTAATTCCTTGCTGATATATATGCAAAACTCGCCAATATTAGAGTAGATATTTCCAAAATTTCTGTAAACTTGTATACCCGGCATATCTCTTTTGTTATACTTCAGGGTTAAAATCTATGAAAATTGCCTTAAGTGAACAAGCACTATAGAAAGAATTCCTTGGAAAAAAACATACTATATATAGCTTAGTATTTTTGGGAAAACATACAATTCATTGTGAAAAATATCAACAAACATCATATTACAAGCATAAATATATATTAAAATTTCGCTTGCTTTTTTCAATATTAATAAAAAGTTTCCAAATTTTTTCCTTAAAAACTTCAAACAATCAACCAAATTTAAAAAATTTACAATACACTTTTTCACATGTGTGTTACTACAGTCCAACATTATGTAGTTGTTGAATACTTTTTCTTAAATGCTAAATAATTTTTACCTAAGTGTTTAAGAACGTTAATTAATTTTATTTTCATGTTAAATATATTTTTTATTGTTGAATTCTTTTACTTTAGATGCTGATTAAATTTTAAAAAAAAATTAAAATGTTAAAATTTTTTACCAACTTGTTAACATTTTTTCTTTAATGTTAAATATTTTAAACTATTTAAATATTTTTAATGCTGATTTTTATATTAGTTGTTGCTTGAGCATGTTTTTAAGTTTTAATGTCAAAAGTTTTACTAACTTGCTGAATAGTTTTATTTTTAAATGTTAAAATAATTTTAACTAATATTATTTTAATGTTGAACTTTTTTCTTTTGTTGTAGATTATTTATTACTTTCCATGTTGAATTATTTTTTAATGTTGTTGTAGATCTTGGAATGCATTTTATAAAAACAAACAGCATGTATTCCAAATACAATACAGCATGTATTCCAAATACAGTACAGCATGTATTCCAAATACAATACAGCATGGGCATACATGCAGGGGCAATACAACATGTATTGCCCCTCTCATTTTTAATCAGTCTCCATTCCTAATCACATTCCTAAGGGATATCACAGGCTCTGAGAGTAACTTGAATATGAAACTGGTTTGTTATCATGGTGAGCAAGCTGCTGAGAATTTCAAAATTTACACAAGAGCATATGAGGTACAAAAATATTGAAAATAATCATTCTTGCGTAGGGTTTTTCAAAGCTATATGAAGAAAAAATAATTCTAAATGAGCCCCCAATCAGCCTACTTTTGTTGCAGAGAAGAACATGCATGCATGGGAAAGGGTGTATTCCTTCAAATACATGGATTCTTTTCAAAAGATTTAATGAAAAAATAAAAGAAAGATAATAAAATTGTGAGGCAATAATTTCAGCTGAATAATGTGGGTGAATACCCATGATATCTGAGTATCATGGGTATTATTCTCTCTATAATGCACTTTTCACTGATAAGCAATACTTTTCATTGAAAAGATGCATAATTATATGCATAGATAATTTTGTTATACCCTGCCAAACCGTAAGGTGAATCCATGCATAGCAAGTTATTGCTATGCATGCTTATGAGTTAAAAGTATTGCTATGCATGCTTATCAGTTAAAAGTATTGCTATGCATGCTTATCAGTGAAAAGTATTGCTTATCAGTGAAAAGTGCATTATAGAGAGAATAATACCCATGATACTCAGATATCATGGGTATTCACCCACATTATTCAGCTGAAATTATTGCCTCACAATTTTATTATCTTTCTTTTATTTTTTCATTAAATCTTTTGAAAAGAATCCATGTATTTGAAGGAATACACCCTTTCCCATGCATGCATGTTCTTCTCTGCAACAAAAGTAGGCTGATTGGGGGCTCATTTAGAATTATTTTTTCTTCATATAGCTTTGAAAAACCCTACGCAAGAATGATTATTTTCAATATTTTTGTACCTCATATGCTCTTGTGTAAATTTTGAAATTCTCAGCAGCTTGCTCACCATGATAACAAACCAGTTTCATATTCAAGTTACTCTCAGAGCCTGTGATATCCCTTAGGAATGTGATTAGGAATGGAGACTGATTAAAAATGAGAGGGGCAATACATGTTGTATTGCCCCTGCATGTATGCCCATGCTGTATTGTATTTGGAATACATGCTGTACTGTATTTGGAATACATGCTGTATTGTATTTGGAATACATGCTGTTTGTTTTTATAAAATGCATTCCAAGATCTACAACAACATTAAAAAATAATTCAACATGGAAAGTAATAAATAATCTACAACAAAAGAAAAAAGTTCAACATTAAAATAATATTAGTTAAAATTATTTTAACATTTAAAAATAAAACTATTCAGCAAGTTAGTAAAACTTTTGACATTAAAACTTAAAAACATGCTCAAGCAACAACTAATATAAAAATCAGCATTAAAAATATTTAAATAGTTTAAAATATTTAACATTAAAGAAAAAATGTTAACAAGTTGGTAAAAAATTTTAACATTTTAATTTTTTTTTAAAATTTAATCAGCATCTAAAGTAAAAGAATTCAACAATAAAAAATATATTTAACATGAAAATAAAATTAATTAACGTTCTTAAACACTTAGGTAAAAATTATTTAGCATTTAAGAAAAAGTATTCAACAACTACATAATGTTGGACTGTAGTAACACACATGTGAAAAAGTGTATTGTAAATTTTTTAAATTTGGTTGATTGTTTGAAGTTTTTAAGGAAAAAATTTGGAAACTTTTTATTAATATTGAAAAAAGCAAGCGAAATTTTAATATATATTTATGCTTGTAATATGATGTTTGTTGATATTTTTCACAATGAATTGTATGTTTTCCCAAAAATACTAAGCTATATATAGTATGTTTTTTTCCAAGGAATTCTTTCTATAGTGCTTGTTCACTTAAGGCAATTTTCATAGATTTTAACCCTGAAGTATAACAAAAGAGATATGCCGGGTATACAAGTTTACAGAAATTTTGGAAATATCTACTCTAATATTGGCGAGTTTTGCATATATATCAGCAAGGAATTAACAGGAAAAGTGGGTAAAAAAGCTAAAACCAATAGAAAAATGCGAATAGTATTAGGAAAGGGAGTAATATATTTTTGTCACGCATATCTATCACTTTGTAACAGCAAATAATATGGACCAGAAAAACAGTATGAAATGTAATAAAGTACGGCAGAAAAGAGTGAAAATATGTTTGAATCAGTGTTTCAACCAAATATCTTATCAACTTGTTAATCATGAGTGTGATAGTGAATACAAAATTTTTTAGCCATGCGCATTGATTTGGAAGTGTTTATTTATAGATAAATGTAAAAACTTATCTGTATTATCGAAAGTTGTTTAATTTCTTCAATACGCTCAATGTAATTTGTTTAGAGAAATGTCTTTTTAGCTTCAAATTATGAAAAACCATTAATTGAATAGAATATTTTAAAATTTTGTTCTTATAAAACTAAAATTTGTGAAGAAAATATATGCTCCGTTGTATTGATATACCTCCCCGTTAAAACCACGCATTGAATTGCCTTAAATAACAATTGAGATCCGCGAACGCATGAATTGGAGTTGCTTGAAAATGATAAAAATCCGTGAGAAACAGGCACATAACAGCATTGAAACTGAAATCAAATTGAATTAAACATTTTTATTAGAAAACAAAATGTCACTTACCCGAGATAGAGTATGTAGAGAAAATATAGTTAAATGCACGTGTTACCTGAACCGGATTTTCTGATAAGAACTTCCTGTTCCATTGTGATTCATACCTAGAGTTCGAATGTGTTGATTTTTAAAGAAAATGTGTAAGTGATTATTTCTGTATTTCTAGTTTCTGTATTTCTAGTCTTGTTTTAATCGCCAATAGGTAGTAAAACCATGCCAGAAATAACTTTGATTAGAATGGCTACAAGTGAATTTTTTCCCAAAATAATGATACAAATTCTTCTGTAATTAAAATATCGTGTCTCACTCATGCCTAAAAATAAGCTTGCTGGAGTTGCACATTTTGTTGAAAAACTGTGTTTTGCAATGCATATATAACATTAAACCGAATTATTTTAAACTTCTGAAATGGTGAAACCATATTCTTGTTGTAATAAAATTTTATTTTATTTGGTAAAAAGTTTCTTAAAAAGCACTAAATTTAACTAAAAAACTAACTTTTGTTCAAATTTTTTGCATAAATGTGTGAAATAGGTGAATGTTTGGGTTTTATTCAGCAAAAATTCAGGTGTTAGGCGTTTATTTAGTAAATATTGCAAAGATCTAGTCTCCATACAATGATTCAATTAGTGATAAGTTTTTCTTGTGATAACACATCCTTACATTCGAATAAGATCCTGTAACCTCTGATTCATTTATATCAAGAAGTTGTAATAACCTGGTTCCTTCCCCCAAGTTGGAACATTCTTTTGTGTTGCGCTTTTCAAAATGTAATAGTAATTAAAACTTGTAAAAGGCCTGAACTTACGGCATGCCATGATACCTCATTCCATTCAAAACGATAAGATTCATTCAAGCGCTGACTCGTGATAGAATTAAAATTGATAAAAATCTGTGAGAAATGGGCAAATAACACTGAAACTGAAATCAAATTGAATAAAATTAAGAATTTTTATGGTAAAATTTGGTTTCACGTAACAGAGAATGAATGCATGCAGCGAAAATATTGCGGTACACGTGTTATCTGAACCGGATTTTCTGATAAGAACTTCCTGTTCTACAATGATTCATGCAATCACACCGTGTTCAAACAGGTTGGTAGATTTTTTTAAAATGAAGTATTTAATTTTCTGAAATTATATATTGCAAATAATTTTCCAACATAAATATTAAACTCGGTTAGTGGCGCCTACAAAGGATAGTTCTATAAGCACGTTTTTTTATTTACGAAATACCTTTTATCAGGGTATGCCATTGAACTAATCTTCTCCCCCTTTTCACGGTGGAGTTTGCTTTGATAAGATCCACCCGGAATTTTTAGCATTATCCTAAATTTCAGTGTGCATCGATGTCTTCTCTCTCCCAAGTTTGTGTTGATGTGATTTTGGATTCTATACAGTTTTTGCCTCAAATTTATAATTTAAATCTGCCAAATACTGTAAAAAAAAATATTTAGTGAGTGAATGGTTAGAGAAGAAGGATCGGCGTTGGGTGGATTTAATTTCCAGCGTAAATGTGCCTGCGTTCGAAGAAGATCTACCATTAACGGATTTTGATACCATACAAGTATGTGAGGACGCACCCAGTGCAGAAATGCAACGAGACAATATCATGGAAACATGGAACTTTGCCCGGATAAATAGATTGCCACGGTGCTATTTTGCAACGTTTGTTAAGTTTTGGACCACGGATATAATTCCTGAGGCAAGGCATTTTGTGTTTTCTTTCTGGGAAGTAAAAAGCGCAAATTTTTTCTGGAAAACATGCAATACTTGCAAAACGCAGTTTTTTGAAGATGACAACAGTCCATGGACTTCAAAATATGTGGAATACCACATCCAAGAAAGGAGATACCAGGAATGCCGTGCCAAAAAGATGAGAAATTGGTGCGATATTTGCATAACTACCCCGTTGATGAACGAAATGGAATGCGAATATTTTACGAATTACCACCATACACCTACAGTGCTTTCGGATACTACACACAGTAAGTACTTGCCTTTTCACATAGAAAACTAATTTAGATGTTGATTATTGTTTTATTTGTGTAAGTTAAATATAAAATCAAAGTAAAAAAACTAAATGAATTACTGATGATACAAAAAGTAAAATGTTCTGTGTTTAAATTATAGTTTAAAAAAATTAAGATTTAATTACAGGGTGTGGGAAAAAATATTTTTAATGTTATGTTGTGTAAAATCGTTTGTTCATAACAAGATTTAAATAGAGATTTCGTTGATCGTTTGAAAGTTAAATTTTTTAAATCAATCAGTTCACCTTGAATTTAATAGTAGAAGACACAACTTTTTAATCCTACAGTGCCTCCCTTTCAGCGTCAAATTATTCAAGTTGCATAACAAATGTTTGAACTAGGGATTTAAGAGGTAAAATCTAATTAGTATAATTTGTAAACAAAAAAAAGTTCTTTGCACAATACGAAAGAAAATAAGGGTCCACCCTTCCATGGGGGTGTAATCACATACAGCTATATGTTGGAACATCCTTTTAGAGTAGATTCAATTATTTGTCAATTTCATTTCATACTCAAACGTCAATTTATTTCAATGCACTTATTTACAGATTCCAATAGTGTGGAATATTTTTGGGAAAAAAAAGTTATTGAAAACTCTGACCCAAAGGTCCACAAGTTCCCTTCAATGAATTGAAAAATTGTAAACATAAATACCCTTTTAAAAGACAATATTTTGTGTGTATTATTTGTGTAATTGTAACTGCTAACCCCGTGCAATAAAATGTGTAACATAAAATGTGTGTTTTTTAATATGGTTGTCAATTTCTAGTTAAAATAAGAAATGTTTAAGACTAAAACTGAATGAAAGTAAACTGAATATATATTTTTGGAAATATTAGGCTAATAATTTCATAGCAAATCTGAAATATAAGTTTGGAACGGTAGGAAAGTAAGAAATGAATTTTATTTGTGGAATATAAATTAGGAAAAAAACTGAGAAAAAAATTTGGATTTTTAAACTAAGAGTTTGTTGATTTTCAAAATGTTTAAAAGTAAACTGTACTAGATGTTTGAAAAGGATATTATGAAAACTGAATTAAAAGCTTGAGGCTAACTGAATTAAAGTTTGATATTAAAAAAAAAATGGTTGAAGAATAACATTATCAAAATTTAGAATAGTAGGTTATTGTTTGTAAATAACAATGCAATTATATTTTTGGAACATTAAATTGATTTTCAGGAGTTATAATGCTATCTAATATTAATTAATTTCTATAAAATGATAGGCAGGTAAGCTAAAATTAGAAAAGTTTGATACTGAATTGGAAAATGGCTTATATTCGTTCAAACATGTTTTTCTGATAACCTTCATTTTCTTATCGTTCCAAGAGTAGGGTCCTTGATGATTCACGGTGGTATAATGTTCCATCCTGTTTCAACAAACCCCTTTGACTCCTTTCAGGATATCTTGTTCATTCAAGTCTGAAGCAGGATATAGCATACTGAATGCATTCGTACTTTTATTGAAATTACGCATCTTTTTCAATAGATCCGTTATAGGAACCTATAATTGCTGGAAATGGTAGGCTTTTGAAATAAGAATTAAATTACATTCATGGAATATTAAATTGATTTTCAGGGGTTGGAAAGTCTAGCTAACATTAATAAATCTGATGCTTCAAAAGGCAAGTAAGATTAAACTAATGAAATGTGATACTTAATTGGAAATCATTGATTGAAATGTAACTAGTATTTAACCACAGTGAAAATTATTAGCAGATGAAAAGTTTAAATTCAAATTTTGTTTGTTCGAATTTTTAAATTGAGTAATGTTTTAAAATATTAAAAAATATTTATTACAAGTAATAAGTTCAGCGTATTGGGTAGCAATAACACAAATACTTTCCCCATAATATAAAAGTGCTTGTCAAGTGTTGGTAAGTTGAAATCAATTTTAAAAATAATTTATGAAAAAGTATTATTAAATTAAGTGATTTTGTTATTATTAGAGTGTTGAAGAGAAATTAAATTTTAAGCAAGAATGCTCTGATTGGTTGAAAAAAAGTATCCTATAAAATGATTGGTCCACGATTTATGTTCGAAAATAATAAAACTTTGTTGGGTAGTCATACATTCCCAAAAATGTAACATTAAATTAAATAAAGCATGTAATGGTAGGTTGAATAAAAGCTGAAAGTACTTTATCTGCCAATAAAAGTAATTGCCATGTGTTGGTAAGATAAAATCAATTTTAAAATATTAAAACAATTTTATTGAATTAAGTTTGTTATTAAAGAAAAATAGCCAAATTAGAGATATGACGCTAAATCCGGCAACACATTGAATTACATTTTCTGGCAACCCTATGTTAATGAATAGTACACCAGGCTGAAGTTAATAATTTAATAAATCAGGCTAAAATACAAGTTCTGTAAAATTAATATTTTAATAATTAATAATTTAATAAATCCGGCTAAAGTAAAGTCCCATAAAATTAATAACTTATAAATCAGACTGAAATAAAGTACAAGTCATCTAAAAATAATAATTTAATAATTAATAATTTAATAAATAAGGCTTAATTAAAGATCTTTAAAAATAGTTATTAAAAATATACTCCCTAGATGGCGCCACGTTAAAATTAAATGTAAAACTTAAATTTCAAAAATGCAATAAATTAAAAAATTCTATTGAAAAAGTTTAAGTCCAAAAACCCTCAACTTCGGAAAATGAAACCAAAAATGTCGGTCAAAGTTACACGTGAAAATACCGTTGCCATACCCGAAAAACTAAACTTTAAAAAACAACTCAACTCCGCTAAAACGAAACTAGCAGCAGGAGGTAAACAACTCAACTCCACAAAACCAGCAGCAGGAGGTAAACAACTCAACTCAACTCCCGACACGCCCCTTCCGTCTACGTCATTGGCCACGCCCTCTGACGTCACTAGCTCCGCCCACTTCCGGTCACGTGGTATGACGTCACTTCCGCGGCACCAAGTGGCCCGTATACTACTTACAATGCTTTTGCTTGTAGCTTGTAACCGGAAGCATCAAGTATCGGTTAACACGTGATTTTATTTTTTTTTTTCATTATTCAACCCATCTATACTCGAATGCAACTTAAGTTGAGCCTGACGTCATGGCCACGCGGAAGAAAATCTGAGTAAACAGAAATAAGCCTGTTGGATTGCTAGAAGCCCTTATTGGCTGGCGAGTTGTACTACTACGCGCTACGCCACTTTAAAAAGTAATAATACTGAACATTTTATGCATATTGAGATGAAAAGATGCTTAATATACCGTGGATTTAAAAAACTAATCATTATTCTAAATTGAAGCTCTAAATTTCACTCAAAATTCAGACACCTCGCGGGGAACTACTTTCTTTGGTTGCTCTCAGCATATTTCTACAGGCTCAAGTTAAGTTGCAACTGAGTATATACTCTTACCATCTATACTAAATCACTAACTTACCGATTCTATCTCGATTTTTACTTGTCCGCTTACAACACGCAACCGTACAGACGATACAGAGGTTGACAAACGTTCCTGAGAATGAATGGTGTGTGTGTGTGTGTAATGGTATTAATAATTTCGCTTCTCTCTTGAGCACTTATATTAAAACCTAATCTGTAATCTAAATCCATTCCCTATAATCTTGTTCTACTGCTAACTCGTCTTCTGGTAATAAATTTTAAAAAATCGACTGCATTTGTTTCCTGTTTCGCATCTTTTATTACGCTTTGTCTGGATCGCATCTTAGTGGGTCCGGATTGCGTTGCGAGCAAGCTTTAATAAAATTCTTCCTTGTTAGAGGTTACTTTATTAAAAACTTCGATTACTACCAACCATCAAGAATCAATCGACAACTGGAACTGTTCCGTTTCTTGAAATGGGCAAAAGATGACTGAATAGTTAACTTGTTCACCAGCTATTTAGAACAAGGGGACACTGTTATTTTTTTATTATAACTTTAAACACTATTTCCTAGAAGCACATACTTTTATTCACTTCATAACATGAGTTTGCCAGTATGATACGCATTTGCCACAAAACTAATAATTAAACATTAACCCCCATTACAATCTAATCATAATCCACCACGCACCTCTAAAACTCCAACAAAGGACAGTCTTTAATACCAACTCTTATACATTCCATCAATAAACCTAAAGATCTCCGGAAGACACAACAAACTGAACGAAACAAGGCACTCAAATATCTAAAATTAATAGTATTTCCCAACTAACTGTGACCGTGGCCATAACAGCTCCCCCGCGAAAACCGGGTCACCGGACACTCCAGAACAAGAGAACGTTTTTTAGAAATGGAAAGTACTTTCGAATAAAAGGGCGGAAGTTCTAAGAACGTTCCACGGAGCGTGAAAGCGATACACGTGCATCCTTTTGTTCAAAAAGAAGTTCATATCGTCTGCAAGACCGTGTTGTGCTACAAGTGGAGTTGGAATCGAATAGGGATGGAACGACACCCCCGGGAAAAGTTATCGTTTGGGGTTATGTCCCTCGTGGGGATTGGTGCAGACGATAACGTTTCAGGTGATGGTTTGTTCTTAAGAGGAACCGTTTGGATTAAATAAAGGTTCGGAGTTTGTCCCCTTTTTGTCGGTTTTGTCCAAAGTACGAGTATCTGGGTGGGGATTACTTACTGGATACGTAGATGATGATTTATGTATGTTATTTCTTAATTTGGATGAGCTGT
This sequence comes from Tetragnatha versicolor, assembly GCA_024610705.1. Classification (NCBI taxonomy): domain Eukaryota; kingdom Metazoa; phylum Arthropoda; class Arachnida; order Araneae; family Tetragnathidae; genus Tetragnatha; species Tetragnatha versicolor. The sequence goes on from JANDEH010000079.1 coordinate 264,739, forward strand.
AGTGTTGTGAGGATCAACAATTTCTTAATAGAAAATACTTACTTATCTAATCTGATAGACAAGTTTCAAAAAAATGTTTATGGGCCGTATTCAGAAACTTTAACACGAGATGGAAACGAGACGGGAACGAGATGGAAACGAGAACGAGATATTTTAAACGAGATATTTCTACTCCACAGCTGTCGTCCGCCATATTGTTCTGAGTTTCGAAGCGCATTCCGATTGCTTTTACACTTTTTGTGGCCCGTTTAATAGTTCCAAAAAATCTAAAACAGCTATTTATTACCAAAATAAGTCCTCAGACATTAATATATTACGAAAGTAATGGATATCTAGTGCCTGTAAAAATTTGTATTATCAGTGTATAATCACTAGTGACGTTTTTAGACCGATGGCAGCATGATCACTCGAGATCTCGAAAGTCCTCGTTTCCAAGTGACCGAGGATTCTGCAACGTTCCCGTCTCGTTTTTCCATCTCGTGTTAAAGTTTCGGAATACGGCCCTAAAACAGTAACGGATAAAAAAATATCGATGAGTCTGGAACTCCTTTTCAGCTACAACGTTGATATTTCTAACGTATGAGTGAAAGTGGGGTACCATGCTTACATGCTCCTCTTTTCAGACCCAATTTTTATAGTTATGAACTCGTGCTTGTAGGTACTTATGAATGACCCTAAAATCTACTCTTCAGACTTCAACGTGTTTTGGAATCTTGGATGCGTCTGAATAATTATTCTCATCAGTATTTTTTTTCGTAGTGCAAAGTTACAATAACTTCGTTTCAAAAGCATTTTTCGATAAAAGAAGTGTATTTATGTCATTATAATTATGTTGAGTTGAGATTAAAATACGTGCATCCACTAATATATATTTTAAAAAAGAAAGATAATTTTTTTTGCCAAACCTAAAAGAGTAATAAGGTTTAACATTCAAAGCGTCAAGGGGGAGAACCTTGGGACATGGTCAAAGATACCCCATACCTCTCATGAGTAAAAAAATGTTTTATTAAAAGAATTAAATAATTTAAGAAGGCAGAAATTGATGCAAAAAAATTTCTGGAAGTAAATGAAAAAAATCAGTGATTTATGTCATGACAAAAATGAGAAAATCAGTGAAAAACTTTAAATTTAAAATATGTTGGATGTTTAATAAAAGATTATTAAACATAGATTTTTCATGATCTGTGTTAGATTTGCACTTTTCAAAATAAAATTTATGATTTTTGTACTATTATTGAAAGTGTTTCAAGGTGGGACAATAGAGGCCCACTTTTTTTTACTTTGATTATGAATTCTCTAAAAGAGATAATTGGTTGGAAATTTTTTATTAGAAGTGCAAAGATCTGTATTTAAAATATTATCTGTGTTTGAATAAATATCATTGTATGGGGGGAAAATTAGAAAAATAATTTAATAAAAGTGTCCCAAGGTTCCCCATTCTACCATATCCTACTTTTTTGCTCTAACTTGGAATTCGAAACACATTGGAACGGTAAACCTTACCTCACAGATTGATTTGCGCAACTCAACTAATCACGTGATCAGTTTGGCATTCCAAATGAAGCTTCTTAAATAACTCCAAGATACTCACCAGTCAAAAGATACATCTAAAAAAGGTAGTCTTTCACATCACACCTATTACCAATACCTGTGCACTGTACCAAACACCTTACATAACCACGTTCCGAAAGGTTCAGTGGAGGTCTTTAAAGATGAATTTAAGTCAAACCGCGAATTTTGTGTTTGTTAGAACAAATTTCAAATGCGAAATTTCCTCCTTTAAAAGTAATTAACTCCTTAAGAAAAGTTATCTTTTCTGATGGCTTTTCAAAGAATTGGACTGGACTCCCTAAATGAAATATTATTAGTGGACTAGTTTCTCAACCTGAAGACGATCACCAACTATCGCCTCTTAAGCCATGGAATGTAAAAACTAAAGTGAATACTTAATCTGCAGAACAAACCCAAACTTTTGGTCACAATTAATTTAAACGCCATTAAGGTATCCGTACACCTTTTTTAGGTCAATTTTCAGGAAAACCTCGATTTTCCAAAATTGCTTTAGAATGGTAGCCCTATTTATTAGTTTCAAAAAACACTTTAAATTTTGAGTCTAGGACATTTAGAACCGAAGTTATAGAATTTTAAAAATTACATATCTATAGTAAGTTAGGTACAATTGAAAGTTTAATTTCGTGTTTTCTCAAAATGGGTTTTTTGTGTTTTTGCTTTATCGCATTTTTAAATATCTCCTGAAGTTATTGTTGGATTTGCATGAAATTTGGTATGCATATTTTAGATATATAGGTGTTGGATCTAGACTACAATCATGGTAATATGTTGAGTAGAAAAAAATAAACAGCTTATGTAATATCATTGTTTATACTTTTTTTATGAGTTTTAAGGTATTTTAATTTCAAAAGCTCCTAAAAACTTTAAAACTTTATATTTTTCAAAACTTTTAGTCTAGATCCAAGAGTACATATTATCACTCTTTGAAATCCAATTTACAAAAGTAAAAAATATTAATAACTTTTTGTATAATTTCAAAATGCGTGTTTGTTGTTTTTTGTCCTTTTTTGACCCTATATTTTACTCTAAATTGGGGGAAAAAATTTTTTTTCAATTTTTTTTTTGATTTATAACTAAGTTTTAGGGTAACTAATGATATTTTAAAGAAAAAATTAGGATATTATCAAAATTTCAAAAAAAAGTTGTCAAAGGTGTACGGATACCTTAAGTGCATAAAAATTGTTTCTAAGAGTACAAGCACTAGATCCCTGAACAGTTTAGAAACAAGTTCAAATTTCAGAGGGGAAGCCAGAAACTAACAAAAGAGTATAAAACAAAAACTAGCTGTGTACCTGTAGTTTGTTGTCGACTGTCTTGACCACGCGGATCGGTACCTCCCGTGGATTATAATATGCCACCTTGAACTACGTACTTGTAGAAACATATAAAAAAACAAGTCATAGCTGATATACATAGGTTTCTGGTTTTTATGCGGAACATTTCAGTATTTTACAGTAACGTTCCTGGTATTTTCCAGGAACATGACTTAAAAAAATGGTCAACTCAGCTGCCCAGTTTTTTAAAATAACGTTCCATATTTTTTTTCACAGTGTACACTTAGAAAATTCAATTGGAATATTTTATGTACAAATATTTAAAATTATGATTGGAGGTGGAGGCCCATGCATTGTTTCTTTTAATGATTTTTTTCTTTACAAATGCCGTACAAGAATCAGAGTCTTGAAGATTCACAAGATTTGTTTAATGCTAACTTCCTGTTATAAAAAGAAATCATGTAATACTAGAATTATGTGAATTATTCAATATATTTGAAGTTACTAAGATATGAAATAAATCATAACAATAGAAACGTGTGATTTTAAATGCCACCCAGATACACTAAAATAAGTCTTAATTTTATTAATCAAAGAACCTATTTAATAATTTTTATCCAAGTATGATATAGTGTGAAAATAATTGAAAGTAAGTGCTTATATTTTAGGAAATGTGATCATTAGGCCGGGTCGAAAAAGACGAAATTCAAAGAATCGAAATGTAATAGTGCGGAAAAGTTGTAACACACTAATACAAGCATAACGCAAAAAAAATTTTTGAAATCGGTCAACGTTTGACCCTCGCGCAACGCGGTCAAAGTTTTGATGTTTTGGTCATTTTTAGAGAAATTGACCGAAAATCCCAAGATCACGTGATCAAATGATGTCCTTAATTTTTTCATAGTTGTGTACCTTCATTGTTAATAGTTTGTGCCTAGTTTCATTAGTTTACATCCCCATATTTTAAAGCAATAAATTTTTAAAGTTTTAAAACTCCTGTAAAGTTGTTTTCTCCGCTTTCATAAAATAGCCATAACTCAAGAACAGCTGCAGTTAGATACTTGCAACTGGTGTCATTCAATGCACACTATTTTTCTGGTTAAAATGGTGGGTATCACGACTTTCTTCCTTTATAACAAATATTCAAAATATACTTAAAATTTAAAATCAAAAATTTAAAAATTAAAAAAAAAAAAACAAAATTCTGATAACTGGTAAAAATGAGGTTTTATTGCAATTGAACATCTACTATGAACTTGTTTTCAAAATTTTAAGTTGAAATTTCAATGTTATTTCACTGAAAAATACATTGCCTTCGTCTTTTGTATAGTCTCATAGAAACTTCTTTATGAACGGTTAAGTACTAATAAATTATTAATAAAAAGTAACAAAACTGATTATTCTATTAAATAAGAAGGACATGTTAGTTTTTAACTTATATTTAGAAGTAAATTATCCTCCATTTTCCCATTTAAAAGGGCGCTCCGCAAGTTCAAAGTCACCTTTGCTTTCGAATGTAAGGCATTTCTTCCCGCGGCTTGAATGTTGCTCTTATAAAAATCCTCTACGCTTTTGATGGCCAGCTTTGGTTTAGGTCATCCGAAAAAACGTCTTTATACGGGTGTGGGGGTTCTTCACTTGATTACAACTTGGCAAAGAATCTTATTCGAGAGATCTGTTTAAGAAGTCTTTCTACTTTGTCTACGACATAAATCCTCCCCATTCGTTTGTTTCGTTGTTCATATAGAAACCTAACTACAAGTTTTGGTATTCTTTTCAACTTTTAACAATTGCAGTCAATCAACATGCAATTCAACAATGCAATCAACATGCAATTCAAAAATGCAATGTCAATTGAATTTGTATACACATTCATTTCACATTGCATTTTGTAAATGTCCTATAAATATTAAATGCACTTGTAGAAAAAGGGTCAACGCATGTGATTGTCCAGTCCACCATTGATTGACTACAGTTGTTAAAAGTTGAAAAGAATACGAAAACTTGTAGTTAGGTTTCTATATGAACAACGAAACAAACGAATGGGGAGGATTTGTGTCGTAGACAAAGTAGAAAGACTTCTTACACAGATCTCTCGAATAAGATTCTCTGCCGAGTTATAATCAAGTGAAGAACCCCCACACTCGTATAAAGACGTTTTTTCGGATGACCAACACCAAAGCTGGCCACCAAAAGCGTAAAGGATTTTTTAAGAGCAACATTCAAGCCGCGGGAAGAAATGCCTTACATTCGAAAGCAAAGGTGACTTTGAACTTGCGGTGCGCCCTTTTAAATGGGAAAATGGAGGATAATTTACTTCTAAATATAAGTTAAAAACTAACATGTCCTTCTTATTTAATAGAATAATCAGTTTTGTTACTTTTTATTAATAATTTATTAGTACTTAACCGTTCATAAAGAAGTTTCTATGAGACTATACAAAAGACGAAGGCAATGTATTTTTCAGTGAGATAACATTGAAATTTCAACTTAAAATTTTGAAAACAAGTTCATAGTAGATGTTCAATTGCAATAAAACCTCATTTTTACCAGTTTTCAGAATTTAGTTTTTTTTTGTTAAATTTTTAAATTTTATTTTAAATTTTAAGTATTTTGAATATTTTTTATAAAGGAAGATAGTCGTGATACCCACCATTTTAACCAGAAAAATAGTGTGCATTGAATGGCACCAGTTGCAAGTTTCTAACTGCAGCTGTTCTTGAGTTAAGGCTATTTTATGAAAGCGGAAAAAACAACTTTACAGGAGTTTTAATACTTTAAAAATTTATTGCTTTAAAATATGGGGATGTAAACTAATGAAACTAGGCACAAACTATTTACAATGAAGCTACACAACTATGAAAAAATTAAGGACATCATTTGATCACGTGATCTTGGGATTTTCGGTCAATTTCTCTAAAAATGACCAAAACATCAAAACTTTGACAACGTTGCGCGAGGGTCAAACGTTCACCGATTTCAAAATTTTTTTTTGCGTTATGCTTGTATTAGTGTATTACAACTTTTCCGCACTATTACATTTCGATTCTTTGAATTTCGTCTTTTTCGACCCGGCCTAGTGATCATACAATTATAAAAAGATGATTTCTTCCAGAATTGCTTCAATATATATAACGTTTCTCCAACGTTTCTCCAATAACGTTTCTCCAACACCTATCCCTTTCATTTTAACACTCGAATATACTTCTATTCCTTTCTTATTTAAAAGACTTACATGTATTTTATCAGCCCATTATGAAGCGTAAAGTTTTAATGCCATTAACATGATATTTGCATATTTATAGTGTTGATAATGTGTGCTAGACTTCAAATTGCCGCCGTAAGTCTGGCGATTTTGCAGAATTTTGATTTCCTGAAAGCAGATAGGTTCGTTCTCCTCTTTCATATTTTTCCTAAGATCGTGATCTCAGAACTTAATGGGAAAGTTTAAATAAACTCTCAATTAACATAGAACATCGTAAAGCTGTGTTCCGCTACTCACTAAAGTAGTATAACTGCATATGAACAACTATCTTTAAGTGATTCTTACTAGTAAGATAGCATAGAATATTACTTTAAAATGTAAAGTGTTCTCAGAAGTTGAGCATAGTGTACGTAAACAGAAATAATTTTAAAGAAATATATTAATTTCAAACAACACTTACTATGCATGTGATATTAATTTTCAAAGGTATAAAGTTAGTTAAGAAAAAAATAATTATTATACCATTTTAAAGCTTTAATTGAATCGTTTATTTCAGAAACAAGTTAAACCCCATCGGATTAACACATCGTTTAATTTGTTTCTGAAATAAACGATTCAATTCTAAATACGATTTAAATTAAAACATTGGAATTATAAATAAGTAGATGAATTTTATCCATCCAATTTATCCGTAAATTGAAAATTATTTTAGTGCAAAATTGTTTAAATGACAGTTATTAATTTTATTTAAAACTTAAATGTTTTATTTACAGTGTTAATTTACATTTACTTGAGAAGTTACATAGTCCAGTAACTTGGTGTCAAAAATAGGGTGTTTCAGGAAAAAAATACAGAAGTTTTTTTCTCGACGGTTATATATGTTTTCGAGGATGATGAATCCGAATCTGGAATTTGCATACAAAATTTCGAATGGCATTTTGGTGAAAATTCGAAAAAACCCTGAAATTTCACCTCATTTTTTGTTTGTAGAACGGAAAGTATGGGTTTGTCATGAAAATGTTAAGTGCAAAAAATAAAGATGATAAAACAAGCTACAAAATTGTCAATTACAACTTTTTCGTCAGACTAATATTTTGGCCGCTAGAGCGCGTTGAAAATAGGGCAAAATTTGCGCCTGCGGGTAAAAATCCAGAAAATCGAACTTTCATCTAAAAAATAAAGTATTTTTTAAAATAAGGTACTTTAAAAACTAGTTTTATAATGTTTCACATGAAAAAAACCATCTATTTAGTCTATTAATTAGTATTTAAGTGCATTTTCCTCAGCAATTTTCCTTAAGAACGCAGTTTCAATAGAAGACAATAGTGTAATGGTAAGTAAGTCGCTTGATGAAGAAAACATACAGAAGTTTTTTTCTCAAAGGTTTTACATGTTTTCGAGAGTGCTGAATCCAAATCTGAACTTTGCATACAAAATTTCGAATGGCATTTTGGTGAAAATTCGAAAACACGCTAAAATTTCACCCCTATTTTTGGTTTTTTGCTAGTAGAACGGTAAGTATGGGTTTCTCGTGAAAATGTTAAAAGTAAGAAATAATGATGATAAAACAAGCAATAAAATTATCAATTACAACTTTTTCGTCAGACTAATAGTTTGGCCACTAGAGAGCGTTGAAAAAAGGGCAAAATTTGCCCTAGCGGTGGAAAAATCCAGAAAATGACCCTTATATTCCAAAAAAAGTCATATTTCGATTTAGATAACTAAGAAAAACTACATTTATAATTTCTTACATGATGTAATCCTACTATTTATCTCAAATATTATTTATTCAATGAATGTTCTTTAGGAATTCCCTCCCAAAAACGCAGGTTTTTTAGGCAAAGAAATATCCAGTTGTTATTTTCTTTTTGTCCTAATGCACCGATTCTCAATGAAAACTTTTGTTAAGCATTAAAAGTTAATTTTTTATCTAGTACGCTCATTGCTTTTTATATTATCCTCTCCTGCTCACAAACTTATAAAATCTATGAATAATTTTTTTTTCTGGAAAACTATAATTTTCTGTTGTTGATTATAAAAACTCCTTGCATGATGATTAGTAATGATACCAAAATTCACAATAACTTCTTGACACGTGCAATTATAATATTTAATTATCAGTTTCTACACCCAGGAACGTGAATCCAATTGATTTGTTAGAGATGAAATTAAGCATAGCTTGGTTATAATAAAAAATTACATGGTCACAGAAAATTATTCTAGTATATTCTTTAAAGTGATGAACATAATGGTTTTCTCCATTCGGGAATGGGGTTATATCATGTAAGAAATTATAAATGTAGTTTTTCTTAATTATCTAAATCGAAATATGACTTTTTTTTGGAATATAAGGGTCATTTTCTGGATTTTTCCACCGCTAGGGCAAATTTTGCCCTTTTTTCAACGCTCTCTAGTGGCCAAACTATTAGTCTGACGAAAAAGTTGTAATTGACAATTTTATTGCTTGTTTTATCATCATTATTTCTTACTTTTAACATTTTCACGAGAAACCCATACTTACCGTTCTACGAGCAAAAAACCAAAAAATGGGGTGAAATTTTAGCGTTTTTTCGAATTTTCACCAAAATGCCATTCGAAATTTTGTATGCAAAGTTCAGATTTGGATTCAGCACCCTCGAAAACATATAAAACCGTTGAGAAAAAAACTTCTGTACGTTTTCTTCATCAAGCGACTTACTTATCATTACACTATTGTCTTCTATTGAAACTGCGTTCTTAAGGAAAATTGCTGAGGAAAATGCATTTAAATACTAATTAATAGACTAAATAGATGGTTTATTTCATGTGAAACATTATAAAACTCGTTTTTAAAGTACCTTATTTTAAAAAATACTTTATTTTTTAGATGAAAGTTCGATTTTCTGGATTTTTACCCGCAGGCGCAAATTTTGCCCTATTTTCAACGCGCTCTAGCGGTCGAACTATTAGTCTGACGAAAATATTGTAATTGACAATTTTTAGCTTGTTTTATCATCTTTATTTTTTGCAGCTAACATTTTCATGACAAACCCATACTTTCCGTTCTACAAACAAAAAAACAAAAAATGAGGTGAAATTTCAGGGTTTTTTCGAATTTTCACCAAAATGCCATTCGAAATTTTGTATGCAAAGTTCAGATTCGGATTCAGCACCCTCGAAAACATATAAAACCGTCGAGAAAAAAACTTCTGTATTTTTTTCCTGAAAAAACTACCAAGTTACTGGACTAACAAGCACACTGTATATGAGAGGTCATAACTTAAAAGATTGTTATAATGAGGAAGTTGCATGATTTTTTTATATTTTTTTAATCGATTCCTTTTGCAAAAATAAGCAACTACCCAAAATTTGAGGCCGATCGAGAAATTTTTTGATTGCCAAAAAAATTAACAAAAATCCCCTTTTTAAAAGCGCGCGAAAACGCCAAGAGTTTGGATGTGACGTCATGTAAAGCAATGGAGTTGATGGTATTATTGTTGACGTCATCTTATAGTTTAAACAATAAACGTTTTCAGTCACGTGTTTTTTTCTCGACTTTTAAATTAAAATATTTAATTACCTGTACATTTTTTTGAAAAACTGACTAGATAGTTCATTTTACCATACAAAAAACCATACGAAACACTTGTTTGTTTTTGAAAATCTGACACATGCAACTTCCTTATTCCTGTTTTTTTAACTCTTAATATTTGGTTTTGTCGTAAATACAACTGAAATATTTCGATTAGTTTTCAATTTATGGCAATATTTTTATTATTTGCCCTCTGAAACAACTTGTCCATTTTAACGGGGGGAAAAAGCGAAAAAATGCCGAAAATTTTCCATCATATATTTCAAATGGTATATTTCCCAGGAACAGCTTCAACTGAATATCTAACTAAGTATAATTCTTCGCCAACACAAAAATCTCCAATTATTTCAAAGGCGGCCTGAACCTTGACATTAACAAGCCTCAAACACACACACAAAGTTCCTACTATCACAAAACAAATTTCCCAATTACACAAAAAATACCCAGCCAACACACAACAAGATCCACACACTCCAGAGAGATACTCTCAATAAAAGAACCAAAACAGATTCGATGTCCCAAACTTGTGACCCTCACCGAGATACCAGAACTTTTCGGACCGATCCCCATTGTAGCGGATTGGCGTAACGCATCTTTTTGTTCTTGGACGAAGTGACCCGGGTGACCTATATGAAGATGGGATAGCAAGAGAGAAAGTGAGATCTTTCTAATTGAAAGGAGGTGCTTAAATGGGACGATCAAAATGGAGAGGGGTTCAATTGGACTTTTTCCTCTACCACTGACGGTTAGCTTTGGCTGTTAATCGGTCTTGATGGGAATGGAATTCTAAGTGTGGATATCGTCTCTATTGGATTACCTTGCTTCTCTTTGCGGTGGATCCCTTTACAAAAATTGAGGTAAGGGTTAAAGTCTGAAGTGGGGTTTCTAAATTCGTATCGGGATGTTTTTGTTTTCTCTATAACTGTGGTATCGACCATCGCTAGTTAAACCAAAAGCGGGAGTAAAACCTCGCATACTAGAGTTGGTTAGTTGGTTTAGGTTTTAATGGCACTTGGTCCTCACAAGAACATATAGCGCCAAGCATACTAGAGTTGATAATACAGGGTGTCCCAAAAAAGACTGACACATTACATTTTAAAAATCAATAACTCAAAAACTAAATAAGATAAAAATAAGCGGTTTTTTGAATTCTACTCTGAAGACCAAATAATTTTATGACACATATTTTCGTAAAGCGTAGTTCAAAAATCCCCCTACACGTGGGAGCACTATTTTCCATTATCTCCTATGGGGAGATTGATACTTTTATGCCCTGTTGGGGGATTTGGGAACAATGATTTAAGAAAATTTGTGTCATAAAATTCTTAGGTCTTATGAGTAGGATGCAATAAACCGCGTATGTTTATCTTTTTTAGTTTTTTAATTAAAAATTTTTAAAATGTGTCAGTCTTTTTTGGGACACCCTGTATCAACTCTAGTATGCAAAGTTTTACTCCCACTTCTTGTTTAACTAGCGATGGTCGATACGGGCGTAGTTAATCAAAATATGAGTAAATTTTAAAAATTGACTTCAAAATAAAACTTATATTTATTTGATTTTGTATGGAAGTTATTTTTTTGTAGATTTAATTGTTTTATGTTTGATATTTTTTTATTTGATAGTATCGGTTGATGTATTTGGATCTTTAAATATTGCGTCTTGAATTTCTAAATAGCACTTAACTATCATCTTTCATATTAAATTTTGATGTCCCTTAAACTTAGTCGATCTCCTCTCCTCTCCTCTGTAAAGTATTTCTTTCTCTCAATTTCTCCTTACCATATACATTCTAAAATATTATATTAAAGAGTATGGTAATTTTCACTCGTGCCTAAAAATTACGGATTACTTCTTCTTTTTTGTTAATAATTACACATCTTAGTTTCTTATCAATGAAATTCAGGCCATATAGGTTCTTCTAAGATTGAAAATATGTTATTCTGGATCAAATTACAGTATTAAAAGTTTAAGGAGCGTAAAGTTGCGTCCATGATAATCAGGGTTGGCAAAAACTCGGGTTTTTTCAATAAAACCCTGAAAAAAAATAAAACTAGGTTTTTTCCGAAAAAGTGTGGGATTTTTAAAAATTAAGTGGTTTTCTCCAACACAGTAATTGTGTTTTTTAAAAATTAAGTGGTTTTCTCCTATTTTTCAAATTTTAGTGAGTTCTTCCTATGTTAAATGTGTTCTGTCAAAATAATGTTAGTTTTTCCATAGTTAAGTGTGTTTTTTCAAAGTTGAAAATTTTAATACTTTGAAAAAAAACCGACTGAAATTGTAAAAACACCCCTTATTTATTGAAACCATGTTTAAATTTTTAAGGAACCCACTAAAATTTAAAAAATATCCTAAACTTTGAAAAAACCCTTTCAATGTTGAAAGAAATCAAACTTTGAAAAAACCCTCTGAAATTTAAAAAATCTTCCTCAATTTTTTAATATCTAGTTTAACTTCAAACGTCCTAAATTGTGAAAAACTCCATTCAATAATGAAAAAAACCACTTAATAATGAAAGAACCTATTTAACTTTTTAAAAAACACCCTGAAATTGAAAAAACACCATTTAATTTTTGAAACCTAGATTAAATTTTGAAAAAACCCATTAAAATTTAAAAAATATCTCCTGAACTTAAAAAAAAATACTGAAATAAAAAAAAATCCTCCTTTTTTTCTTATAACTAGTTTGAACTTCAAACTTCTTAAATTTTGAAGAAACCCATTTGATAATGAAAAAAAATTAAAAAAAAAACAACTTAAATTTTAAAAATATCCTAAGTTTTGAAAAAACCCGTTCACAATATTGAAAGAAATCTTGGATTTTAGAAAAAACCCACTCATCTGCAGTTCTTGGTATATTTTTTCGTTAAATGTTTTTCTTCAATATTAAAATTGCACCAAAATCTTGATTTTTCTTGAAAAAACCCAAAAATGGGACAAAGTATGGGTTTTTTCACATGTTTTTTTTAAACCCATTTGATCCAATCCAGCCAACCCTGATGATAATAGAGTTCATACACATTCAGGACAGGAACCCTTATTGCATCTTTTTCTTTACTATTCGGTAATCTCTCTATCTCCTCAAAACGTGTCATCTTGAGGCAGTTCATGAAATTATAAGATGTTTTCCAAGTTGAATTGGCAATGAAATAACTGCTTATTACTTTGCAACTTGGATATAATTCCAACTCCTTTTAAGTTGAAGATAATTTGAAAATACCAATAACTCCATTGAAGCTCCTATCAAAAGAATTTTACTTTCTTAAATTCAAAAAATCTGATAATTTGAACTCTTCATTTGGAATTCATTTCATGTTGGTGGTCTTTTCAGCTTTAATTAACCAAGTTCCTATCCATAGAAGTGATTGTAATTATAGTTTCTATGATTGAAGTTCATACTACTATCAAAAGCTTTAGATATTAAGGATAATAGTTTGATTGATTTTTTTACGAAATTTAGTTCTTTAAACAAAATTATTATTGGATTAAATATTTTCATTTCATTACTATACTTACATGATTTTCGGTAGTCTTAGTTAAATACACGGGTATAGTTTATACTATTATTGTCCGTAGTAAAGACTTAAAGTTATTGATTGGATTAACATGATCTTATGAATGATAATGTTTTAGGGCAGACATGCAGATTTGTTTTACCACATGGCAAAATGTGCTGTTTCTGATAGGTAAAATATTTTCAGTTTTCTCAGTAAATTCTGTTTATAGTAGTTGATATTTTACAATTCATATTAGTTCATTAGAAAAAAAATATCTCAACTGTTTAAGATACCTATGAAAAATTTATTTTTGCATTTCAGGACAATTTGTGCTATTCACATATGGATCTAAAAATGAGGTAAGGTAAAAATTCTAAACAAAAATTTACTAACCATCAAAATATTATTGTGCTCAAGAAAAATTCATTGTTTTCCCCATTTACTAAAAAATGTCCATAAATTTATTATGAATATCCTTGATTAAACATTTTCTTACTTGTGATTTTAAATAAATTTTTCTCTCTATCTTTTTCTCTAATATGAACTTTATGATTCACACTGACGTTTGCCATAGGGGGCTGTTGGTGCTGGGACTGCATCAAAGTTACGTCCCAAGAGGTGGAGAAAAAGAAACTCAATCCTCAAATTCTCTTATAACCCCCCCCCGAAACGGACAGATTGTATAAACGCATCACATCCAATCACAAACATGATCTCCAAATTTATATTGACTACCCTTCTGCCATTAATAGACATTTGCAGTGATGCCCTATATCATACAACGGCATTTGAAAATAATGTTTTAGAGTTTTCTCTCCAAAGGAGTTTTCATTTAGGAGTTTTCTCTGTGATTTTGCCCATTACAAAACTACATTAACTTCCTATATTCCAGAACGTTGTTTCCCCAACCAACCCAGACTACAACGATGATTATATGGACAACAATTACGACGACTATTCGAACCGAGACTACCCTAATCTGGACTACGACGATGACAGACAAGGTCGCTCGCTAGGCCATGACCACCACCACGATGACGTCAGCAACGATATCCCGGATCCGATGGATGACGAGAACTTCCTGAGACAGCTGAGGTCCACCATTCCCGGGATCCCTGGGGTGGACTATCCTCTTCATAGAAGCGTCCCGGACACCGGGTTCAGGTGTGAGAACCAGAGGAATCCAGGGTTCTATGGAGATGTTGAAGCGCAGTGTCAAGTAAGAATCTTAATTGACTTTCTTGTTTTAGGGTTTCATCAGTGAGTAGCGGAAAAGTTGTTGATAAGGTTGATTTTCTATAGTGGAAGCATGGCCACCTACTAAATATATACAGCTGACCACTGCAATGATGTTGTTTGACCTGTTGAGTGACACCTACTCAATTTTCATTTTGGGCGGATTTATGTCTAGGATCTTTTATTGGTGATTGCTGAAATTCATTTCTGCTACAGGGCTGGCTCTCATAAGGGGTCGAATAAGGAGAATAGTAGAATAACCTTAATAATCTTTTGGCTCCCTACCACAATTCATTAGTAGTTAGTCGTGATTGGTGGATGTGACCGTATTTTATAAAGTTCTTATATAGTATGTGTTTGATTCGATTTATGTCTAGAGAAGCTCAAAATTACACTGCACAACTATTTGTGTCATCATTCCCATAAAATTAAGGTTCAATTCCGTTAACGGTCTTTCTAAATATCGCCAATCTCTTTTGAACGCCATGTATTCAGATATAGACAAATGTTTTCTAATTTTTATTGATAAACAGAACATTTAATGACCTAACTAAACTTGTTTTTGTTGATTGGATGGAGACATTTGCTGACTATTTACAGTCGCTTCGTCTCCTTTTTCCTTTTTTCTTCTTTACTCCGTTATCACAGAGTATGGAGGTATGGAATCTCTGACTAAACGTTTTAATCTTTGAGTTGGAAATTATTTAGCAATATTTCTTTGGTGTCCAAAAGAGCATGGTGGTATTTAACGGGAATGTTAATGAAATTGAACCTAAATTAAATTATCCTTACAATTCGGACACAAGTGTAGAACAAAGATAATTCTTCTCCGTTTTCATTCTTGGCTATAAACAGCAATATTTTCCACTCCAGGTCTTCCACATCTGCCAAGAGGACAATCGCAGTGACTCCTTCCTGTGCCCCATCGGCACCGTCTTCAACCAAATGAGCTTCGTCTGCGACTGGTGGTTCAACTTCAGGTGCTCCGACACCTCCACCTTCTTCCACCTCAACGCCAACAACATGGAATCGTCCACCCAGAGCGCCATCAGCATGGTGCGCGATACCGCAGCGCGCATGCGCAGGTTCAGGTCCATGGACCAGGACCGAATCATGAACTTGTTCCACCCCAGAATGAGGTCCAGGAACATCTGGAAGAGGCTCAGATCCTCTGAGACCACCATGGCTGCGTCTTCTGAGAATGCTACTGTCGTGACCACCACCCCTGGAGCTCTCCTGATGTCCAGCACCGAGTCGTCTACCGCTTTGGAGGAAGACAGTTTGTCAAAGCCTGTCGTAGAATGGGACGAACCGAGGTCGAATGTGGTCGTGAATGAAATTGGAGTGGAAGAGAAGTTTGGAAGTTTAGAGTATTCAATGACACCTGTTGAAGGTGATGGTACGCGTATGGGACGAACGTCTACACCTGTTATGGTGTGGTCAGAACTAGACGGCGCTGTTAACACAGAGATCAGTCATAGTGTTGAAGAGGTAAGAGATGATAAGACATCTTTGGAACATTCAACAATTCCTGTTGTGGAGAAAGAAGAGTTCAACCACCCTCCTTTCTCTCGAGTTGAACTGAGCAAGGTGGTAAAAGATGCTGCAGAGGTGGTTGACGGGTCAAACAAGTCTCACGATAATGTCGGGGTACAGTTTGGAGAACTCGGAACGCCTCATGCTCTGAATACAACAGAAAATGTTGTTGATCTACACGTTGATATAACAAGCGAAAAAGTAATGGACGAGCTTCTTCCGGCGTTTTATGACCGAAAAATCAACGGAACTGATATAGTTGTTACTTCTCATGAAGAAAACTCTCTGGTAGAAAATTCTCATAAAAAAGAAAATCGGGACCAAAATTCTGAAAGAGACCATAGTGCCATAACAATTTCAAACGATAATAACTTTATACCATCCCAAACACATTCACCTGTTCATCTAGCAGAGAGCAACAATACGGGTCTAGGAAACGAGACCCACATATCCGTTTCCGTTACAATAAGAGCCACGGCAGGTATAAGCAGATTAAAATGGAAACGAATTCCAGGTTATAGGAGAAAAAAACAATCTCTACTGAAATCTAGTCCCAAGGATGATTCTGAGGATATTTCGCAGATGGATCCCATATTCATTAAAAGGATGATGGGCCAATCTAAGCCTAGAAGCAGGATCATGTGGATTCCAACTAAAAACAGCACTCTCAACCGGAAGAACTACTGGAGGATTTTTATAAACTCCATGCCCAATAGCATGCTTGAGAACACCACTAAGCTAAGTGGGGAAGGAGAAATGATGAGGGCAGGGTTGTCGAAAGACCAAGTTGCTCCAATAAAAATCCAAGATGATATCATTCATTCAAATGCAGTTGAGGAAACGACCGTTTACCCACAAACCACGCTTAACTTTGAGAGCTCGGAAATGACCATGGAGGTAATGGATGCCTTTGACCCGAGTATTGCAAGTTTTGCTTTGCAAAAGGACAATGGGGTAACTCTTCACGACCCCCAAACGGCAGCAGTTGGCGCAGCTTCAAAGATTTGCGAAGCCTTCTGTGCCAAGTTGATTCAAAGCCTACAGGCTGCAAATATGACTTCGCTGAGGAATGATAAGATGTTGGGTTCGTTGATTATTGATGATTATACCCCCCATACTGAAGCAGCATCTGAGTCTGTTGGAATGTTTGGCATTAAAGCCACAAAAGGGTACTCCGATATGGTAGAAGACCAACTCACAGAAAAAACTGACAATTCTCTGTTTATCCAAAACGATCAAGCACCTCATAGAAATACCATGAGGGAACCATATTCAAGAAGAAGGGATGAAGATGATTTTCTTATATCTAGAAACACTAACGAGGAAAGTACTCTTAAATCGAAATTAGGAAGGAGGAGTTTCTTGGGGGTGTCTACAGCTGACGATTGGGCATTCAAGCACGATCCTAGTCCAGACTGCAACGATGATCGGGATGACAGTGAAACCCAAGTGCGTGGATGGAGTGTGATAATAGACAGCGGCTTGGTGACGAAGGAAAAGACAGTAAAGCGAAGAGGGTGTCAGAGTATTTTCAATGACAGCAAAATCATAGTCATGCAGAGCAAGATACCATTGTATGATTCCAAGCTGAACAGTCCCGAAGGAAACCCACGAAACTCAAAAATCACATTCGGTTCCTCGGATCAGAGGTACTGGCTCAATCTCGTCAAAAACTGGTTGGAATCTTCTCCTGATTCCAAGAATGAATTTAGTTTTGATTCCCGGAATCGAGATATCCAGAGTAATGACAGGAATATGAACCAAGAGCTGAGAAGTGCTGAAAGTACGGGAAGTCATCAACCGGGGTCGTCACAAATGGTGGCAGATTCTGATAAGGCCCTGAAGTGGGATAGCAGCAGATTCTTTTCAAGGACTCAGGATCAAAGGCCATTCAGAAGATTCAATAACGAAGGGCAAAGGAGTCAGAGAGACTTGGAAGACAGACCTACTAATCGATATTCTAGTAACAGGAATCCAAGGTTTAGTTTTAAGGAAGAGCTTAAGCTGGAGCCTAGTTCTAGGCTCCAAAGGACGGACTCAAACAGAAACTTTCAGAACGAAAGAAGGGATTCCAGGGGTAGTAGATGGTCCGGAGACTCAGACAGAGATATAGACAGCTTGCAAAGTGATAGAAAAGAATGGCACTTGGATATGGACACGGATTCATCGGCAATGAAAGACCAACCCGGGTTTTTCAATACTGATAGACCATCAAACATAAGCAACAAGAAGTTTAGGCCTAGGAGTGGAACATTAGATGGGTCTAGTTCTGAAAACGCAAAGGATGTCAGGCCTAGTAGTAAAGGATGGTCTCCTGATCAAACTAAAATTGATGTACCGATTCCTTCAAGTGATTGGTCTCTTGACAGTGATGAAAGCAAGATACCTAAAACTCGTCAGTCAAAGTGGGATAACGATGAGGAAAGCAATGATAGTTGGGGGTCTCAACAAGGAGGCACAAATAAAGGATCCCCAAGGAGACCAGGGAGCAAACCGGCAAATTCTCCAAAGGATTGGGATTCAGAACAAAAGAAGATAAGTTCCCCTTGGTCTGGTGATGATGAAAGTTCAATTCCGGATGACAGTTGGAAGGACGTAAGCCAGTCTGGATCCAATGGCAATCCGTGGTTGTCCAAAGGAGATGACGTCAGTGGTGAGGATTTTGGGGTTAGAAGCAGTAAAAATGATTGGTTCAAAGGTAAACCTCAAGAAGACAGTTGGTCTACCTCCAGAAAAGGTGATCAGGATCAAAGATCTAAAAGAAACAATGGTAGAGGATCCGATTCCTGGTCTTCTACTGAATCCAGAGGAAAAAGAGTTTGGAATACTGGAGACAAAAGAAGCAATAAAGATTTATCAAGTTCTGGAAATGACCCTAGTCCTAAAGGTGATTGGTCATCGGACGGAGGAATAAAAAAAGCTTGGTCTTCTAGTGAAGGAAGAACCAAAGACTGGTCGAATTCTAAGGGCAAACAGTCTTCAAATGGCAAAGGAACTAGTAAGGACTGGTCATCTAATAGAGGAAAGGATGTCTGGTCAAGCTCTGAACAAAAGAAAGAGGACTGGCCATCCAGTGATGGGAGAGGAAATAAAGATTGGTCAAGTTCTGAACAAATGAAAGAAGATTGGCCCTCCAGTGGTGGTAGTCAAAGTGTTGATTGGTCATCAGGCTCTGAACAAAAGAAAGATGACTGGTCGTCTAGCAGAAAAAGTAATAAGGACAGAAATGTTCCGTCCACTGATACCAATAGACAAAAAACGGGATGGTCTTCCGATGACCAACAACAAAAGAAAGATATTACTCCTGGTATCAGACAAGGGAGAAAGGACTGGCCATCAGATGAGAAAATGGACTGGTCTAGTCCAGGAAATAGGGGAAGTGATTGGAGATCTGATGGGCCGAAGAAAAATACTGATCGCCCTTCTACTACTAAAGGAAGAAATAAAAACTGGAGGGATACACCTCAAAAAGGTTTTAAAAGTCCCAGTTCAAAAGGTGACTGGTCATCACCACCTAACAAAGGCTCATCCAAAATAAATACCAAAGGATCAGGAGCAAGATGGCCTACGACACAAGTCAAAACCGATTCCCAAGAAGACATAAGTGATTGGCCACTAGACGACGAAAGCAAAATGGTAGACTGGTCTTCTAAAAAACCGAAGAGTGACGCACCAGGATGGACAGATGACGAATGGGCTACTGATCCGAAAGGAGACAGAAGAGATGAGCAAAGTCGAATTCCCTGGACTCAAGACGATGAGTCTAGTTGGGCATCAAAAAATAATGAAGGATCTCCTAAGGAAGAAAAGAAAAGTAAAGGATCCCAAGGACAACCAGATTGGGCTTATGGACCAAGTAGAATTCCAAAAGGTTTTACAAAAGAAAAGCCATCATCTTCGAACCCATGGTCAGCCGGAAGCAAAGGAACCAAAAGGGGGCCTCCATCGAAGAAAGGAATCTCAGCAGGGGAGAGACGTAAGGGGTCATGGAACCCGGATGATTCTCAAGTGAGAGAAATTTCTCAGAGGAGATTTCAAGATGACCCTTGGGATTTATCTCCAGAGAGTGGATTTGGACCTCCAAAAACAAAAGGCCCTTTAGATTCTGGTAGCAGAAGAAAGGGGTCTTCTGTAGATTCTTCATCAGATTGGACATCAGATGATACTCAAAGCAAAGGTTTTCCTTTCCCCTCTCAAGACACTAACACCAGGAGAAGGCAACCGGACTGGGCAGCTGATGACGCTCAAGAGTCATTCGAAGTTCCATCTGATTGGTCAATGGGGTCAAAATCAGATTTGGGAAGCCCTAAAGGGGTAGGGCCATCAATACCCAGATCTAGATTATCGGGAAACGACGATTGGTCATCCGAGCCTAAAAGTGACGAGTCTATCTGGAATCAAGGGCAAAAAGGTGGAGCCCCTAGAAATAGAAAAGGCGGTACTAAAACGGCCATTGGCACTCCTGGACTCCCAGGAACACCACCTTCCAAACCATGGAAAGACGACCCACCAATGGGAAATAGCAAAGGAGATCCTGCAATGAAGGAAGAAAAGATAGTCTGGAGCGTTCAGATTAGCAGCAATGGAAAGCCTGGGAACGGATGGGTACCCATCACTCTGAGGCCGGATTTAAAAAGTAAACGAAACCAAACAACCAAAGGATCTACCATAAGGGACGAAGACTGGCCTGAACCAACGGATAGTTGGTCCGTTAAAGGGTCCCAACCAGTCTCACCTGATCCGTTCCTGGTAACAGACACTGCTACCGAAACTGTACCCACCAGCTCCCAATTTCCGGATGCTAGTAACCGCCACCAGTCCTTTTACATACCATCCGAAAACAGCAGGTACAAGAGAGAGGCTAGATTGAAAGGCCGTATCCAACCGAAAAACACCGGGTACAGAATCTACAGGGTGTTCAAAGGCGGAAAAGACGTGGAAAGAAGCGAGGATCATCATCGGTTTTACCTCACCGGTGCCGACATACTCGTTATAGGGAACTCCAACAGAGTCGAACCGAAAAAGCCCTTCTCTCCTCCTCGCAAAGAATTCAATGAGACCATCAAGAACTCTGTACCGTCCTTGACGGAGCTGAGGAGGAAGCTTGCAAAGGGAATTAAACCATCAGAAACAACCAAAAAAGAAAACTCGTCAAACGTCAAGAGGGGGTGGGACAACGTCATGCAGCAGTCAGAGAAGCAGGAGTCGTGGAGTGAGCCGTTGGACGACTCGAACGTTCCCGCATCTGGGTGGATACCGTTGTTCAGAGTCAAGAAACTCCCCAGAGACTTTCCTATCCCACCATCATTGAATCTGTATTACCAAGGCAACCAAAACGATAGTTTAAATGGCAGGGAAAAGAGTATAAACGGATCTGAAGTTGTTGAGGTAGAAACGAAGAATTTTCCATCCACTGTAAACATGCCTAATCAAGCAATAGAAAAGTACTATCTTCCAGACCTTTTCTATAAGAACACATATGTTGAAGAAAACAACAGAGAAGCCAAAGGAAATAACAACGAACAAGAAATGAAAGTAGGGAACAAGACATTACGAATCATTCCATTCTCAGACCTCATGAAAAAGCTGGACCCCAATCCTGATAAAGCTATCCTTCCAGACATCGAATCCCGAAGTAGATTCCACGACAGTGACTCAACCAGCTCGGAAGAAGAATGGAACATTCCAATTACGTCATCCCCAAAAACCTATTCCTTGAAGTTTGTAGACGAGTCTGAAATGCAAAACAGGAATTTGAGCAGCTCTTGGACTTTTGGGAACAATTCCAAAAGGAAAGATGCGTGGATTCTCATCGGAAAGGAGAATGAAAGAGAGAATACTACCTCGTCTGCTCCACAAACTTACCCCCCATCCAAGACTATACAGTTCGTTGAAAGAAACAACACAGTGTATAAGATTATAGTGGGAAACAGAACAAGTCACCAGGTTGGTCCTGGTTCCGTGTCATCGAACAACAGAGATAGTCCCAGCACAAATATCCAGACTCATGAGCATGAGTCACCAAAAAGCTATGTAAGTATTAAGTCCCAGAATGGTGAAGACGAGCAATTGAAAGAAACTTTTACAGAAACAGAGAAGCCAAAACCTAAGGCTCAAAATCGCTTCATATCGAAGCAAGAACAAGCAAGCTCTAGGGTTAACTCCCAAAGGTCTTCAGAAAGCAGGGACTATTCTTTGAAAAACAAAGACAAAAGAGTATCGAACAAGGAAAATGAGTCGAAGGAGATATCTGTTGATGCATCGAGTGCCAAAACACAAAAGGGATCTGGCAACAAGAAAGTATTTTCGTTTGATTTAAAGAATTGGAACCAAGATTCCAGTTGGACGCCTCTTCTGAGAGGAGTTGGAAGTGTTACTGCCAAAGAATCTAGCCGACATCAAAGTACACAGAGATGAGAATGAATGTCTTTCCTTTATCGGACTCGTTAAAAGGGACTGTTATTTATTTATTTATTTGAGTTTAGTGGTAGAAAAATACAATTGAAGCAGGAAGTTTGAAAACATTCTCTGTTTGACAATCATTAACAGAATTATTTGGGCCAGGAACACCAGTCATGCAGCTTTTATAGTAAAAATTATCGTTTTATGGGTAATATATTGTGTGACTGAAATGGAAATCCTAGACCTCTTATCCAAGGTGATGGTATTCAGAAATAGGTTCTAAAAGGACTTACAAATTTATTTTTCTAAACATTGCTTTAACAACACTAAGGGACCAAGACAATGGTTTTGTAGATAAGGTATCGTTTGAGCAGGGATTTTTGAAGTCTTGGACACACCCCACCCACAAATGTTTAAAGTTTTAAATAAAAAATTCATTGCAAAAAAAGAGGTTCCACATTGTGCAAAGAAGGCTTCATTAAATAAAACCCACTTAAAGTAAATTGAAAATTAATGATATGTTTGCTCAGTTTTTCAGCACAAAAGTTAGTATTAATAGCTTAGACTGATTGAATTGTAACACCGAATGGAACTGTGTGATTTAGTTAAGACTATCTAATAAATATGAATGGAGTCAAATATCCACTGAACAATAGAAGCATGAAACTTTCTAAAAATTAAAACGCTCTCTGACAAAATTAAGTGAACATAAAAACTAAAACTTCTATACTTAAATAAAATTGAAAATTAAAGTATATTCAGTTCAGTTTTCAAAGGGTTCCTTAGACGTCTTTCAATATCTAGTATGCTCACCAGTAAAAGTTGTATAGTCAGTGATTATAAAGAATAATTTATAAATTCAGAATAGTACACATGTTTAATTAAACATACAGAGTGTCCCCAAAAAGACTGACGCATGCGAACTCTTTCTTTTTTGACTCCTGAAAAAGTGCTACACTGCTCAAAACAATTAAAGGATATTGGTGGTTTTGGTACATATTGGCAAGCAAATAAAAAATTTGCTGTGGTTCAAGTTTTTTCATAAACTTAGGGTCATTTAAAAGCTAAACCCATGCAGTTATCAAATTAAAAATTTTATTTTTACTTTTTTTGAACAAAATTGGAAAATGCATTTTTTGTGTAGTTTAGCAAAAAAAGTGAAAAATCAATCAATACTTAATTGAAAACCCATTTCGCTAGGGGTATGGTTTCTCCTGACTTAAAACAACGTTGTGGGTCTGTTTGCCACCAGGTTTGTTTGTTTTTTTATGAGGGGCTGGGGTATTTTCTCCATTTTCCCCTTTTAGAGCATTTTTCAGCACCTGAACTGTTTGGGATGTATTGGAAGGGCAGCAATTCGTTTCTCAAGCATGTCCTAGACTTGTTCTATTGGATTCAAGTCGAGAGAACGTGCCGGTCGACCTCTTACTAGCAATTTCTTCATCTTGAAGAAAATCTTTAACTAGGGTAGCACAATGTTTTCTGCAATTATCATCCCTGAAAGTTAAATTATCACCGATTTCTCCTGCATGAGGGGCAACCAGATGTGTAAGGATATTAACTTTATTACCCTGAACCACCAGAAATGGTTCCTTTGGCTGTGGGGGTCTTTATTTCATTGATAGAGATGGTGCTCTATATCATTACTCCATATCTTCAAATCTGACTCTCAGTTCATCCTGATAACTTCTGATTTTTGCCTGGAGGGTACAATGAACACAAAATAACCCCTTTTTCGTGCATGAGGAAGTCAGATTTGAAGATGTGGAGTGATGTTATAGAGCACCATCTCTATCTATGGAATAAAGACCCCCCACAGCCAAAGGAACCATTTCTGGTGGTTCAGGGTAATAAAGTCAATATCCTTACACATCTGGTTGCCCCTCATGCAGGAGAAATCGGTGATAATTTAACTTTCAGGGATGGTAATTGCAGAAAACATTGTGCTATACCCTAGTTAAAGATTTTCTTTAAGATGAAGAAATTGCTAGAAAGAGGTCGACCGGCACGTTCTCTCGACATGAATCCAATAGAACAAGTCTAGGACATGCTTGAGAAACGAATTGCTGCCCTTCCAATACATCCCAAACAGTTTAGGTGCTGAAAATGATCTAAAAGGGGGAAATGGAGAAAATACCCCAGTCCCTCATAAAAAACAAACAAACCTGGTGGCAAACAGACCCACAACGTTGTTTTAAGTCAGGAGAAACCATACCCCTAGCGAAATGGGTTTTCAATTAAGTATTGATTGATTTTTCACTTTTTTTGCTTAACTACACAAAATATGCATTTTCCAATTTTGATAAAAAAAAGTAAAAATAAATTTTTATTTTGATAACTGCATGGATTTAGCTTTTAAATGGCCCTAAGTTAATGAAAAATGCTTAAACCACTGAAAATTTTTTTTTTGATTGCCAATATGTACCAAAACTACCAATATCCCTTAATTGTTGTGAGCAGTGTATTTTCACATGCTAATATCTCGGCGAATATTCAAGATATTTTCATGAATTTTTTTCAGTGAATTCTACATGACGTTAGCAACAATACTCTCACTGAGGTTTTTCTCTATCTCGTTTAGTTTTTAAATTAATTTTTTTTAATTTTTAATTTCGCCACTAGGGGTGCTGTAAGTCATTTCAGTGCATTTCCCAGGCTCACTCACCTAGGGGTAGACCTTACTTCCATGACCCTAAGAGGCGTTGGTTCCGAATAAAAGCCGTGCAACGCAATTTTGAAACACCCTGTATATTTAGCAACGTTATAAATTACGATAGCTGAAATTTATAGAGTGGGACCACTACGGGATCAGGAGTTATAGCAAAAAGAGTTGTTTTGAAGTATACTATTTCGGAGGTTAGAGTGACCAAACCTGGAGCAGAACCCACTCTACTTAAAAACCACTTAAAAAACTTAAAAAGTGGTGAGTAAAAGTGATTAAAAACAACTCTTTTTGCTATAACTCCCGATCCCTTGGCGGTCCAACTCTGAAAATTTCAGAATTTTTGTCTTATATCATTGTCAAAAACACATAATTTTTTCAAAAAATTTGAAGGATTCAAACATATTTTTTTTCAGTCAGTAGTTTTTTCAAAAACTACTGTATTTTTTCCTGAAAAATCTACCATTATTGGACTATTATAGATTTTTGTGTGCTTAATAGAACGGGAGTTATTTAAAGTTGAAGAAACACAAATTAATTTTTTTTCAAAGTTTCAAAAAAAATTACAGAGAAAATGATTAACCAAGGTCATTTTCCCGTTTGTATTATCACGGCTAAACTGGATTTAACTGTGTTTATATACGGCTTGCGCAATTACGCGAAAAGCTAGGTTCCTGAAACTGAGATACGATATAGCGTCATCTGTCTGTCATTCATGGCATTTCTTTTGACTGGAAAATAACACCGGCACACAAAAAAAAGAAGTGGAATGTACTTTGGACCGGACCTACCTACCGACATATACGAGGGTTGTTTTTTAATTAACTTCCGTTTTGCTCCTGAAAAAAAGTAGCAAGCATTTCAAAATAATTTTGCTACTGGTAGATAGGTACATTCTTAAGAATCAATTTACCTCTTTACTGAAAAAATCGGACATTTTTTCTATTATTTATCGAATTTACAAGCGCGCTCCTCGAACTCATTTCCCGCCGGCCCATAGAGAAATTCTATTCCTTTAAACTTCGTTCGCATTAACAATAGACAATCGGCAGGCAGGTGATTTTTGCAGCATGCTAATGTGCATGTTCAAAACCATATTTTTTGCATCTGCCAAGTTCCAGGCATTGGGGATTCTGGAGTTACAGCCATAATAAACAAGGCAACATCGATAGATTCGCAGGCAAAGTGTGCGCTGAGGGGGAAAACGGCTGTCCGAACCGATGTGATGCTCAACGAAAAATCAAACTTTTCATGAAGCGGGATCGAAAAACTTGTGAAAAAGTACGGTAAAAGGTCTATTTAAAGGTGATTACGTTTAAAAGCAATTAAAGATGTTTGTAACCTTCCGTTAAACCTTATTTTTAAATATTCATTTATTTTTTTTTATTTTTAAAAAATCGAAAAGGGGAAAATTTCGAAAAAGAGGATTTCTCTATGGGTTTGGCGGGAAATAAGTTCGAGGAGCGCGCTTGTAAATTCGATAAATAATAGAAAAAACGTCCGATTTTTTTCAGTAAAGAGGTAAATTGTTCCTCAAGGATGTACCTATCTATCAGTAGCAAAATTATTTCGAAATTCTTGCAGCTTTTTTTTCAGGAGCAAAACGGAAGTTAATTAAAAAAACAACCCTCGTAATTCGACCCGCTGAATCTGAATTTCAAGTCCATTTGGCCCGGTCACCCTCCAGTTTTGAGTAAAATGCAAAAAACCTCAAAAAAGGCCAAAAATTGCAAAAAAACTGCAGTCACAGCAATGAAAAAATTTTTGTGGACCCGGATCACGTATGATTTTTGTGTATTCTAAATAACTGAATCTAAATCTTAAAGTTAATTAGCCCGGTGAGCCGTCCAAATTTGAAAAAAAACTAAATGAACCATGAAAAAATGAAAATGAACCATAAGGTTAGTCACCAGTTGAAGTTTTTGAGAAAATTTTTGAAATTTGGTTAATTAACATAATTGAAAACTTTTCTCAAAAACTTCAACTGGTGACTAACTTCATGGTTCATTTTTATTTTTTCATGATTCATTTCGGTTTTTTTAACGAGCGGTACCCCCTCAAGCGGTAAGAACGGGAAACTTCCAGCGCCGTCGGCTCTTTTGATCTTTTGGATAGTGGATAAGCCGTATAACCTACGGTCGCGATCAAGTTTAGCCGTGGTATTATAGAAGAAAACAATCC
Organism: Tetragnatha versicolor; assembly: GCA_024610705.1. Classification (NCBI taxonomy): domain Eukaryota; kingdom Metazoa; phylum Arthropoda; class Arachnida; order Araneae; family Tetragnathidae; genus Tetragnatha; species Tetragnatha versicolor. The sequence continues at coordinate 291,873 of JANDEH010000079.1, forward strand.
TTGAGAGTTTCATTAAAATCCGAGGGGGTCAGGTTGAATTTTGCCATTTTTTGGTTGATTTCACATGGAATGACCCTTCTAAGTTTTTACTTCAAATTACAGGAGGTCCAATGTCACTCTGTTTATTAAAATTCTAAGTAAATTTTCTGTCTCAATGTAATATATTTTGTAGACTTTGCATATGGATGTGTTTTTCTGCAAAATACATTTGAGGAGCTAACAATCAAATCATGCTTTCTCCTTCAAATACTGATTTTCAGGAAACACAAATAACTAATCTCTCTATTCTAAAAAAAAGTTTTTGGTGAACGGTTTCCAGAGAAAGGCTTTTTAATTACTGAACCGAATGATACGTATTCGTATAAGGTATCAAAATGTCAAGATTCTTTCCGGATTTCCGAGTAAGCCCTTCGATTTTTCATAAAAATTCTCAATTTTAAAATATTTCCATTTTTTTAGATTTCGGATAAGGTCGCAGTTACAAAGCAAGAAACAATGAATTTTAAAACAATTGAAAACATATTTCACTGGTTTTTTATTATTGAAATAGATTAAATAATCATCTTTCTATTATTTTTAACAATATTTATATTTTTGTTGTTCAAACGGTTTTAATTATATTTAAAAATAATGTATAAATAATTTATATCTTATTTTTAAGTAATAAATTGATATTTTTATATTTATATTTGTCGTAGTGGCAACGTGACAACCTAATCATTATATTTACAATAAAATATAAACTCGCTTTCGGAAATTTTGAGCTTTTGCATTTATTTTTTGCAATAATTATTTTTTTATATCTTTTTGCAGGTATGTTTTTTAAGGTAGTAAAATGTAACTTTTTATTTCATAATGCCAAAACGCAAAAAAACTAGATAACACGGGTGAATATTTTAGAAATAAAGATAAAAATCGAAAATGTTAAAAGTCAAGACATTCGTGTCATTGCTATGAAACTGATACAACTTCAACGTTTGTTTGTTCTAATGAAGATAAAATTCTAAATTTTCCCGATGTTTACGATAATTACTACATTTTTCACAGCCAATCGATAAAAATCATTACAAATTTTAAGAAAGTTAAATTTATTCCTGAGATGTCTCAGTGCTTCTTAATGAATCTGTGAAAAAACATTACCTTGATGGGGAAATAGTAAAAGAATGTTTACATTGCTCTGCTATTAATTTTATTGGAATTATAGGGCGATCCTCCAATTCATGTTACTATAGAGGAACTGTTAAAATTCCGCCACTGAATAAATATCCGTCATTTTTGAAAGAATACCCCGGAGAAGTACTACCCTTGCTTTAAGAATGTTTTATAAAGTGAGTAAGCAGGCCTGACGAGAGGGGGGGGGGCGAGGGGGTACGATTCCCCCGGGCCCGGGCTTGTAGGGGGCCCGGGACCCAAAGATTTTCATATTGAGTTCTAAGAGGTATATATTTTTGAATACTTTGGAAATTAATTTGTTCTCATAAAGGTCCAAAAATGAGTAAATTCTCAGTTTTCTAGGGACATATTTTTAAAAATTTTCTGGGGGGATCACCAGACCCCCTTTATAGCTTGTTACTCATCGTATTATCAAAAGAAAACGATATTTTTAAGTTGAGTGAAATTCAGATCTTGTCTAGAAATATTCAAAAGATTACATTAAACCTATGAATGCGGTGGGGGCACTTCAGAAAATTTTTACCCCCTACCTCAAAAGGAGAAGTATAGGTATGTCGCTGGGGGCCCCCTTCCCAACCTTGTCCCCGGGGCCCGACTTGGCTCTCGGCGGCCCTGTGAGTAAGTGCAGTGAGCTGGGTTTTGTGAGGATTGCGAAAATTTCTGCGCAAAGAGTTAACGGGGGTTGGCGAGCGAAAGCGAGCAGGGGGCGGTAGCCCCCTAGTAACTTAAAAAATAACTAATTTAAAAACCTAATTATCGTTTGTTTAGTTCTATAACGAGTAACTGAGAAGATTCGTAGTCATAATTTACCTAACAACTTAAAATTAAATTAAAAAATGCATTTGAAATTTGGAGAAATCACGTTTTGATCGAACACATAGGAGGAAACATGGTTTGAATGTTTCCAAAATGGACAAAACACTTTTTTGAATGAAAATAAGGTAGTACACATTTTACTAAAGTGTTATTTTATATAATTTTGTAATTGAATAAGAGAAATATTATTGTTAGAAATTATATTCGTATCAAAAAGAGTTCCCACCAATATTTTTACATCACCAACTTTACGCTGACCAATGAGTAGGTCACATGACGAGTAAGAACAGCTATGATTGGCTGTGACTGGAGGAATCACTGTTTGACTGAAAACAGGCTCTGGAGGAAACACTTTTTGATTGAAACATCAATTTTCTAAGTAGTTTTGTTTTAGAATAGGTTAAAACTTGTTTTGGTTGAAGATAATAGCATTATATTGTGCAGTTTAATGTGGATATCATGAAAATAGCAGTAACTCATTTTTTATTTTTTTGGAGAAAACACGGTTTGACTGTTTGCTCCTCATTTGTGGTTTTGTTTGTTGATAGAGACTGTTTTGCAAGTGTGTGGATTTTGTAAACATTTTTAAAAATAAAAGATCATAAAACCAATGAGTATAAGTTATTTTTAATTGTATTATAATCATGGTTGGATTTAAAGAGGGTCATGGGAGGCAATGCCACCCGCACCTTTTTGAAAACCTCGATTTTTTTAAGGGAAAATCGTGTTTTCAAAGCCATCAGGGACAGCAATGCCCCCCAAGGTTCACCACCTAAATCCGCCTGTACTTAGAATTAAACTCCAAACAAATAAAGATGCTTACATGGTGTCTTTAACAGAAAATATGTCCAAATAAATGTAAATAATTTAACAAATTTCTGATAGTGAATCATTAATTTCTCTCGACCTTCCCGAGCAAAACATAATACGAGTTATATAAAAATTCTAAAGTGACTAAAAACTAGTAAAACAAAAAAGAAAATATCTTAGCTTTAATTATTCAATCCTCTTCCCTCATTCAAACATATAGCCCCAATTTTTCCCAAACCAAATATTATTCCTAAAAGAATGTATTTTTCTAAATTTTATATGCCTCCCATTTTGCATCGCAAAAAAAAGATTCAAATTGTAAAACGATTCTCGTCCGAGCCTGCCAGGATTCGAACCTGGAATCTCCTGATCCGTAGTCAGGCGCGTTATCCGTTGCGCCACAGGCCCTTGCTTCAATGTAAGAAATAAAAATTTATTACAAAAATGAAAATTGGTCATTTAATTTTGAATTATCCCCCTCTTCTTTTTATTAAAATACACTTTCCAACTTGAGAATGTAATTCTAAGCAGGCGGCCCAGAATTGATAATTTGTTTGCAAATTCTTTTTTACGTCAGTTAACCCTTTCAGACCTAGCCGCTTTTAACAATGACGTTTTATTTAACTTGTAAATGCTAAAAAAACTGGTAAGCAGTGCAGAAAATAACCCCACATAATTTTTTACTAATAAAAAGAAACAAATTCATTACCGAATTTTATTTTAAGGTTTTTAAAGGTCAGCTTTTGTTTAATTTTAACATAATGTTACATTTATAGAATCTTCTGGAGTTAATAAGATATTTTAATAGATGGCAGCACGGTGTTGAATGTGAAGTAGTATTACCACCAGTCCACTTGTAGTCCACTGAAAATAGCGAAAAAAAGGGCCGAACCTCGGACAAATTGCAATAAAAGGTTTCTCAACGGTTTTCACTTAGGAATGACCTCAATAATAACATACTAGAAATCGGCCAAAATCGGCCGGGGGGAAGTTTAATTTTTTTTGAATTTTTAAAAAATGGCCGAAAAAAAATTAAAAAAAAAACCCAAAACAATAATATAGACATGTGCACATGTGATACATATTTATAGGTTATTTTTGAGTTTTAATACCGAATATTGCCTTTAGTTTTGAAAAAAAATTGAAATTTCCATTTTTAAAATTAATTTGAAAAATGAACTATATGAAAAAATTAAAATCCCCCTAAAAACCTAACCAAATCATCAAAAGAGATAAATCAAACGGTTTTCATTTAGAAATGACCTAAATATTAACATACTAAAAGTAAAAAAATTTACGAGTTAAACAAGTTCAATTTTTTTTTAATTTCAACTTTTTTTTGCGAAAAATGCATTTTTTTTTCAAATTCGGGCCCCAAACTTTTGAGGCTTTTGAAAAGGTAATTTTTCGGTGGATATTGTCCACAGATAGTTATATATTGGAAAACCGGTGGAATTGACCCTCAATGAATTAGTTAATTATTTTATTTAAAATTTCGAAATCGGTAAAATGTTGTAAAAAGTGAAAAAAGGTAATACTTTGGCATATTTACATCAGAATTTAAAATAATTAACTAATTCATTGAGGGTCAATTCCACCGGTTTTCCATTATATAACTATCTGTGGACAATATCCACCGAAAAATGACCTTTTCAAAAGCCTCTAAAGTTTTTGGCACGAATTTGGAAAAAAAAGCATTTTTCGCAAAAAAAAAATGGAAATTTGAAAAAAAATTTAACTTCTTTAACTCGTAAATTTTTTAAATTTTAGTATGTTAATATATAGTTAATTTCTAAATGAAAACCGTTTGATTTATCTCTTTTGATGATTTGGTTAAGTTTTTAGGGGGGTTTTAATTTTTTCATATAGTTCATTTTTCAAATTAATTTTAAAAATTGAAATTTCAATTTTTTTTCAAAACTAAAGGTGATATTCGGTATTAAAACTCAAAAATAACCTATAAACATGTATCACATGTCTATATTATTGTTTTGGGTTTCTTTTTAATTTTTTTTCGGCCATTTTTTAAAAATTCAAAAAAAATTAAACTTCCCCCCGGCCGATTTTGGCCGATTTTTAGTATGTTATTATTGAGGTCATTCCAAAGTGAAAACCGTTGAGAAACCTTATATTGCAATTTGTCCGAGGTTCAACTCTATTTTCAGTGCTGGACTATTACAGCAGGAGTAGGATGCGTTACGGGTTTTAGAATATTCATTTTTACCATGGAATCTATTTCCTTTTTGACTGTTTCTCGTAGGGCATAAGGTATTCGACGAGGGGGGTGAATAGTGAAATTCCCACCTTCCTGAAACTCGTTATCATATTCAAAATTCTTAATACAACCGAGACCTTCAAATATTTTTTCAGGAATATTTAGTTTAATTTCATTGAACTGTAAGGGTTCTCTAATTCTTTTAACTAACCCAAGCTTTAACTAAACTTTTTAACTAAAATCCTGTTCAACAACCATTAATTTAAGGATAGATTGCTTATTTTCAATTACACATGTAACATTTATCTCTCCCAACACTGGTATACAACCATTATTAAACGATTTTAGCTGTCGTATATTAGATTTTTCTAAGGTAGCACCCAATTTACGCATTACCAACTTAGGGATTACGTTTCCTTCCGCACCCGTATCCAACTTAAAATTAACTATAAATCCATTATCAAATTTTACGTCGGTGTACCAAGAGTTATTACCCTTATTTTCTAGCAATTCCCCTATATGAAGAGTATAAAATCTAGCTCTTCGTCTATAACTTCTTGTATTTCATGCACATTAGTTTTATGCACTTTATTCTTACTAGGGATATTTTGCTTATACTTAACTTTACACTGGCTAAAATAATGGCCTTTTTTCTTACAATTACGACAGATTGCATTAAAGGCCGGACATTTACCATATTCGTGTAACAAGTTACAGCGCCAACATGGTTCAGATGGCTTATTAGCACAATTTACTTTAGAGTTAAGATTTTGAAATTTTTTAGGTTGCCTCCCTACAGAACGTTTCAGAGAGAAAACTGCACTCTCGGTATTAGCATGAGCTTGCATCTCTTTTAATTGACTACTTGCTTGCTCACTAGCACGGCAAATATCAATAGCTCTATTAATAGTTAACTGCCTTTCAGCTAACAAAAGCTCTCTAACTTTATTTGAGTGAACACCACGGACAATCTGGTCCCGTAATAGACTGTCCTGCAAATCACCAAAGGAGCATTCCGCAACTTTTGTTCTCAATTTCATTAGGTATGAGTCAAAAGATTCATGCTCACCTTGCACAGTAGTGAAGAAACGGTACCTGGTGTATGTTTCATTCGGTTGAGGGGAAAAGTAGCCATCAAAACGCTCCTTAATCACTTCGAGATCGTTTTGCTGCTCATCCGTCAAAGCGAAGGTGTTGAAGATGACGATAGCAGAGGGGCCTATGGCAGACATAAAAATCGCCGCCTGCACATCCGCTGGTTTCGCATATTGAGTTGCGATGCAGTCGCATAAAATTCGAAAGACTGCTTCCACAATTTCCAGCGAACGGCCATATTCTCCTCCACGACATCTAATTCGCGTGGGAGACTAGCAAATCCACCAGCATCACGAGACGCACTTGCAACCGGATCAGACATATTTAAATGGGAATAACGGGCTCGCTCACAAGACCACTAATCGGACACCATGTCGTATCTAACTTAATATGCGATACGTAGTTTAATTAGTTATCCGGTTAAAGATATTTAAGATGTCTGCGTCCCAACATCATGCGAGTAACCAGGACAAGGTTTGGAGTGCAACTGATACTTTATTAAGGAATCTGGGTAGGAGGATAGCGAGAGGGCCCAAAAGGGTTTAAGTAATTGGCTATTGCCAGATAATTCAACTAATGAATTATAACACAGACTGGATATTATTACAGTTTCTCAACGGTTTTCACTTAGAAATGACCTCAATGATCAAATGACCTCAAAATTCCTTCAATGAATTAGTTAATTATTTTTAATTCTGATGTAAATATGCCAAAGTATTACCTTTTTTCACATTTGTACTACATTTTACCAATTTCAAAATTTTAAATAAATAATAAACTAATTCATTGAGGGTCAAAACCACCGATTTTTCATTATATAACTATCTGTGGACAATATCCTCCGAAAAATTACCTTTTCAAAAGCCCCTAAAGTTTTTGGCACAAATTTGAAAAAAAAATGCATTTAACTCGTAAAATTTTTAAATTTTAGTATGTTAATATTTAGGTCATTTCTGAATGAAAACCGTTGGATTTATCTCTTTTGATGTTTTTGTTAGGTTTATAGGGGTTTTTTTTAATTTTTCATATAGCTATAATTATTCAAATTAACTTTAAAAATTAAAATTGAAATTTTTTTCCAAACTAAATGCAATATTCGGTTTCAGCACTCAAAAATAACCTATAAACATGTATCACATGTCTGTATTATTGTTTTTTGTTTTTGTTTTTTTTTAAATTTTTTTTTTCATTTTTTTAAAACTTTGAAAAAAATTAAACTTCCGCCCGGCTGATTTTGGCCGATTTTTAGTATGTTAATATTGAGGTCATTTCTAAGTGAAAACCGTTGAGAAACCTTTTATTGCAATTTGTTTGAGGTTTGGCCCTATTTTTCGCTATTTTCAGTGGACTTTAACGGGAGTGGATACAAGGACAGTTTAAAGGGGGGCGAGGGGGGCGACCGCCCCCCCCCGAGAAAAGAGGTAAAGGTGGAGAAAAATGTGTTAAAATACTGTTTTCATTCATACTGTTTAAAATACTGTTTCATTCATACAGCTTTGGGGCCATTCATTAATTACGTAAGGGTCCCGAGGGGGAGGGGGGTTGGAAAAATCTCTACATACTTACCCTTACTTAGGGGGGTGGGGGGTCAAACCAATTCTTACGTAAGATTTTCCAAGTTAAAATAAACAAATTCCAATCAAATAACTATTGAATAACCCCAAATAAACTTAAAAATGCAGATGATCTCGGTATATTATCGAAGCTTTAATTTTAAAAAAATGAAGGTATATCAGATGTATCTTTTTTATTGGAGTTTAAACTGATTAAACAAAATGGAATCTTACGTAAGAATAGGGGGGAGGGGTTTGAAAAATCTTACGTACCCTTACATGGGGGTAGGGGGGGTTAAATATTGCGAAAATCATCCTTACGTAATTAATGAATGGCCCCTTTCCAAATTTTGAATTAATTTTTAAAAATTGAAATTTTGAATTTTTAAAAAATTTAAATGGTATATTCGTATTCAGCACTGAAAAATAGCCTATAAACATGTATCATAAGTCTCGATTACTATAATTTGATTTTTTGAAATTTTTTTCGGCCATTTTTTAAAAATTAAAAAAAAATTAAACTTCCCGTGGACAGATTTTGTCCGATTTTTAGTATTTTATTATTGAGGTCATTCCCAAGTGAAAACCGTTGAAAAACCAAATGTTGCAATTTTTTACCGGTTTAGTAACAGATTGCCTGGACTATTTTGTAAACAGCTCGTCAAAATGCAAAAATCCAACCAAAATGGAAATTAAATTCTTGAAAATGTATATCCGAAATCCGGATTAGGTGTACCAAAACGAGTTGAAAATCTGCTTTTTTTACTCATATTTCCAAAAAAGTTTTTGGGAAGGACTCCCAGACCCCCCTTTAGGACATTAGAAGACTATTTTGATTTTGAAAATTCTTAGCCCCCCCAAAAAAAACAATCATGGATCCGCCGCTGTCTACTTAACCTGGTCACGAATAAAATTGAACTAAAGTTGAAAAATTTTTTCCAACCCCCCCTCGAAATGAATACGACTTAGGGCAGGGATGGCGAACCTTTTTCGATTAGTGTGCCATTTATATTACGGTTTATGATTTTCAGGTGTCAATTGTGCCACTTGTTATTTTTTTAATAAATTATATTTAAATCATTGGAAAGGGAAATCTGCCTTTGAGGGTCGATAGTTTAGAACAGGAGTTTCCAACTTCCCCAACTTACAAGTACTCAAGGGCCCCAATCGAAGGCCTAGTGAAGTGGTGGGCCGTTAAGTCAGTGGGTGTTATAGAAATTGATTTCAGGCCAACAATTATTCCTCATTACCTCCCATGCACCTTAAAAAGGTTTAATGCAGCTTTTTAATACATTTTTGGTTAGAATTTGCATTTTCTAGAATTAAATCTAAGAAAAGTTGTCAATAATAAAGTTCCAAGTAAAGGGGGTCTGGGGGTCCTCCCCAGACAATTTTTGGAAATTTGACTCTAAAATCAGGGTTTTGAACTAGTTTTTGGTACATCTAGTACGAATTTCTTACATACATTTTTAGGTAGGATTTTGATTTACCTGAGTATTCTTACAAAAATTGTGAATAAAAAGTTTCAAAGAACTGGAATTTTAACTTGTTTTGGTATACCTTGTCCGAATTTCGGAGGTGGGGACCTATATTAGAAAATAGCAATTTTCAAATATATACTAAAAATAAGCATAATTTGAGTGGTGACAATTAAATTGTTCTGGTGTTTCAAAATTGAAAGCAGTGGGTCTTCGTATTTAAACCAAAAATTCTCATACCAAAATTAGAACATCGATTTATTCAAATGTGGAACTATCATTTCTCTCAGTGTGAAATCAGTGAACTATCATTTCTCTCAGTTGCGCGTGTGGTAAATAGTTCCTTGGTTTTGTTTAACATAAACTATTTATTATAACATAACTTATTTTTCACAATCGCATTTAAAAACCAAATTATTCGGATACTTTTTTTATTTTCAATTTATTAGGAGGCGTGAAATTCATTTATGAGGAGTGAAATACGGAAATAGCATAAACTATATACAGGGTGTCCCATAAATAATGGGTCACACTTCTAGGGGGTATAGTAGACATCTAGACGAGTCAGAATCACATAGGATTTGGGGGTCCCAGACCGAATCCCAGGGAGTTAAAAATGGAGCGACACCCCAAAAAAAATCATTGAAAAATTCAATTTGTAGAAGAACTACTATTGTTAAAAATTTAATTATGGTCTCAAAAATTGTGGTTTAATATGATCTTTAAAATTATCTCAAAAGTCTTCACTTTAAAATTTGTTTTATTATGAAAAAAAGTTAAAAAAACCACAAAAAATGTGAAAATTCTGCCAAAACCTCATTTTGTATTTCGAAATCCTTTCTTTTGATTTTATAATCTGAAAGATCATAGTTGTAAACCCTTAAGTCCAAAGTTTCACGTAAAAACCATCAATATTAAACGCTTGAGATCCTGTTAAAGTTCGTTTTTTGCGTGCGCAAACTGGTTTCCTATAGCCGTTTCCAAAACGGCAGTTAGGCCGGCCGCTAGTTGAGGCGCAGGCAGGGTGAGCGAGGCAGAGCGTCTCACGGCGAAATTCTGCAAGCTGTGAATCTGAATGCGACAGCGCACGTTACGGGGCAGCGTGAGATGAGTGGTTCAAGCAGGAGACGTGAGTCAATGCGCAGTCTTTGGAAAGCAGTTTTTCTAGACGTGACTGGAGTGAGCGGCGTGATTTTTCTTAGTGCTGTAGTTAAAGCAAAATGTTTGGAGGATTCAACAACTTATTTTTCATATTTTGATCATTATTTGAACCAAAAACGCCATATCTTGAGAGCGCAATCAGTAATAGTCATCTAGTATCAACGGCATTTTGTATTACAAGTGTACTTATAATTATTTATTAGAAAGGAAGAAAGATGGCGCCATGAGTGCACACTTGAAAAAAATTATATAGAGGAAAGTCGCCCAATATGGGACACACTTTTTTGAATCGAATTAATTTTTTCCTGAAAAATGCTAATTTAAACTTTAAGTGGCCTTATACAACTTTTTCACTACTAATTCGAAATCCAGGTTGTTTTTTTATGAAAAAATTAGTTATTTATACAAAAAATGCATTTTAATTAAAATTCAAAAGTTGCCTAATATGCGATAAGGGTCGCCTAATATGCGATACAAGGTGTTCCCAATATGAGATATTTTGGGAATAAGCATCAAAATGGGAATAAACTTTCTTCATAATATGCATAGTTTATTGTGCAAAATATACAAAGTAGCTACTTTTTAGCACAGAATGACTAAATAGAGTTACACTAATAGAGACACACTAAAAATTAAGCAAAAAAGGGATTTTTTCCACAAAAAATAACAATAAATTGAATTTTACTAAAATTAATTAATTGTTTATAAAACAAAGATTGCAAAACAATTATTTGTTTTGAATATCCTTGAATTCTTAAGGAATTTCCTTATACATAATGCTTGAACAAGTGAAATTAAAGAGAGTGATTTAAAATAATAAAAACTACAGAAGAAATAATTAGTAGGGCCGTTAAAGGGAAGAATTGTTCAGATTTTGATAAAGGCACCAAAATTGGTGGAAATGTAGTTTCAAACATGCTGAATCCAAAATGGACCAGAACCACTCTAGCGGAAGTCCCGTTCGGGACTTCCGGTCAATAACAAAATGGCCGCCCGCTGGCCTATTTTCGGTTGTTTTAATGATACAAAGGCAATTTTAGTGTCGAATATTATGTTCTAAGGGTCAAGGAACATTATTATGATGCAAAAATTTACAATTTATTTTAAAAAAGTGATTAAAATCTAATAAATCTCTTAAATAGCGAAAAATTCTAAGTTTAGAAATATTTAAATTAAATACTATATATTTTTTTCACATGTAATAAATAATTTAGGCTTTAATAATAATGTAAAAACATAATTTAAAATAATCATCTTTATATTTTTATTCGTACTTTATTTACATTTTCCTTTGCAAGCGCAATAGATAGTTGACAGATAGATAGGGGCACAGAAGTTTAGCCCTCAAGCAATTACAGCGAGTGCGCGATGAACACATTGTTTTGCAACCACAGCAAATGAGTTCACGGCAAGATGCAGATGCTTCTGCATCTAATAGGGAGTCCATTTTTCTTGACCATTATTCGTATTAGTTACGGTACTTGGAATTGGTAGGAATGTAAAAATATATATCGTCTCAATATTCCAGCATTCTTCGAAAATTGTAAACGCTCTTTTTCGCTGAAAGATACAGTTGAATCATCTAAGGAAGGCATCTGCAACATTTTCAGGAAATGCCAAATATATTTCTCTTCCTTTAGGGTACTCCATAAGTCCATCAATAGTTTCAAGCAACTTCTCTTTTAGTCTGGTTGAGTTCACTCTACCTTCGATTTGTAGTCCATACTTGACTAGTGTATTTCGATATAAATTAGCCATGTCAGCTAGCCTAAAAATATTATGTCGTTCATATATTCTTCAATCATATTTACAATTTCTACAAAAGCTAATGACTCTATTTCCGTCTTGTCATTGTGGCCTTCATTGGAATTTCGACTCTTCTGTTTGATAGATCTCTTACGCGATTATTAAAAGAAACATCGACAGTGGTATTTAACTCCGGACGATATCACATCGTCAACAGCAAGCTTAGCTAATAAATTTGGATCTTCCATCAACTTTGCAGATTTCCACAGCATTTCACTGAATGAAAGGTTCGTAACCAAGTGATGCTGTTCATCTTTAATCAACTCATCACAAAATAAGCAGTGCCTTTTCTTCAGTGATCGAGTGTATGTCGTTTCGGATCCTTCTCGCTTTCAAGGGGACTTTCGAGGTTCTCTTCTAATTGCCTTAACTTCTTTATAAGTATTTCTAGCTTAACTGAATTATACTTAGCTCGACAACTTTTATGCCACACTGCCCCTTTTGTTAACAATATTTCAGAGATACTTTGAGGAGCTTCACAAAGCCGGTCAAGATTTAAAGTAGTTGGTTTAGCATTTAATTTCTGAAAGTAGATCAGATTTTCTTCTAGAGTAATATAACTCGATGCTATTGGATGCACTACAGATTTGGAGTCGTCAGCTACTTGGCAGAAAATACAAGTATCCCAATTAATCATCGGTCGATGATCTTCAATGTGATTAGAAATAGTTTGGGGATCAGACCATTCTGACATTAGAGATAATACCTTGATTTTTATCTTCAGATATAAATAAAATTCTTCAAAATTCTGCCCCTAAACCCCCGAAAGAGGAGAAAAAGAATTTTTATTTAGGTATAACCAATCGCAGGAAACATACCTAACACGGGATTTCACGTGCCCAAACAACTTTTCTGAATGAATGTCTCAAAACAAGTACTGTACTAAAGTAGCTTTATGTTATCTATTTTATCCATTTATTTTATGTATAATTTAATTTTTAAAGTGTTTTACAAAAACTAATTCAGTTCAGTTTTAAAATATGTTTAAAAATAAACAAAATAACAATCGAAAGAGAACTATGGGATGCAACTAGTGGTCAGGAACTTAATATTTTTAAACTTAGAATTTTTCGCTAGGGGCCGTTCAAATATTACGTAAGCACTTCTTTGGTCATTTTAACCCCCCCTCCCCCCTTGTCAGCAAAGATAAGCAAACCTCAAACCCCTCACCTAAGAAACTGCCGGACCTCCCCCCCGAAATTTTGACATCCATATTAGACAGTACTGTTTTTTTCCTTGAAAATTAGGTGACTCGTCCAAGGAGCTGTCCTTTTTGGGTGTATAACACTAAGGGTTTAAAAATTAGTTAAAACACTACTTTTCGGGGTTACAATTTCAAAATGTTAGGGTGGTCCATCTCCAGAAAAAAGTGCTTACGTCAGATTTCCTAATTCAATTTTTTGTTACATTTATTTTTGTTGTATTTTGAAATTATTTATGCAAGAAACAAGAGATTTTCGAAAATGCACCATCTTACGTAAGCATCACTCATATCCCCCTCCTCCCTTGTCAGCAAAAATAAGCAAAGAGCAACCCCCCCTTAGGTGCTTACGTAATATTTGAACGGCCCCCTATTTATGAGATTTTATTGGATTTTAATCCCCTTTTTAAAATAAATTGCACATTTTTGCTTCATAATCATGTTCCATGACCCTTAGAACATAATATTCGACACCAAAATTGCCTTCGTATCATTAAAATAACCGAAATTAGGCCAGTGGGCGGCCATGTTGTTATTGACCGGAAGTCCCAAACGGGACTTTCTCCAGAGTGGTTCTGGTCCATTTTGGATTCAGCATGTTTGAAACTACATTTCCACCAATTTTGGCGCCTTTATCAAAATCTGACCAGGCCCTACTGTAATGGGATAAATAATATTTTAAATATTTAAAACTTAATAAAAGTTAATTTTCAAGTGTCTTGTAGGGAAAGTATCATATCTAGAAAATGCGCAATGGTCAATTTTAGGATTAAAGCGAATCATGGTTACTAATTAGATTGAATTAAAATATCAAAATATGATTTCCCTCATTTTTTAAGAGCTTTACTTAGAAAGAATTAGAAACAATACAAATCTAAAATCCGATATTTAAGCTCCAGACTGACCAAGTATTAAAAACTTCATTAAAACTGTAGCATAATTTCTTTAAAATTATAGAGGGTTGTTCTTAGAAAATAGCTACGATTGTAATATTTTCCATTTGAAATAATTTTTTATTGCCTTGTATTTTAATGCCAAGGAAACCCTTCTCTACAAATAATTCAGTAAATTGATGAACAGATATAGCATTTTTATGGATACTTGAATTATCAATCAATCAAACTTTATTTAACAACAAAAAGAAAATATAAATTGAATACAAAAAGTTTGTGATATGCTAAGGGGAAATAAAAAAAGAAAATTATAGAAGGAAAATATTCATTTAGGTCTTAAAATTACTATTTAAACACTGATAATAAAAGTTAAATAAGGCTTTCTGCATTTTTGATAGATTTTTAAACCAAACAAGGACGGATTTCATTGAAAGACGACTGGGACTGATTTTAATTTGATCAGAAAGTCGTTGTTTTACAATACAATCAGGCCCGTGCTGGCCAGGGGGGACAGGGGGACGTATCCCCCTGCGCCCTTTGCTCAGGCGCCCTTTTAAAGAGACTTTTCTACAATTTGTAATTTACTCGTGGATTTCTCAATGTTTTTATGGGCTCCTTTTCCACCAAACTTGAACCACTATTGGTCTAGTCACTATACTATTGGTTTTACAATTCATTCTTGGTTCATCAAGTCTGATGCGCGAAGGCATCTAAAAGTCTTTTTAACCTCCCCATTTTTACCTTACCATCAAATTTCGTTATGAGTGTTTATTTTTAGGGCGCCTTTATTTAAAGATTAACTATGAAATAACAAGGTAAGGTGGTTAATATTCAAGGCACGTTGAAATTGATAGGGTGCTCTCATTTTAAACTGTCAAATGGAGACCATCTTACTTCAATAAGCATTAGTTTTCCCCTTGGGCACACTAAATGAAAAAATTAGGGGAAGACGAGGTGTTTGCAGGGTGCCCTTTTTCATGCAAGCCAGCTATGTTAAAATTTTCGCTCAAATTTTGACGACTGGTCACACACCAAGGGCTTCTTGACTAAGGGCTGCCCTTAGTCAAAATAATAATTACCTTTGAAAATAAAAATTCAGGGAGATTTTTATAGCAATTCCTGAAATTCTGACATGTTTTTTATGCTGTATTTTCTTTCTAACTTTTGTCCTCCTGGTGTAACTCAAAGGGTCTCAAAATTACTTTTCATTACTTTTAAGAGTAAAAATTCTAAAATTTTTCTGGGGGAGGACCCCCAGACCCCCTTTTAAATTTCTTATTCTTCATGTACCGTTTCTCTTGAATATTTTGACTTACATTGAGTGATCCTTTTTTGGTGTAATCATCCACACAGAAGGGGCTCAAAATCAGCTAAAATACCATTTTTTAAACAAAAATCAAATGTTGAAATAAAAACAATAAAAAAACACGAGTAGCAGTATTGCTTTGTAATTTTTAAAATCCCGTCTATCTTTAAAAAAGTTTTTAGGTTTAATAATCATTGTATGGTTGCGCCCTTACACCCTTTGTCCACCGCCCTCTGAAGGTACCCAGCACGGGCCTGGATTAAAGTTCCAATTGTCCCTTGGCCAGACTCTAATTCTTTCCCTAGTAGCACAGCTCATACCAAATATGTAAAGTTTACGTAACTGCAACTCGAAGTAAACGAAATTCAGCCCTAAGTGGCGAAAATTGGACAAATCTTCAACATTAGAGCTGCTTGGGTTACGCTCTAAAACTCCAAACAACCAACTAGAGATCTATAGTATTACGATGATTTCCTCGTGACATATTCTATTGCAATCTATCCTATCAGCCTATAACGCATGCTTGTTTCAATTATTGGTTTGGTTTTGGTTAAAATAACCACTTGCATAAGATTTTTTACATAAAGCATTTGAATTGGTTGAATGTTGGTTGATAAATGCCGGAATAGAACAATTGTATCTCTTTCTACCCAGATATGCTAGAGTTTTTTTGCCAATTTCCCCCCCCCCATGATTTTAACCCCTTGAACCCCACTTGCGACTCCTCGAAACACTTATCTGAAACACCCTGTACAAAACTCCAATCCACCAATAAGAAAAAAATACAGAAAAAGAATGTATCCGTAGTGGATAACAAATATTGCTTTTATTTCAAGATTTATTTTCATAAGAAGAAAACCACTTGTTTATATTTTCCCTGTGTTGTTATCTGGATGAGCCCATGGACGTCCCGTGGATGTCAAAGAACAAACTTTTGCTGTCTGGGTCTGTGGCGATGCGGTGGCTGAGTTAAGCCACTACCTTCGAGATAGGATAAGGCCAGCGTACGGAGCTAAATCGTCACTACTATGAGACCGAAGAATGGATTCTCATTGGATAGCTCCAACTGCATTAAACCACTATTATTCAGAATTTCAATGCTTATTGGCTCAATCCGTCTCTTACCGAGGACTCATACACTTCGTGCTCAGGCCTTGTTTTTTCTCGAAGGTAGCGGTTAAGCGCCCGTGCTGGAGAGAGTTTTTTTTACTTTTGTAATTTCGGTGTGGCATCTTGGAGTCGTATGACTGTATATAAGTCATAAGTCATGTAAATAAAAAGCTCTTTTTTTACCTTAATTGTAAACTGCGTCTCGACTTATTCATACTGAAGTAGAGACTTTTAGTCTTTGTATTGAAACTTCTAGCGTGTGCAGAAGCAAGAACGGAAATGTTAAAAAAATCAGGTAAAATAATTATCAATATTGATTTTATCGTTGTGATTAGGGATGTGAGTCGGAAAATTTTCCGCTATTTTTTTGCTTTGTTTTATTAGTTTAATTGTGTATCCAATTTTCTTTTCTTTCAAAGAAGTATAAAATTAGTTTGATATTAATTGAATGTTATTGTTATTTTTTTGTATTGAGATTATTGTCTTTAGTGACTATCTAAAATGGACATTTAAGAAGAATTTGATCACAAATTATATTTATATTTGAGTATATGTGCTTTAATCATCAAAATAATGGTTGCTTAAAGTGTAATAATAAAGAAAAGCTTCTCATGGAAATCGATTTAAAAAGTCATGAACCAGAAGGTTTAGAGTTCGCTCTCGTTTTGATAGATGGCGCTCTTAAAATATCTGAGGTATTAAATATTTAGCACGGCTGTTACTTAAGTTTCAAAATTTTCCCCTCTTAACTATTAATTCCTTTAAATTCTTTCAAAAATAGTCTATTTTTAGAGAGGTGAATCAATATATTTAGATACGTGTGAGTATTTTAAAAATAATATTGAAATAAACCCATTCAGTGTAGCCATTACATTACGAGGATTGCGAAAACAATTTCGAATGTAAAGCAGGAAATAAAGAACACCAGTTCAAGTCATTTTCTGTAATTGGTTTTATAGTTATTATTAGTTGCGATAGAAATGTTTTAAGGCAGGTAGATAATTTTACAGGAAATAATTTACACTGAACTATGAACTTTCAGCCAACAGCGCGGACAGCCGGGCTCGATGCCTGGCGTCATCGCGGTCCAATCAGAAGTGGCGTTACATACAAAACTGTGGTTTGAAGAAACCATGATTGTTGGATGTTTGTTGATAAGGTCCAAATCTCGTCATCGGAAAAACTTCGACCATGGTTTGTACGATTAGTGAATAATCTGTGGATCGGCTCGCGTTGGTTAATACGGCTGTAAGAGGTGGTGTAAAAATTTTGCAATCTAGAAAATTTACTTAAAAATCAGTTTTTTTACGGATCTCTTCCTAAATAATTGTTAGAGAACTTAGTAGTAACTATATTCTTAAAGAACCTTTTGAGATCTTTAAGAATCATGTAGACAGACTCTGTACCTTTTGGGGAAAAGGTGCTAGGGTCGTTAAAATTGAAAAATTGAACCAGAACATGGACGCAAAACCTCCGAATTTGGATACCACCTCTTAGAGTCATATATATTTTAAAATAGAATTTGAAGCAGGTAAACATACTAAAATTTCAGACCCCAAGCTCTTCCTGGATAACGTTAGAATCTGCATAGCAATCAGAATTTCTAGAAAAAGCTTTCCAAATTACTTTACGATAAGGTATAATAATAAAAATTCAGGCTTATCATGTAGAAGAAAGCGAATTAGGGTGGGAGTTTTTCCAAAAATAAATTTCAATTAGGCAAGTCAAGCTTATTTCAACCCTGGAACATTTATATTTCAATTACGATTAGATGAATTTCACTTAAAGATTTCCTCACTTTGAAATGCAATGCAAAAATATTGGCTCACACACATTTTTAGTACTATTTTCCTTTAATGTTCATAACGAAACTGAAGATATGTTGACAAAAGAATAGTTAATATAAAGTAAAAAAACTTTCTTAGAAATTAGACAACTCACAATGTTTTGGAAATTTAAGAAGAGTTTTTAAATTTACAAGGTAAAAGTGTTAGAAGGGGAAGGTTAGAAAAAATACAGAACTGAGTTCTAAATAATAGATAGATAATTGTGGCTTGTACTGAACATTTCTGAAATAATACTGCAGATGAAATATTGATTACATCTCGCAGCATCTACTGATTTGATGGCTCCTTCCATTTTGATCTATTTTATGCTTTTTAAGAAAATCTACCAAGTTATTCTGAAACGATAAAGTTCTACGTGGTGATAAAATTTAAATCGTATTAACAATTGCCCCCAACTGTCATTTCTACTGATGTTATTTTAATGCCTCATTAACCAATTATTTATTATACAAATGTGTAACTGTGTGTGTGTTTGATTTCTTATAATTTTAGTGGGACATTATTTATGTAATTTCTAAGGCTAACCCGTTTGGATGACTTCTTTTAGAGTTATTTTGTGGGTTTGAGCGATGTTTTTATTGTTTCACTAATTTATTTTTTTGGAAAAAAGGTATTTTTTCCCTTTAACTCTTTCCATACGGGAGCCCCAAAACCCACTTCTCGGGGTTCCTACGGAAACGGCATTTCAACGGTTTGAAAAACAGTCGCCAGAGACCTGACCAGCGAGTAGCCGCCCGAAATTTCCTCCCCCTTTGAGCGATGCGGGCCGAGAGCTCCCCTCCCGGGCCCATAATGACTTTCTTATCTTTTCTCCTCCGGTCTGGGTGGGCTGAAGTGGGCTTGATGTTGTTTGGGTTTCTCGCATGTTTTCGTGTCGCGACTCTCATTTACAATTTTTTTGTATATATTTTTCTCACAGTAAATATGAATGAAGGCCAGGAAATTAAATCTTGACTGCAAATGTAAATATTTAAGAATATCGTAAAAAAAGGAAAATGCAAGTTTTAGTTTTATTAATTTTATTTGAGTTGCATTAATAATTATGTTTATATTAATTGCGCATTCAAAAAAAGAGTTATTTTTATTTAAATGTCTGTTAAAAAAACGAAAAATTTATTGATGACAGCTCCCTGTAAATAATAATTTATGTCCCCTATTTCCCCGGAAATAAAGTATCCGAATGTTTTTTACCCAATTTATTTCAAAATTATTTTAAACAAATTTAATAAAAAGATGAACCTTTTTTAGGGAAACCAACACTAAGTTCTCAAAATGTTATGAACTTTATGAATAAAATGAGTTCTTTTGCAAGAGAAAACCCAACCCCACCATAACTGAACTTTTAATATATGCAATTTTAAAATTTGATAGGGTACAGAGAGAAATATACACAACAGGGGCGTAGTCATAGGGGGATTTGGGGATATAATATCACCCCTCGAAATCTAGAAATTTACCTTTTTTAACCAGAAAAAGGTATAAATTCACCCCATGTTCCCTCCTAAAATTCCAATACCACTCCCTGAAATTTTTTTCTGGCTACGCCACTGACACTCGACAACCATAGAAAATTTCTAGGCAACAAATATTGAAACTGCAAATAATTTGATTAAAGAAATTCGATTTTAAACAGGAAAGCGGATTTGTGTATTTTATTAAAAATATCCTTTGCTTATTTATGAGAGTTATATTATGAAGAGTTAAATTGAAGGCAGGGATCTTCTATAACACTTTGGAAACAATCACAATAAAAAATATTACTGTGAAAACCATAAATATCAAATGGAAATTATGACTGCTTTCCAGATGTCTGCATAATTAGTAATCATAAAGAAAAATTTAAGACGAAATTATATCTTTTTCCTCCGCTATCAATTGACGAATATAAAATGAATATACGTAAATTAACCTATATGTAGTTTGCAAGACATCAAATTTGTAGATGATATAGAAAGAACAGCTGAGCGTCTGATGCTGGATTAATTTGCATTTATAGCATTTACAGGAATAAAATTCAAATACGGAGAAATAGTTTTAAGAGTGAAATGGGAGCTTGTTTGACGACTTTGAACAACCAATTCAGGTTGAGAAACAATGTTCTACGGCCTCATAACATTCATAAATATACAAAAAACGTAATAAAAAGTACGTTTAAATTTTAAAAGGGGAATATTAAATAGAAGTATTCTAGAGGAAGTTTTGAATTCTTCCTGGCCCAAAACTTAATTAAAATGTCTCCAGAATCTTCAAAGAGGGCAGTGATTTTTTTGTACCGCTTCTACAGTACAAGATAAACCCTGTCCCCAACCCCTAATGTGTGTACCCCTGGTGACACTGTGTCGAGCCGTTGAGGTGAGGATAGGGTGGAGCAAATATCCGTGGGAAAGAAAAATGACAATGATGTAGCAACGACGACGTATCGACCGATGAAATTTGTTTTCAAACCAGCGTGAATTAAGAAATTTTATGAAATCATGATGAACACCTAAAACCGTCTAATTGAATAGTAGATTAGGTCAGTTTTTAAGTTTGGTATTTTAGCCAAATAATTAACAAAAATCTCAAAAAAATACCATTTCTTTTTTTAGTCTTAAGACATTTTCTTTTGAAAATTACTTATATGGGCAGGGGTGGTTATCTTCTTTGGTAAAATTTTATTGCAACACAAGTTTCTCGTTTCTCAGTCATAAGCTCATAAGAACAAATATAAATTCAAATATTTGTAACTTGTAAGAGAGAGTTGGTAGCAAGAGTTCGTATGAGTCTTTTCTAAGCTAATCCACCTGTGAAACATGATCTATTATGGTTTGAACACGATAATGATTTTTACGCAAATCTCGTGTTAATGATTAATTTTGATTAATATCTTTAAAATTCAGACCTAGTTTTTGCACCTATAAGAAGTAAAATCAATTATGAATTCTATTGATTTGCGAAAATTCAAGCCCAAAAAATTTCATTCTAAAGTATTGATTCCAAGTGAAAAAAATTGTAGTTTGTAGTTAATAAAAAATCATCCACTCTTTTTACAAATAGAAATAATTTTAATCCATTTTCAATTTTTTTGTTTTATTATTACCCATTTAAAAATCTGATTAAAACAATTGCTTCGATTTTATTCTTAGCGTTTTTATTTATTTATTTTTTGTTGTATTTTGAAATAAACCTTTCTCCTACAATAAAATATGAACACTATAATTTCTTAAGTTTATGAAATTAAAATCTTCATAAACGATCCCACCTCACTACAGAAACAGAAGAATAAATAACACTCCACAGTCAAAACAGAGCCAACTGGCCGACCCCATGGGGAAAAAAGATCCCATACTGAGATAGTGACCACTGCGACAAAAACGGTGATAAAAGAAGGAGGGTTGGAAAAAGGGGGTCGAGAAAGCGGAGGAGCCCGCCCGAGCAGGAGTTTGGCGAACAGGTTTTCGGAAGAGGGCCGTAAGGAACGGTAGTGGATTTGCTGTACGGTTGCTGCCGTTCCCGTATGGAAAGAGTTAAAATCAAAAAATGCAGTATTTGTATTTAGCCAGTTATTCGCATCGACAAAAAAACTGTTTAGTAGGATTCCATTTCGGGATTCTTGGGAATCGATTCTTCCTTTACAAATCACAAGGTTTGATTTCTTGGCATCGATTCCAATGCATTCGATTTTGTGATTTAGTATCGATTCCAAAGCATTCGATTAGGACGTTTCGCCGTCAAAATCCCTACAAGGAGGAGTGAACAGGAAATCAGCAGGAGATCAGGGGGTAGGAAATCTCCGTGTCGGCGAAACGACCGAGACACCCCTGCTCGGGCGGGCTCCTCCGCTTTCTCGACCCCCTTTTTCAAACCCTCCTTCTTTTATCACCGTTTTTGTCGCAGTGGTCACTATCTCAGGGGATCTTTTGGTGCAGCGTAGACTTTTCCACTGGCTGTAATAAAACGATTACTGCTAGGCGTCCAGCACTTGCGGTTTAGGGGGAGATATCCCGATATCTCCCCCTAAACCGCAAGTGCTGGACGCCTAGCAGTAATCGTTTTATTACAGCCAGTGGAAAAGTCTACGCTGCACCTTCTTCCCCGTGGGGTCGGCCAGTTGGCTCTGTTTTGACTGTGGAGTGTTATTTATTCTTCTGTTTCTGTAGTGAGGTGGGATCGTTTATGAAGATTTTAATTTCATAAACTTAAGAAATCATAGTGTTCATATTTTATTGTAGGAGAAAGGTTTATTTCAAAATACAACAAAAAATAAATAAATAAAAACGCTAAGAATAAAATCGAAGCA
Source organism: Tetragnatha versicolor (assembly GCA_024610705.1). Taxonomy (NCBI): domain Eukaryota; kingdom Metazoa; phylum Arthropoda; class Arachnida; order Araneae; family Tetragnathidae; genus Tetragnatha; species Tetragnatha versicolor. The sequence continues at coordinate 314,616 of JANDEH010000079.1, forward strand.
ATCGTTTTAATCAGATTTTTAAATGGGTAATAATAAAACAAAAAAATTGAAAATGGATTAAAATTATTTCTATTTGTAAAAAGAGTGGATGATTTTTTATTAACTACAAACTACAATTTTTTTTCACTTGGAATCAATACTTTAGAATGAAATTTTTTGGGCTTGAATTTTCGCAAATCAATAGAATTCATAATTGATTTTACTTCTTATAGGTGCAAAAACTAGGTATGAATTTTAAAGATATTAATCAAAATTAATCATTAACACGAGATTTGCGTAAAAATCATTATCGTGTTCAAACCATAATAGATCATGTTTCACAGGTGGATTAGCTTAGAAAAGACTCATACGAACTCTTGCTACCAACTCTCTCTTACAAGTTACAAATATTTGAATTTATTTTTGTTCTTATGAGCTTATGACTGAGAAACGAGAAACTTGTGTTGCAATAAAATTTTACCAAAGAAGATAACCACCCCTGCCCATATAAGTAATTTTCAAAAGAAAATGTCTTAAGACTAAAAAAAGAAATGGTATTTTTTGAGATTTTTGTTAATTATTTGGCTAGAATACCAAACTTAAAAACTGACCTAATCTACTATTCAATTAGACGGTTTTAGGTGTTCATCATGATTTCATAAAATTTCTTAATTCACGCTGGTTTGAAAACAAATTTCATCAGTCGATACGTCGTCGTTGTAACATCATTGTCATTTTTCTTTCCCACGGATATTTGCTCCACCCTATCCTCAACGGCGCAACACAGTGTCACCAGGGGTACACACATTAGGGGTTGGGGACAGGCAGTGGCGAATCCAGGATTTTGTCTGGGGGGGCTGAGCTTCACAAATATCTCAATTGCTATTAGAGGCTGTTCAAATATTAAGTAAGCAACTGAAGAGGGAGAGGGGTTGTCAGTGCCGTAGCCAGAATTTTGTTTATGGGGTTACTCGACATCTTTTCTGAGGTCTAACCTTAGGAAGACTAAGTTTTAGGTGAGATATGACTTGTTAAAGTTTTAATTTTGGTGCACTAAATTTCAAAATTGTGTAAAAATGTCAACTCCAAGTAAAAGGGAGGAAAATTTGCCCCTCAAAATAGTGTTTTAGCTCATTTTGAAGCCTTTTAGATTCCACCCAATGAGCACCACTCATTGTAAGCGGCAGAATTTTCAAGTAAAATAGTTTATGGTATTATGAATTGGAAAATTTTTAAGGGGTTTAGGGGTTTCTATTCCAGAAATATTTTTGAATTTTGCCCCTAAAAGTGGCATCTTAACTCATGTTAAGACACTTTAGGTTACATCAGGGGCGTCATTTCAGTTTTTGGTTGGGGGGGGAAGGAATTTTTTTAAACGGGTCTGGACCTTGCTGTAACTAGGTTTTTTTTTGGCGGGGGTTGCCTCAACTTCCTTTTTAAGGTAATATCATGTCGAAATTTGAAAACGTGAACTTCAAGGGAAAATGGGGAGGTCTGGGGGTTCACCCCCAGAAAAATTTTGAAAATTTGGCTCTTAAAGTAGTGTTTTAGCTTGTTTTGAGACCCTTTGGGCTGCATCCAAAGAGAACAGTTTCTTGTAAATCACATAATTTTCTAGGGAAAATAGTTGTAAATAAACGTCAAAGTTTTAAGGGGGGCTAGGGGTCCTCCCAACAGGAATTTTAATTCCCCTTTAAACTAGTGTTTTATCTCTAATTCAAACTCTTTGGGGAGCTTCTAAAGAGAAAAGCTTCTTGTAAAAGGAATAGTTTTCAAGGGGGAAAACACTAAATAAGAGACGTGAACATTTTATAGGGGGGCTGGGGGTCCTCCCCCAGAAAATTTTTGAAATTGAACCCTCAAAAGTAATGTTTTAACTCCTTTTGAGACATTTTGAGTTGCACCCAATGCTCCTTGTGGAAGAATTTTCAGAATTTTCAAGGGTTACAGAATTTTCAAGGGACTTGCAGCTATTTATCACATTACAGTGGAAACCTTGGGGGGGACGGTTGCCCCCCCCCTAAATGACGCCCCTGGGTTACATCAAAGATGATCATTCTTTGTAAATCAAATCCCTGAAGGAAAAACTGACTTATTAGATTCCAAAATTTCGAGGGGGTTTGGGGGTCTTCCCCCAGAAAATTTTGGAATTTTTACCCTTAAAATTAGGGTTCCGATTCATTTTGAGACCCTTTGGGTAACACCACCGAATATCCGCAACGTGTTGAAATTTCTTTTTTGGCTTTACTGCTATTACCAAAACTTGAATGTCTTATTCCTGGGGGGGGCTGCAGCCCCACAGCCCCCCCCTCTGGATTCGCCACTGGGGACAGGGTTTATCTTGTACTGTAGAAGGGGTACAAAAAAATCACTGCCCTCTTTGAAGATTCTGGAGACATTTTAATTAAGTTTTGGGCCAGGAAGAATTCAAAACTTCCTCTAGAATACTTCTATTTAATATCCCCCTTTTAAAATTTAAACGTACTTTTTATTACGTTTTTTGTATATTTATGAATGTTATGAGGCCGTAGAACATTGTTTCTCAACCTGAATTGGTTGTTCAAAGTCGTCAAACAAGCTCCCATTTCACTCTTAAAACTATTTCTCCGTATTTGAATTTTATTCCTGTAAATGCTATAAATGCAAATTAATCCAGCATCAGACTCTTAGCTGTTCTTTCTATATCATCTACAAATTTGATGTCTTGCATACTACATATAGGTTAATTTACGTATATTCATTTTATATTCGTCAATTGATAGCGGAGGAAAAAGATATAATAATTTCGTCCTAAATTTTTCTTTATGATTACTAATTATGCAGACATCTGGAAAGCAGTCATAATTTCCATTTGATATTTATGGTTTTCACAGTAATATTTTTTATTGTGATTGTTTCCAAGGTGTTATAGAAGATCAAGATCCCTGCCTTCAATTTAACTCTTCATAATATAACTCTCATAAATAAGCAAAGGATATTTTTACTAAAATACACAAATCCGCTTTCCTGTTTCTTAAAATCGAATTTCTTTAATCAAATTATTTGCAGTTTCAATATTTGTTGCCTAGAAATTTTCTATGGTTGTCGAGTGTCAGTGGCATAGCCAGGAGGGAACATGGGGTGAATTTATACCTTTTTCTGGTTAAAAAAGGTAAATTTCTAGATTTCGAGGGGTGATATTATATCCCCAAATCCCCCTATGACTACGCCCCTGTTATGTATATTAGGGTGGGTCATTTTCCTATGGGAAAAAAATTTTTTACAAATTCCATCGGGCACAGCAAGAAAAGGGTGCCAAATGGTCTCAAACTAACATGTGTAAAATATTATTCCATTATAATAACTCTTTTTGCCTCCGGATCGGCCTCAAATAGAACAAAAATATTAGAGCCCTGCACGAACGCTTCTGAGCGCGGCTTGTGCGGATGTTCCGCGCTGGCGCAGATGATCCGATTTTTGCGATCCGCTCTCGGAAAACATATTGTACTTCCGCTCCGACTCTACTGCACCGATCTAAAACGAAATCAACCGCTCTAGCTCAAATCGCCGCGCTGGATCCGAATCGGATGCGCTCACCCGAGTTCGCCGCTCATGAATCAACGCGGGTGCACTAACATCGAGCTCGTTGCTAAGTATTTTGTTTGGAACTAACAGTTTCTCTGAGGCTATGCGTTTCTTAGAGAAGCTTACACACAGCTTCATGTTTTTAGCATTTTAAAATAAAAGATTTAATAAGAAAATAAACGGTTTCTGAGATTTAAACCACAGAATAACGTTTAATTGTGACAGAACTACTATTTATTTTTATATATCCCTGGTTTTTTAGAAATAAGTATTCAGGCTATTATTTTTTCCGTTAAATTAAATTAAAAAATAAACCTTTGTGATTTTGCTGATACAGTCGAGTCCGCTTAATGTGATCGCAATTGTCCGAGACTAAACTGATAACATTATCCGATCGATAACAATTAGCGATCACATATTAAAAGCCGCAAACAGTGTAACTAGATTGTTTGTATCAAAATCATGTAATCGTAATAAATGTACTCAAAACACTATTTTTAAACTAGGTAAAATTTTAAGGGGAAAACATAAGAATAGTTCAATTAATAAAAGTAAAATAATCGCTTACTGAGTATTTTTATTTGTATAGAAAGGTCTATCTTTTTTTCACTTCATTATATCCTTCCACTCCAATAAACAGCTTATTTATTAAACACAAAGTAAAATTTAAATATCTTATCAGACATCTGTAAAGCGTCGATCTTGGTGGTTTCTTTCACCAATCACAAGCCCCATAACCGTTTTCTTTCAATACATGCGGAGAGAGAGAGAGAATGTTTTCTTTATCTTACTCATACTGAGTTTCAGAAAAAGAAGGGCCGGATGCTCTCATGGGGCAGATGTTTACTTGTAAAAATTAACCTTCAAAATGAAACTCTAACTCAAAAGCTGTCGTTTTAAAGGGAATATGGACAAATTTTGATAATATTAAGCGGAGTGATGATTCATAGTTAATCCCATTAAACGATGTATTTTACATTAAATTAAATAGGAATGATCGGGACCTGTTGATTTCGATAACATTATCCGATTGATAACATTAACCGTGATCACATTTAAGCGGATTCGACTGTAAAACATTCCCAGGCTGAAAGTTTAGTTCAATAAACCGTATGCTTTTATCTTTTTTAGGTTATCTATCCCTTAAATTGAGCCCACACAGTTGCTTGTGGCATAACGATTTCATTTTTATTTTCAGCTCGCCAATTAGATTTCGAATTGCCGATCTCTTTCCGGCGCGCCGCTTTCTCGCTAATTCGCCGCTTTCTCGCCAACTCGCCGCTGTTGTGCCAAAAAGCCGCGTTTTAGCGAACGCGCCGCTTTTTTTCCAAGTCGGATGTTGAGCGCCGAGTTGAACGCTGATGCGGAAAGCCGCTTCCGCTCAAAAGCTCTCCAAATCGTAATCCGCGTCAAAAGTACGAATAGCCGATCTAGAGGCAGCGCGTGCAGAGCTCTAAAAAATATGTAATTTTTCATATTTTTTTTAAATTTTATTAATTAAATTTTTTTGTCTATAAATCTTTAAAGTTCGCAAATAAGGGTATTTAAAAGCAATTTTAATCACATTAGTCTCCTTCATGCATTATTAATACAAAAACAACTGCCAAAGTGGCAATATAATATGCTACCATATTAACAAGAGCCGTAGAATATGAATCTCTTTTTTGCCAACAAACAGTGGATTGTCAGTGGTACAAATTTTAAATATTGATAGTTCATATACATTCTCCCTCAAGTTTGGTCAGTATAAAAAGGTATATTTTTAATATTTCAAAATAGAAACAGTTGTATTTTTCAGAAATATGCCACGCTTTCGAAATTCAGCGGACAGTTATTTCACTGGCTGGTCTTGGGATCCAAATATGATCGCAAAAATATGTTGAAACAATTGTCGAATGGATAGTTCGGTAATAGGCAATATCAGTTATGATTCGCTCAGTTATGATTTACCTAATTTTTTGCTATAGCAATAGACTGAAACCCAGGCTCATGAAATTATATATCTTTGAGGATTGACTCAAAATATAGCTTCTTAGCATTCCCTTATGCGTTCATAAAAGTTAAAATATCGCAAATTTAACTGTTAAGGATAATTACAAGTAAGTTTTGAAAAGTAATGGAACTTATTTAAAAACTTAGGGGATAATACTGAGCTTTAAGCTGAAAACTGGGATCTACCGCTCTTCTCAAGAAAATATTTCAAAATTTGACTCTTAAAATGTGGTTTTAATTTATTTTTGGACATTAGGGAATCATATGGGGAAACTTGGGATGGACTATTCCTAATATGCCAAGAAATTTCAAGGAAATCCCAACTTTTAAACTATTATCCAAATGTTTTCCTTGGGGTTGAAACCTATAACCCAAAAAAGGTACCCACCTTCTCACATATCCATTTTTATTAAAAAATTTAATGTTTTTACCATCCTACTCAACAGACAATTAAGGTTTCGCACATTTTAATGATTCCAGCAAGAAATTTTGGATTGCCAGTTCTAACCATTGAGATATTTCAAAATATGTTGTATTACACTAAAGTATTTCAACTCTGGTTTCATTTATAATTTTATAGTTTTCAATGATGATTTTTATACCATTGTGCACATTTATATTCATGACGGGATTTGTGCAATCGAGGTAAAAGCTTGATTTTCGTTTGTCCATTTTTACTTGAAATTACTATATTAATCGAAACTTTGAGGCCAATCCGGAGGCAAAAAGAGTTATTATAATCGAATAATATTTTACACATGTTAGTTTGAGACCATTTGGCACCCTTTTGTCCCTGTGCCCCTGGGAAAATGTGAAAAAAATATTTTTGACCCACCCTAATGTATATTTCTCTTTGTACCCTATCAAATTTTAAAATTGCATATATTAAAAGTTCAGTTATGGTGGGGTTGGGTTTTCTCTTGCAAAAGAACTCATTTTATTCATAAAGTTCATAACATTTTGAGAACTTAGTGTTGGTTTCCCTAAAAAAGTTTCATCTTTTTATTAAATTTGTTTAAAATATTTTTGAAATAAATTGGGTAAAAAAACATTCGGATACTTTATTTCCGGGGAAATAGGGGACATAAATTATTATTTACAGGGAGCTGTCATCAATAAATTTTTCGTTTTTTTAACAGACATTTAAATAAAAATAACTCTTTTTTGAATGCGCAATTAATATAAACATAATTATTAATGCAACTCAAATAAAATTAATAAAACTAAAACTTGCATTTTCCTTTTTTTTACGATATTCTTAAATATTTACATTTGCAGTCAAGATTTAATTTCCTGGCCTTCATTCATATTTACTGTGAGAAAAATATATACAAAAAAATTGTAAATGAGAGTCGCGACACGAAAACATGCGAGAAACCCAAACAACATCAAGCCCACTTCAGCCCACCCAGGCCGGAGGAGAAAAGATAAAAAAGTCATTATGGGCCATAAAACGAGAGGGGAGCTCCCGCACCGCTCCAAAGGGGGAGGAGCAGTCGGGCGGCTTGTCGCTGTTCAGGTCTCTGGCGACTGTTTTTCAAACCGTTGAAATGCCGTTTCCGTAGGAACCCCGAGAAGTGGGTTTTGGGGCTCCCGTATGGAAAGAGTTAAAAACTTTGTTGAAAGAAAAGAAATTTTTTTATTTTAAAAAGCATTAAATGGGCATATGTGAACGCCAAGGATCGCGATCCTGGTGATCATATGGTCGATGGATTACGTCTTCGCAAAACGTCTCCATGGTTGCCAGACCTAAAAGCATAACTGTAACCACAGTTTTAGTGCAGGTACCGCGGGTTGAGGGCGTTCGTGTCGTGGGCCGCCCATTGACCGGTCTGTCTCTTATTGTCTGTGCCTACAACTTTTTTAAAATAATTTGCAGTATCTTAGGGCCGTATTCACGAACTTTAAGTCGAGAGAGACACGAAACGCATTCGAAACGCAAACGTACTCGAAACGATTATTTTGGAAACGTTCGTCCCGGAGCTCACGTCTCCTCAAAGGCACTGTATATTTGGACGGCTTTTTTTCAACTAAACTCTACTCTAATTTCCACGGCTCGGCGTTCCATTGGTTCCATCACTAAGCGCCGAGACTGCTACGTAATCACGAGACCTACAGCGCATGCGCCACTGGCCGTTATGGCCGTCCAAATATACACTTCGCTCCTTCAAAAACGTATCGGCCGACATCTTGTTTTTTGAGATTCCGAAGCGCATTCCGATTGGTTCCGGCCCGTTTTTATAGTTTTCAAAAATCTAAAACAGCTATTTATAACCAAAATTAGTCCTCAGACATTAATATATTACGAAAGTAATGGACATCTAGTGCCTTACTTGTACTGCTTGTGTTACTAGTAATTACTTGTGGTGTTTCTTAACAGATGGCAGCACAAAGGCTCCTGAGATTTCATCGTTTGCGTTTCGAATGCGTTTCGTGTCTCTCTCGACTTAAAGTTCGTGAATACGGCCCTTATCTGTGTGTATTCCTTTCTCATACTTAAAAAAAAGAAAATAGTATATTTCTTACTATACTTAAAAATCAAATGCCGTGTCGCCGGAGCCAATGAAATCGCCGGAAAAAGGAGGCGTGTCGCAGCAGCCAATGCAATCATCGGAAAATATTGTTTGAGAAGGAGGTAAGTAGGCAGGCTACAACTCAACACAGCTCTCTCCGGAACTTTCTTTTGTCAACAAACCGATTGCTTCTAACAGATTTCTAAATAAAAACCGATATTTCGATAAAAATAAAGTAGAAGCCTTTCCAAATCAATATTCTAAAAATGAATTCTCTCCGTAGAACTCGCAAGCTACTGTCGCGAGGCAATATGCGGACAATCAACCAGCGACTGGATCTGACAGGAGAGAACGCGATCGTTCTGTAAACAATAGGGTGGTTTTTTTTAAACGAAAGTTCGAATTTTTTTAGGGGCACCCCCTCCAAAGGTGCCATTTGATATAAAACTAATATTCGACTAATAACATTAAAAGATCAGCATGACTTAAAACCGGCCCCGAGGATTAGAGTTTCATTGATTCGGAAATCATTTCATTTGATTCGGAAAAGTTCCGAAAAGACCCTTTTTTTACTTTTGGCCAGCTTTTTGGGTTTTGGAACCACTGTGTGGGGTCTAAAGAAACCTATGCCCCACACAGGCTCATCACCAAGCATCCTCTCACCGCCCCCCAGGGGGCAATATCGCTCGCCCCCGTTGAGAATCACCTGTTACATATGTATACTGCTGCTTATTAATATGTTTTTGAATATTTTAGAGTATCTTCATACCATATTCATTTTACAGATAAGAATGAAGGTGCTGAAGAAGTTGGGGTAAGATGATAAAATATTTTTAAAAGTGAGATATAATTCTATGTGGCAACAGCAGAGTTTGCTCGGTTATATACTACACCTCCTTCTGCTGTTGTTGTTGTTGTGAGAACCCGGTGTGGTTGTAGATTAGCCTTAATAACGAAGTAATTCAAAACTAATTACCAAAAAAGAAGGTTATTATTTAAATTGATCCTGATTAACAACATTGCGTTTTAAAACTTAAAAAAATAATTTGCCACATGAAATAACTTGAATACAACTAGAGAAATAACGAAAAATAGTCGCCCACGACTTAAATTCGACATAATCTGGACAAAATTAGGACGATTCTTATGACTTTGTGAACCTTTATTCCCTGATCTTCGAGGTTTCCAACCATTTCTTCTAATCCAATTGCTGGGTCGACCCAACTTGCTATATAAGCTGAGGTGAACGTGTTTTCAAAGAATGTTATTTCTACTTTCTCGTTTTTAATCTTGGGTGCCTGACTGACTTTCCTAGCTGATTCCGCACTTTTAACCTTGATGATAATACTCTTGTTTCTGGTCAGGATCAGTTCATCCTCTGATTTGAGTATATTTTTAAATATGCTTCCTACTTCCACTTGCGTAAAATTTAACTCCTTGGATTCTGAACCTCTTATTCCTATCTTGACCTCTTCTAGACCTTTTCTGAACGCTTCTTCGATTTGATCTGCAATTTCTTTATCATTGACATATATTCTTGCTTCTCTGGCTTTCTTTTCTTTATTTTTTCCAGTGTTCTCTTCTTCCGTGCATTCTAGTGACCGTTTGGAGCTTCCCTTTTCGGTCTCCACCTGCATATCTTCATTCTCCAGCCCTTCCTTTTTTCAAATGAAAATTGAGACAACCTGTCTTCGGAAATCCTAAATGAAAACAAAGACTGATATCACGGTCTGCTTGACCAAAGCCTTAACTCAAACCCAGTTCGATCCTTTCAACCTGAAAAGACACGTTGCACCTTCCAACCTCGCAACCGCACTCCAAGTCCAAGCTCCTTACACGACCCTGTTCTCCGATTTTTTTAAAAACTATTTTGAACTTTCGTCTATTAGTTACAAGTGCCAAAGAAACAATTAATTTAGTGGAAATTAGTTATTTTCGTCGGTTTTTATTCATAGTTTCCCATAGGATTAACATTAGCAGACCAACTTTCTGTATTTTGTGACGTCACGAAATTTTATGAGCCAACCTGTAGTACTCTGTCTATTCTATCTATAATTATGACATAAAGTATGTTATAATTTATTTATAAGGGACGAAACGTTTAGAGTTTTAATTAAATATATATTTACTATAATTTTTTAACGTTTGACCACAGCTTAAAAGATCGAAAGATTTTATTAAATGTTATAAAGTATGTTGCAAAATTTTATATTTGTGTTTGTTAATGATAGCATTTTATATGTAGGAAATCGAAACTTTGATCCAGCGTTGTCAATTTCTAAAAAATGAAGAAAAAAGTGAAGAATACATTTCTACTGGGACTCTTATACAATATAGCCATTGCTATCCTATACACACCGAAGAAGAATCATTAGGTAAAAAAAATTTAATGTAAAATACCTAAAACTAAAATATTTGCATAATTTTTGTTCAAATATTGTTGCTTTAGTAGTTTGTTAATCTTGTGTCCAGGGTTCCCACGGTCCTTGAAAGTCCTTGAAAATTGTTCTAGGCAGGGTTGCTGATTTTTTTAAATAAAAAAATCGGATTTATTTTATTTAAATCGGAATTTTTTTATTTACATGAATTATTAGCTCTTAAGGGGGTATTCTAGTGTAGAATTTCAAAAAAATCAATTTTTTTTTTATTTTATATTTTCAAAGTTTAACTATTTAAGAATATGTCTACGAGAGGATTTTTGAAAATTTAAATTATTTTCGGAGCTATAGACATTTTACTGACCCGGGCTCCAAACTGGTTCGGTTGCAGAGTTGGGCACTCACGCGAATGAAAATTTATTCGTCAATCGTACGAATAAATTCAGCTTCGAATAAATCAATTGCGAATAAAGTTATCTGTCACCGGCGATTGAATTTTTATTCGCAATTGAAAATTCCTTCGCAACTAACTTTATTCGTGGATGACGAATAATTATTCAATTGCGAATAATTTCACCAGACAAATAAATTAATTACAGAAGGTACATATAGGGGTGCAAAAAAATTCTCAGGGTTGGTACGGAAGGGTCCATAACTTTACCGGAGTGGTCCGTAAATTTACGGAAGTGGTTCGTAAGTGACCGGAAGTTGCCCGAATTCAACCGGAAGTGGTCTAAATTTAACCGGAAATGGTCCATCTTTAACCGGAAGTGATCCGTATTAACATGAAATGTTCCACAACTTACCGGAAGTGGCTCGTAAGTTACCGGAAGTGGTCCGCAACAAACCGGAAGTGGTTCGTAAGTAACCGGAAGTGGTCCGCAACATACCGGAAGTGGTTCGTAAGTCACCAGAAGTGGTCCACAACTTACCGGAAGTGGTTCGTAAGTCACCGGAAGTGGTCCGTATTTAAACGGAAATGACCCGTATTTAACCGGAAATGGTTCATCTTTAACCGGAAGTGATCCGTATTAACAGGAAATGTTCTGCAACTAACCGGAAGTGGCCCGTATTTAACCGGAAGTGGTCTGTATTTAACCGGAAGTGGTCCGTATTTAACCGGAAATGGTCCATCTCTAACCGGAAGTGATCTGTATTAACAGGAAAGAAGGTCTGATGTATGAAGCAGGAATGGCAGATTGAATAAAAGTAAGTATAATATATCATTTCATGACTTTGACAGCGAAAAACTTTACGCGAAACTTTAAATGCGTTTTTCTCAGAACAGACTTTTTCAATATATTTGTCACGATTTCTCGAGTTCTACTGGACCGATTCACTTGAAATTTTCAGAGAATCTTCTTTATAGACCTCTCAAGAATTGGAACTAGCCTCATCCCCAAATTTCAATTTTGACTATTTTTAAAAAATTCGAGAAACTCAAAAAAGTGGGTAAAAAAATCGTTTTTTTTTTCAAACAGTCGCCATTTTGTCAAAAAAAATTTTTTTCACTCATCGCTAGTTCTGATTCTTGCGACATCATTGCAGATTAATAATCTTTTTTATTTTTTCATTTCAGATGACTAGGAGGGTTGAAATCATGTCAAAACTCATCTGCCAATTTTTTGACGCCCCCCACTTCTTCGGCTGCCAGTTTTTTAAATTTTTGACTTTTTTCTTTTTTTAATTTTTTTCTGTACTCTTGAAACATTAATAAATAACTGATAAAAAATGGATCGTAAAAATATTGATTGATTTTTTTTTACGACACTTTAAAAATTACCTAAAATTCATGTCTCTACACTAGAATACCCCCTTAACTTCCTAAAACTGGTTATTAATATACTTATATTGTAATTTCAATGTGATATAATAGTTTGGGATTACTTAATATTCAAATTTTGATCTCTTTTATGCATTAATTAATTGAATTAATTAAGGGGAGCGGTTCGCTGCCATTTCATGGTGAGATGCCCAAGCCCATCCTTAAATGGTAAATGAATAATTATACTATATCAGTTACTAAAATTTTTATCCTTTCTATTACTAGTTTTGCCCAATTGCCAATTGTGAAATCAATATTAGCTTTAAAAGAAATAGGCTAGTAAAAAAATTCTCATTCCTTCAATATACCCGTATCCAAATTTCGGATTTTTTCGACCAGTAGTTTCGCCTGTAGAGAATTTTGAAGTAGGTATGTTATTTTACAATCACCCTGTACCCAGGAAAGTATAAGATTGTTTTCCCTTTTGACAAACTTATCGATGGTCTTTGAAAAAATATATTTAAGGTCCTGGAAAAGTCCTTGAATTTTTTACTTTCTGTAGTGGGAAACCTGTGTGTCCTACAATTAACTCTGAGATAAGTCCTTTAAATCCTAATTACAGAATTTATTGTTTGCTTATTTGCTTATTGTTTTTTAGCTATAGTTGGCAACAGGACAACTGAAAAAAGAATAGAAGCTTTAAGGGAAATAAAAGAAGAATGTAAGTAAAATTTTTCAAATGATAAATCTGTCACTTAGAAACCATTATAAGTGTATTTTAAGGAATTTATTAATAGATGTTTCTTGGTGCTTATAAAGTAATAATTCAAAACTTTTTTAAATTTTAAGTTTATCAAAATGAAAGTTCTACCTTTAAATATATCTATGTCCAAATTTAGACCAAGTATACCAAAACTAGTCAATATCTTGTCTTTTCGTGTCAAATTTCAAAACATTTTCTGGGATGTTTAGGTCCTCCGGAATTGGGCCAAAGTTTTGGAAATTTCCTCATTTTTCAATAAATTGACCGAAACCTCCAAGATGAAATTTTTATATTAAGTTCATAATTTTTCTAGGATAATCTACTATCCTACCTTATAGTTGGCAGTTGGTTTCATATTTTTACCACTCTTCGTTTAGGAGTAATAATATTTTTAACATTACAAGATGTTCGTTAAGTTGTTTTTCCTGCATTACTAAAGTTACCATAAATCAAGTTCTATCTACCCTAGAAAGTTGTAGTTTGTGTCATTTTGATTAGAATTTTATTTTCTAACATATTTTATGCCCTGTACAAATTATTTTGGTTCTGTTTTACCTGAAACACCGTGTATAATTATAAAAATAATACTAATTTTGTCGTTTACAGTAATATTTTTAAAACTCCTATGATATGAATTCGCTAAAAGAAATTTATCCATAAAAATGCACATGAACTCGGATAACAGTATATAATAATTTAACTTTCATATATTTACTAATAATTCTAGCTATTCTAATTAAATGGAAAGTATTTGATTTATCCTTTTTTAAATCTAATTTTTTGTAAAAGAGAAAAAATTCTAACTACAAATAAAACTAACAAAAAAGCCAAATTACAAAAAGCAAAATTACAAGTAAAATAAGATTTATAAGAAATAAGATAATCACTAAGTATTAATAAAGAAATACATACACTTTTACACATAGTACAGCTCCCGTAAAAAAAAACGTTACAGTGGGGTTTGCGGGTGAACCACTTGGGTTAGGAAGGCAAAAGAGGTGTCATTTTTCATTGTTTAGAGTATTCTTTAATCTAAAAAATTTTCGAGTCCTTAGGGGGTCGTCTTCATATTAAACGAAACACTAACTTTTTTTTTCAACAGGGACCCCCAATTATTATGAGATTTTCTGAAAGGTCATCCCTCAAAACCCTTAAATACCCAGTTTCATCCAGATTGATTCACAATTAAAAAAATTTTGAAAAAATAAAAAAAAAATTAAATTTTTAAAATCATGAAATATTTTTATGGAAATCGATTCAGGTAGTAATTTTATGAAGAAAGCCAAAATTTCAATCGATTTCACCGAATAGTTTTTGATAAAAACGAACTTTAATCTTAAGGGGCCGTATACCGTTGCCGAATGCATACTGCGAATGTTCTTTCTCGTTCGTTTTTATCAAAAACTATTCAGTGAAATCGATTGAAATTTTGGCTTTCTTCATAAAATTACTACCTGAATCGATTTCCATAAAAATATTTCATGATTTTAAAAATTTAATTTTTTTTTATTTTTTCAAAAATTTTTTAATTGTGAATCAATCTGGATGAAACTGGGTATTTAAGGGTTTTGAGGGACGACCTTTCAGAAAATCTCATAATAATTGGGGGTCCCCATTGAAAAAAAAAAGTTTAATAAGAAGATGACCCCCTAAGGACTCGAAAATTTTTTAGGTTAAAGAATACTCTAAACCATGCTTGTCTAAAGTGCGGCCCACGGGCCGCATGCGGCCCAAAAGCCTTTAAAATGCGGCCCAAACACAAATTATAATATTTAAATTTGCACATTTTTATTAAAAAATATAAATGTTTGCACTATTTTTCATATAAATCAATTCGAACTGAAATAAAAATATTTATGGAAACAAAAGGGGAACCCCCCTGGTCACTGAATTTAAAGACGAAGATTCGGTTTTAGATTTAGCTTTTTAATAGACGTAACAGAACATTTGAAAGGTTTAAATTTGAGACTTCAAGGGAAAAAATAAATTTATCAATGATATGTTCCAGAATCCAGACAATAACAGCGTTTGAAAGAAAGTAGAAATTTTTGCACTATCAAATGGAGGGTTCAGAATAGAAATGAACCAAGTCCACTTTAGCTACTTTTGAGCTACAGACGTTTAAAGTTAAAGCTTCATAGGAAATCACATGTTAACGCAACAGAACTTGCTGCTGCCAAGCGGATAATATCAGAACTAGGACTTGGTTCATTATTGCAGTAAAATTTTACATAGCTGGTGCATGTTATAGCGTTGCTAACTCAAAAATGACAAAAAGTGGACTTGGTCCATTTTAATTCTGAGCCCTCCAAATAAAAGTAAAATATTTGACACATTTCAGTACTTTGGCTGCTCATAAGCCTGTGAATTGCACAAAATATATGCTGCATTAATTTGTGATTTAATTCAAGAGTTTTAAATTAGATTTTAAGATTTTCGAAAAATGAAGATCATTTCAACATATTTTTAACCCATTTTCTTTTGAAGATAAATTACCTTCAAATAGAATGCATTGAACTGCAAAGCGACATTCAACTAAAAGAAAAATTTGCGTATGTTTCTTTACGGGAGTTTTATAAAGATTACCTACCCCCCAATAAATCTAATTTTCACCATCATGCTTTATTAAAGTTTTCAGCTTTTGGCAATATAGTACCTATATTTGTGAACAAACATCTTGAAAATGCATTAGAAATAGCAACCTAGTCTATTGAACTCTATATCAATTTACTTGTTCAACAAAAGCAAATTTATCCATCTCATTAATTTGAATTATTTCTATCTTTATGGAATCCAAAGTAAATGAAACGAAACTTTTACAATTGTAAATTAAATATGTTCCTATATACATATCTAATTAAAAATTTTTAAAAATTATAATAAAAGAAGTTAATTTATTTTAATAAAACTACATAGAGAAAAATTTTATTTCAATTTGTTGAAAAATTATTGTATGTGCGGCCCAGCAAATTTTTTTTGTAGCAATGTGGCCCTCAAACGGTCATAGTTTAGACACCCATGCTCTAAACAATGAAAAATGACACCTCTTTTGCCTTCCTAACCCAAGTGGTTCACCCGCAAACCCCACTGTAACGTTTTTTTTTACGGGAGCTGTACATACAAACATTTTTATTCCTTTGTTTCTGAAGAAGCATCTAAGAAATCCCGTTTAGCTTTGAACTTGGAAAGGAATTTCCTGTCCAATAATCTGGATTTAATTAAAACATCACAATTTTTGAACCCACAAATACGAAGGGAAGCTTCAGTGACTTTCTTCACAATATTTTCAACTGCTTGGGTGTGCGAAGGAATTTTGAATCTTGGAGGTATCGGTCAATTTATTGAAAAATGAGGAAATTTCCAAAACTTTGGCCCAATTCCGGGGGACCTAAACTTTTTTTGATCGGACTGAAATTTTTCATGGTGAATATGCGACCCCTAAGGCAACTTTTTTCAGTATGCCTTTTTGAATTTCGTAAAAAAGTTTTTCGTGATACACCCTATTAAGCATCAATTTTTAAATAGCATAGATAATTAAAGGATTCAATTGGTTTTTTTTCATTCGAAAGTGTTATATAAAAAATACTATTGATTTTACATTTTATTTTTAAAGGTTTCAATTTCTAAAATAAATATATTTTTAAGCTTTTAATTTGCATTGGTCATTCATCTATATTTATAAATGAGAAAAATCTGACTGTTTTGAATTTTTTCTAACGTATGTCCTATATTTTTAAATCAAAATGTCGTATACTTTTGAAGCAGTCCTATTTTTTCTATCTGTCGCTATGAACCCTGAATATTAAGTCTAATATTTTTACTGTTTCTTTGTTTGCTGCCCTCCATATCTCAATCAACAATGTGAGTGGCCCTCCTTCCATAAAAGTTGTGCATCCTTACATTAATTGTATTATTTCTGTACAAGAAATTATTTTTCTTCAGTATTGGGTGCTACCTTTTTTTTGGTACTAATTTAAAGGTGCAATGATCTGCACATTAATTTCTTATGATCTTAAATAAGGTGCAATATAATGTATCATTCATGATACATTTCTTCATGTATTAATTTAGATATATTTTTTAAACAGTAAACAAGAATTTAACTATCTTCTTCTAAGGAGTTTCTTATTTAAATTGTTATACATTTTATGTACTCATCACTGATTCTTTAGTATCAAAATATAATTACAGAGTTTCTTAAAAAATTTAATACATTGTGCATTGTGGAAGATATTAAGAGTCAGATGCATTGAGTTCAGCACACCTCAATTGTAATTTTATTTTGAAACAAGATTATATATTAACTTGTTTTTTAAGTGTTTTCAACTTTTATATATTTGCTGCTTGATGGAAAGCTACCTTACTTACTGTAATTATAATTAATGTCATTTTAGTTTCCTAATTCTGTACGTCGCACATTAATTTTTGTATTCAGAGTATTTATCATATTTGAGGAGACTATTTTTCATATTTGAGGAGACTATTGCTACTATTTCTAAAGGTGTGACTCAATGTGAGCCCTGAATATTGTTGTATGTAATTTTTTTGAAAGTTGTCTAATTAAGGAAAGGAAGCTTAGTTATTTATGTTAGTTTGTAACTAATGTTTGGTATGCCTTAAAATTGAAAGGTGCTGAAAACAAATTTTAGATCACTGTGTGAATATATCAACGTTTAACTCAATTTGTAATATAGAAATATAGCATTGGTAATTAGTTTAAATTCTGGTATGGATTTTAATAATTGTTGAAATGTTTTAATTGTTTCATGAAACTAAAGTACTTCAAAATGTGTTAAGGTAATAAATATTTTGATAAGCTTTAAATGCATTTCATTTTATTTTTTTAATGCATTATTTGAATTAAACCACTTTTCTTTTTCCTAGCTTTCAGACAGTTCCCGGAATTTGTAAATAAAAACATTCCCCCTGAAGAGTTGTGGCACATTTTTAAGACTGTAAGTTTTTTACTGATTGTTGATGGGTTACGTAAAATTAAGTTTAAAGTGGAAATTATATTTTCAAGTCTGAAATCGGCTTTTTAATAGGAACATCCGAACGAGTTTCAATCCTTCGAGTCAGTCCCTTGAACCCCTTCTTTGATGTTTTATTTTTCAATTTCCCACTCAAAAAAAGTCAGTTTTTAACGCCTAAAATTAAAATACCGAAGAACTCCAATTATCCGAACTCCGACTATTTGAATCGCCGATTATTCGAACCGCTTTCAGAATTCAAACCTGTTCTTATAAACTTCGTGTCAGTGTTTGAAAAACAATGATTTATAAGAGTTCATTTTGAAGTGTCTTTTGCACCCAAGTTCTATGATGGGAAACCCTATTTTGGGTCCAGTTCTTTGTGTAAAAACCAATATCTTAGCTCAGATGCTCGGTTGTCCATACTTTAAAGCAAGTAACGTCTGACTAAGAACCCTGTACACCTTTTTTCGGGAGAAATCCTATTATCCGAATTTTTGATCATCCGAATGGGGTCTGAATGGGACCGCGTATATTCATTAACCAGCATTGTTACCGAGCATTTCTTAATAATCTCCAAAATCATAATTAATGTGATCAAGGTCACTAATCCACGCTATTAATTATGATTTTGGAGATTATTAAGAAATGCTATGTAACGATGCTGGATCTAGAATACGCGGTCCGGACCCAATTGATTCGGATAGTTTCCAGTTTTTTATTCTAGTTTTTCCTGCAATGCACCTTCCTAACCATTACACATTCTTCCGCTGTTTCTTTTATTAAAATGTTACGAATTTATATCAAGTAATGTTTTTGACTATCTGTGGGAAAGATAATTATTTCTTAAAGAGAAAATTGAAGATAATTTTCCTAAGATTTCCTAAAGAGATAATTGAAATATAAATTATGCTGCGCTTTCTGTTCTCATGTTTTTCCTGTATTAGAAAATCCCCCATGACCTTCATGCTTCGTTGCCCTTAAAAATGACCACTTTGCATTGGATGTATGACATGCGACGGCAACAGAGAAGGGGTTAAAGATGGTGCTACCTATTATGACTACTTATGGTGCTACTTATTATGGAAACCCTATACTGCGCTTATGACTATAGTCATGTTCATTTTCTTAAAGTAATCGTTTTTTGTGCTCTTTTACAGGTTTCTAACATGCTAATGGAACAAAAAAGATTTGAAGAACTTCAAAAAATCTCTTTGTCATGCCTGTCTTCAGTTCTGTTCACTAACATCCCTGAATATTCCAAAGTGAGTACTTTTCAAAATTTTGCTGTTGTTTTGAGTATCTCTTAAACTTTTGGGATCTTAATTTGCATTTAATACATTAAGTTTCTCTCTCACCTGTTTATAGGTGTCTGCTAAGGCTTTAGCTTTGCTTTTGAATCACCACTTCTATAGTCATTTTCCTATACTTCTATAGTCATTTTCCATATATCTCCCATTTCAAAATACAGTAAATTCCTGTTACAACGAAAAATCCCGTTATTACGAATATCCAGAAAGTCCCCAACCGTTTTATTTGAATTAGAGATAGTACCGTTACAACGAAAACATTTTATGGTCCCGGGAAGTTCGTTATAACAGGATTTTACTGTATGTAATAGTCAAGAAACTTTTTATAATATCCCACCTTGGTGTTTAAATATTTTACTTTTCAGGATTTGGAATTTCAAGCGCTTTTAAGCTGTTTCTACAATGGTAGTCATCTGCTTAGTTACATTTTGGTCCAAGATCTCATTTTAAAAGTAAGGGTAATTCAAATCAGTATTATTAATAATTATAAATCTTATTCCAATACTTAATATACATTTCTTTTTCTCTTTAGTACAAACATTGCAATAAGGCATGGAATTTGTTTTGCCTTATAGTAACAATCATCAAAGAAAACAGCTACGGTATGTTTTTCCTCAGACTAAGAATGGAGGTATGTTTTCCTTAGTGCATTTTAGTTGTTGCAAATACTAGATGTTACGGGGATTATTCATAAGCTTTGGTTAACTAAAATATTTTTTAAAAATAATCATTTAATTACGTTGTAGTTTTGAGACTTTAATAAAAAGTAAAGCTACCCAAATAATTTTTAAATAAGTATGGTGGAATTAGAAACGTGGGCCTTAAACTATTTTAATATTTACTTTATCAAGAGTAACAACAACTCCAAAACTGATCTATTTAGTTTATATAGTTAATTTTGTTAATTAAATTACAGGGATGAGATTTTTCAGCCTTATGGAGGATTTTCAGACTTTTTGAAACTTTTCAACGGAAATTTTAGACTTTTTAATGTAAAGAAATCAGTTAACAAACAAATTTTCAACTAAAAACTATACATCCCTTTCATTTTATGTAAATGTTTCTGACTCATAAGGCTCTTACCCATGGTAAATATTTATATCTGAAGCAGCTAAATGATTTTATTTAGCTTGGTGTACAATCTTCTTATCAATTCATGGAGTTTTCAGACTTTTTGCTTTTTTGTCAATCTCATCCCTGAAATTAACTTTATTCTTTTAGAATCAAGATCACTGGGCTTTTTCTTTTTTTATTGGCCACAGCGATATGATTTCTGAAAATTTAACTGATGCATTAGGTAAGAAATAACATTATTCTTGTTATAGTTTTTAAACATTATAGTATAAGAGCTAACAGCGTTTTCGAGAGAATTTTAGAAAAGCAAGTGAGTGTGCTTTGATTTGTCTTTCCCTATGCTATTTCGAACAGCGTGCGGGCTACCTGGCTGCCGTTAAGCGTTGCGTTCATTAGTGCGCATCCCACCTTATAGGTAAAAATCTTGATTTTTAAATCATTTTTGAAAGATTTTTTTCTTTTTCACTATTAGAAACATGAATTTGTTATTACCAGGCATTTTTGTTGCTAATAACGTGCCAGATGCTCCTTTTAATAAAAAAAACATTAATTTCAAACCATCTTCAAGATTGTTCAGAATAAATAAATCAAGAGGTGGTAAACCAGATATAACAAAAACGGCATCATAGCTAACAGTCCTGTACCCTTTAATTACTCGAAGCAAAAATCTCCGCTGTGTTCTTCTAAGAAGTTTGCAATTTATTTTCTTTCTTAAGGAATGTCCCCAAGATCTCGATGCGTAAGATATGAGTGGTACGATTCCCTGTTTATAAATCAACCGAAGAACATCAAATTTCACACCAAATGTGTTGTTCGAAATTTTTAACAATCCAAGAAGAACTCTTTCACATCTAATGGAAACATGAGAAATATGCTCCTTCCACTGCAGTTTGTGATCAACAATTATGCCCAAATACTTAATATGCTGCACTTCTTCAATTGGTATACCTCCAAAATTTAAGTTAATTCTTTGATCAGTTAGCGATTTTTTATAAATCATAACCATACATTAAACCCCATTTAATCGTTGAAAATATATTTATTACTTATTATGTCAGTGAATTAGCTTTTAAGTTGGGTTTACAATCAAAATCTGGAATACAAGATCGTGTGTGAAAACTAAGTTCTTCTTTGGTCCAAGGTAAGGTCCAAGTTTCACAACCATAAGTTACAACTGGTCTTAGTATTGTCTTAGAAAACTAAGTTTCTTGTATGAATACTTGGCTACCTTAGCTCAAATTACAAGTTGCCCACATTTTGAGACAGCTTGCATGATTGTGGCTATAATAGTTAAAAATTCAAGTTGTAGTACAAAACTTAGTCCATATTTAATTATACAAGTTTGTCTTCAGAAATTAAGTTTTCCAGTATGGCGAGGAAGAGAGCACATAGTTTGTCCACTGAATAGCATCAACGTAGCCACTTAGCATCAAAATTAATTGCAGGCGACATAAAATTTAACAGTAATTTCTATATTGATGGAGGGATAGCAGTAGGTTATGATAGAACACAAATTGATATTGGACTGTAATTCATAGCATTGAGGACCTTATTCAGCGTCCTTTGCAGTGCTTCGATATCTCACTTAATTTTTTATGAGTTACTCTTCAGACACTTGTTCCAATACTAGGATGGTGAAATTGAAAGACTGATAACTTTCAACATTAAAATTTTCAAACAACTAACTGGCTGTAAAGAACTGCCTGCTATAATTAACAAAGCAATTTAGAGTGAAAAATCCATGTGTGTCAATATCTTATCTGCTTATCTCAATAATGATTAGAGGTACTTTTAAAAATGGTTCAGGCAATACAGGATGGAAAAAGCTCATTGATGATATTGTTGTAAATGATCCTGGGTTATTGTTGATTTATAAATAAAATATTAAAATCACAGGCATACTAAAATGGTTTGAAATTAATGTTCTTTGTTGATTAAAAATAGCATCTGGTACGTTATTAACAACAAAAATGCCTGGCAATAATAAATTCATGTTTCTAATAGTGTTTAGAAGTTAGAGTGAAAAAGAAAAAAATCGTTCTAACATTATTTAAAAATCAAGATATTTACCTGTATAGGTGGGATGCCCACTAATATCGGCAACGCTTACCGGCAGCCAGGTAGCCCTCACGCTGTTCGAAAGAGGATAGGGAAAGATATACAGGGTGTTTCAGATAAGTGTTTCATAATTTCTAAGGGGATAGTAGACATCTAGACGAGTCAGAATCACATAGGATTTGGGGGTCCCACACCAAATCCCAGGGAGTTAAAAATGGAGCGACACCCTAAAAAATTATTGAAAAATTCAATTTGTTGAAGAACCACTATTGATAGAAATTTAATTATGGTCTCAAATTTTGTGGTTTAATATGATCTTTAAAATTATCCTAAAAGTTTTCACTTTAAAATTTTATTTTGAAAAAAGCTAAAAAACCACAAAAAATGTGAAAACTCTGCAAAAACTTCATTTTGTATTTCGAAATCCTTTCTTTTGATTTGATAACACTAGTCGACAGTGGTTTCCTAACGACAACGAAATTACTATTTTTGTTACTAACTCATGTAGTTATTTAAATATCCGCAACTAAAAAAGTTCCACCACGTCCCATTTTTGCGTAACAAAAATGTTCGATTTTCTGCTTTTTTTCTTAATTTTTGCGTTTTAAGCGTCATTTTTGTCCAATAGCAACCCTGCAATCCCCTTCAATTAATATATTTCTAGTATCCCAGTATGTAGACATTCTTTTAAAACTGTGGAAATGTTTTTGTACTGTAGTTCATTTTGAAAATTGACTAGTTTTCAGTGTAAATTTTGCACATTATGTACAATACGTTTTGCTTAATTTGGGTACTGTTTAAATTACAATTCAACGGTAATATCTAACAGAAAAAGTGGGAAAAGGTTTTTCCTCACTGATTTGGGTCGAAATAGGTGACTAAAATGTAATCTGGGCACCTCACGTGTGTGGCAGAAGTTAGAATGTGGCTCTTTTTAAGTGCATAAGAGTCAATGGTAGTTCTATTTAAATTATTATCCTTATAGTATGGGGAGAACATTCAAATTATCTTAGTTATTTGATATCAATGACAAATACAGAAAAAAACATTTCAAAAAGTATTTAAAAGGACTTTTTTTGCCATTAAGTGAAGGCAAACTCAAAGTCAGTATGAACCTCTGATTAAAAAAGAATTCTCGACCCTGCTTATGAAGGAAAATTTAATAAAACGCATTATAAGCTAGAAAATGGTTTTTAGAAGAGTGGTAAGATGATTTTTAGAAAATAGGACCGATAAAATGTTTTAATCCCAATAGAAGGTTCTCTTTAGTCTTACCAAGCCATAGAATATTGAGCATCACCCAAAATTCATATTTTACATCCACGTTAGAACTTATTTCCGGAAAATCTCACTGAAATCAATCATAAACAAGAGTAAAGATTCCCTTAGGACATTTACTCGATACATAGGTCACTGAGAAATAGCAGTTTTGGGCTACAGCTCTTGGTTCATTGAAAGAAGAGATTTAACGCCATTTTAGAGACAAAAAGTGATAAAATTGCATCGTATTTAACGAATGTTTAATGATTTTTAGTTTTATGTTGTCTGAAACATGTATATAATCTTAATTATGATAGTATTTTATGCTAAAATAATGAGAATAATTGTTAAAAATGAGTGTTTTCAACGCTTTTGTCTGTTTTTTACAGAATTAGTGCCATATTTGTAACAACAAAACTGTACGTGCTGCAGCTTTTTCACAACTATTTTTGAATTCTACACCCTGAAATTAGTCGGAAATACCTAATCTCCTTTTTGTTAGGGAAAAAAAGTTAAAATTTGTCTACTAGTGTAATTTGAAGATCATAGTTGAAAACCCTTAAGTCCAAAGTCAGACAGTACAATCAGCTTCAGAGCCAGTTAAAGTTTGTTTTTTTTCGTGCACAAACATTTCTATTGCTGTTTCCTGAACAGCTGTTTTCACACTCAAAAAACAAACTTTAACTGGATCTCAAGCGTTTAATGTTGATTGTATTTACGTGAAACTTTGGATTTTTGGCACACCTTGAAACACTATTTTTAGACACAATTTTAAGTTGTGAACTCGTGCTTTAACTTTTTAAATATTGTTTTTAAGTATTCCTAAGAAGGGTGAGGGTTTCAAGTGGTTCCGTTCACACAACCCTTCTAAGGAAATTTCAATGTCAATTTTTATACTGTTTGTTTTCAGTTAAATTATAGAGTGTTAACAGACAACCTAGTTGTAAAATTGGCATATTTTTGCAATTCATTTGTAATACTGCTTTCACACATGGAATTGCCCTACTTGTAATCACAATTGCACCCTTCTAAGTATATTCACAGTTTTGCCCCAGACAGGTTTTTAAATAGTTTCAGGTTTAACATCCATTGCTGCAATGTGTCAAAAACCAATGACCCCCTTCAGCTGTTAACTGTATTTTCTTCATAGGATTTTTTTCAGATTTTATAATTATTTTCATAATTTTAGGTGAGTATTTGGACATTCTCGAGACACGTCCTGATGATATTTGTATCTTGCTATGTACTGGCATGATTTTTATCGATTTGGCTTGCATAAATGAACAAGACTCGTATGTAAAACAGGTAGCAATATTTTACATTATCCTTGACTAACTTTCTCACGAAAATAAGATTTAATTCTGTTAACGATCCTGCTAAATATCGGCAAGCTCTTTTGAAATCCATATATTCAAACATTGACAAATTTTTTTAGTTTTATTTGGTAAACTGGAACTGTTATTGATATAACTAAGCATTTTAATCTATTAGTTTGAAATTATTTAGTTACATTTCAACTTTTTGGTGTCCAAAAGAGCATGGCTGTATTGGAATTGAACCGAAAATAAATATATGTGTAAATAAAAATATCTAAACAAAAAATATTGAAAATTAAAGATAATGTAACTACTATAGTTAGATAATAAGAAATAGTAATTTAAGTAAAGCTACTCTATTGAATTAATTAATAAAGCTAAAATTCTAAACTAGGGTTTTTTATAAGGACAGCCCTTTTATACGTGATTTGCCATTATGCGTAAAATGTGCTAGAAATTTACATTAAGCAGTACAAATTATTTTATTTCAGAAACAATACATAAGTTTTGAATTTGTTATCCATAATACTGTTGAAAATATTGACTAATGCAAAAATCTTTTATGCTCATCAAATCTGACACTCAAAAATCAGGCAATCCAGGTAGACCAGTGATTCTCAATGGGGGCGATATCGCCCCCTGAGGGGCGGTGAGAGGATGTTGAGGGAAGGTGAACTCATATTGGGCAGTAGGGGGCGGTGGGACTTTTTTGGGGGGGTAAGGGGGCGATGAGCATTGAGCATATTTTTGCATTCAAACTTCGAGGTGGGTCCAGAGAGGAGACTATAAAAAGTGCTTAAATTCACTTATTTTGAGCTAAAAATCAAAAATTTTCCAGGGGAGTACCCCCAGATCAGACCCCCTTTATGTTCATATTCAAGTGATTCCTTAGAGCTCTGAAAGTGGGTTGCAAAAGACTATAGAAACGTAGTTGTTTGAGGAACACAATCAATAGCCAACACATTTTTACCACTGACTTGGGCTACTTTAAGCAGCACATTGTCAGTTTTAATCGTAGGAAACGAGAGCACGTTAAAAAGAATAAACCAAGTCCCGAGTTTAACAAATTTGGTGCCTACGTATACTCAAATTACTTTTACGTACTCCTTACGTATTACTTATGATGTAACATTATTGAAACCTGGTTTAAATTTTGAAAGAAATGTACTTAAATTTTAAAAAACCCACTGAAATTTAATAAATCAGCCTTAATTTTTTATATTTAGTTTTATATTTAGTATTTTAAACGTCCTAAATTTTGAAAAAAAACAGCTGAATTATGAAAGAACCTATTTAACTTTGAAAAAAATTCAAATTGAAAAACACCGTTTCATTTTTTAAACCTAGTTTAAATTTAAAAAACCATTAAAGTTTCCCATTAAAACCCATTCAATTTGGAAAGAAATCTATTTAACTATTTTTAAAAATACTGAATTTTAAAAAACTAGTTTGAACTTTAAACATCCTAAATTTTGAAAAAACCCATTCAAAAATAAAAAAACCGATATTTGAAAAACACTCCCTTAATTATTGGAACCTGGTAAATGTGAATTAAAACCACTAAAATTTTAAAAAATATCCTAAACTTTTAAAAACCCATTGAATATTGAAAGAAATCTATTAAACTTTGAAAAAAACCACTGAACTTTGAAAACTCCTCCTTATTTTTTTAAATTTAGATTGAACTTTAAACGTCCTAAATTTTGAAAACCCCCATTCAATAATGAAAAAAACCCATTGATATTTGAAAAACACTCCCTTATTTTATTGAAACCCCCGTGCGGTTAAAATTTTGAAAAAACCCACCCAACTGAAGTTCTTGGTATGTTATTTCGGTAAATGTTTTTCGTCAATATTTAACTGCCAAAATCTTGACCTTTCTTAAAAAACCCAAAATGGGTCCAAATGAGGGTTCTTTTCACATGCGTTTTTATGAAAAAACCCATTGGGTCCAATTCAGTCAACCCTGCGCGAAACAGACTTTTTAAACACCCTGTATATCTTTATACTTATTGTTGATATCTTATTTTAATGTTTTTAGGGCATGGCATACTTAGAACGGTACAAAGAATTACGAGGAGAGTGCCAAGAAACATTGTACAATTTGGGAAGAGCATTGCATCAGTTGGGTTAGTTCGTTTTTTTGTATCTTATTTCAACACCAGTTTTTAAATCTTGTAAATTTTTGGAAAGGGTAGACTTATACTATTTTCAAGAACATCAATAATTTAGTTTCACAATGGAACATACTTGTTACTGAAATATAATTTTTAACATTTCCCTCTAGGACTTAGCTCTTTCTTGACAACATATCAAGCTCTTCGTTATTACAAGTCTGCATTACAAGCACCCATAGCAATATCTGGACCAGAAGAGGTATTACTTATAAAATACTTAGTTGAAGTGAAATAAAGAAAAATTTTTTTAACATAACGGACACGAATTTGTAAAGATTTGAAATTTTATTTGGTAGGAAAGATAATCATATAGTCCAGCGGTTCTGGGGGTCCGCGGCGCCTTATTAGGGGGTCCGCGAGTTACCTTGAGGAATTTCTAAAGTTACTTTTAGAATTCTCCAAAGTTTCAAAATTAGATAAAACACTAGTTTTAAGAGTCAAATTTCAAAAAATTTCTGGGGGAGAACCCCCAGCCCCCTCGAAATTTTTACTTCAATGCATCATTCTTTCCTTGAAATTTCCATTCTCTCACCACAGAGACTTGAAGTATTCAGGGGCATATAAAAAGGTGGGTGAAGGGGTCCGCCCTATCCTGAAATTTGGACTTGGAGTATCAAAACAAGTTAAAACCCTGTTTTTTGGATCAAATCTCCGAAAAATTTCTGGGAGAAGACCCCCAAACCCCCTTTAGACTTGGTATACTTTAATATTAAAAACTTTTTAAAAATAAGTTCATCAAAACTGAAATCCTACATCAGATTATTGTCCGAAATTTGGACGAAGTGTATCAAAACCAAGTTAAAATCCTGTGTGTTTTTAGGGACTAATTTATCTAAAACTTTTCTGAGGATGACCCCCAGATACCTTTTTGTTATTAAAACTCTATTATTATAAACTACTAGCGCTAAAGCGCTAGACCCGGGCTTCACCCTGGTTTTATTTTTTTTATAAATATCATATGGGCTTCGCCAGTCCATTTAAAAAAATTCTTCTGGTGTGTTAGAGATAGGCTTCGCCAGTCCAAATGTGGAAGTAGTTAAATAAAGGAGCCACTTTTATGTTCATGTTACAACAATGGATTTTAAACTGCAACAATCGAGAATATGCCTACAACAATTAAAGTTACATCTTCTCTTATGATATTTACAACAATGGGGGTTTTCCATGAAGTTAGGCACGAAATATGGGTTTTTGAGCATAAAATGGGCCAAAAGAGTTGTTAGGATGCATCGATTTCAAATTATTTTTATTCAGAAACCTTCCCTGGAGCGAGTAGATCAACGTGGTATAGTTTAATAGTTAATGTAGGTTCGAAAAGTTTAAAACTATAAAGGACATACATACATTGATTTTTATATATATAGATTTTTTTCATTAAGTTAATCAAAATGCAAATCTTACATAAACATTTATATTCAAAAAAAATTCTAACTAGGGTATCAAAACTAATTAACCTGTTTTCCTAGTTGAATTTCCAAAAATTTTGTGGGGGAGGACCACCAGACCCCCCTTTAGTATAGGTAGAACTTAATTACTTATAACCTTTTCATATTAAGTTCATTCTACTTAAAAATGTACTAAAAAGCTACTTGGACCTATGAAATATACATGGGAGGCTGTGGGATAATTTTTGTCCCCTCCCGAAATAAATTTCTATATACACCTCTGGAGTAAATGTGAAATTTATTATAATTCATACACAAATTTTAATTAATCTTGGAACTTAAAACAAAAGTCCTTGGGGAAGGGTTAGGACCCTTTAATGATGAATTGCGTAAAAAATTAGAGGAAAAAATAGCCAAAAACAATCTCTATAATTTTTAACGCTTTTTTAGCATTTTTAGGGGGGTAATAACCCCTTAAACTTATCCATTTGCTACAAATTTGTATATTTTAGAAGCTTTAACCTTTCTTGTTCCCTCGGGTGTAATTTAAAGGCTAAAGTAATAGTTTTTGACCCTGAAAATCGAATTCAAAGTCATTAAATCATCGAAAAACGCAAAAAGGGGGAGAGGCTGTTCCCCAAAAATCTGGACGTGATGGAGAAAAACGGTGGTCGAATTCGGATTCAGGGGGTCATTTTACATAAGAATCTGCTTGATTTGTGTCAGAAGCATTTTGACCCTATTTTTTTGTCGAGTAGTGTTATAAGTGATATGAAATGTTTGTAATGATGGTTTATTTTTCTAGCATATGTATGACTTGACCAACACGATTGCTTTCAACATAAGCCTGATATATCAAGGTTTAGGTGCCATGGACTTAGCTCGCAAGTATTCTAGATTAATCGTGGTCTAGTTGGTGTGGTTTTTTTATTGTTGTATTTAGTACACTTAATCCAATTGTAACTTTAATCTTTTTTGTAACTTTAATCTTTTTTGTAACTTTAATCTTATAAATAAATTTTTTTCATTTTAAATTCAACTAATTGTAATTATTTTTTTTAAATTCATTGAAAGGAAAATTCTTACACATCATCTTTTGCTATAATATCTCTATTCTAAAAAAAAGTTTTTGTAAATGGTTTCCAGAGAAAGGCTTTTTAATTACTGATCCGTATAACATGTTTTTGGTATCAAACTGTTCGGATTCTTTTGAGGATGTGCAAAGTGCCTTTAGAATTTCTAAACAAATTCTCAATTCTAAGATATTTCCATTTTTCTGGATTACGGATAAGGTTGCAGTTAACAGCAAGAAACTTTCGTACAATTTATTATACCTCCAATCACAATGACCAACCGACGCTATTCATTAATGATGAAAATAATTCCTTTCCCGCTTTAAAAAAGAGCTTCAAAATATGTACTTTCTAAATAAAATATTTTTAAAAGACTGATAAGAGTTTTCCAGAAACTCACAGATCTACTATTCAAGCATAGAATTTCACACACCAAAATTAATTGTTTGTAAACATTGAGTGCAGTATAGACTTTGTCTCTTATTATTTTTAATAGCTTAAATCGTATTGTTTAAAAAGTTGTTTTAAAACTAAAACTTGAATGATAAAACACTAGATATTTTGACGAGTTACTAGGTACTATATTAAATTTACCAGATTCATAGCTGAACGTTTTTGTAAATATTGAATAACAATAGCACGAGCAGACTTGATGGATATTTTCAAGGAAAACGTGTTGATTAAATTATTGATAATTTAACCAATAAATATTCTAACTTTAAGGGGGGTGCTTCTGGAAAGTTGGTTGACGTTTTTTCTACTAATTGTTATAACGAATGTTTTATAAATAAATAATTTTAGTGAGCAGGGTTTTGTGGGGATTGCAAAGCGATCCGAAAGGCCCTGCGTCAGCAGTTAACGGGGGTTGGCGAGCGATAGCGAGCAGGGGGCGGTAGCTCCCTAGTATCCTAAAAATATACAAACCATCAATTTCCGGGGATTGGTGTTGCGTTTCTAACTAGCTCACTATTCATAAAAACTAAAAACTTTATTTTTTCCAATTTATTCTCATTGATTTTATTAATAGACTATATATCCGTTATGTAATGAGTTTTCTTTCGGGGTACTTTTTTCCGCATCAAAAACTTATTCTATACTAAAATATCAAATATCGTTCAAATTCTCTGGAAAACTGAACATTTTTAAGAAAAGACCAAAATGTTAAAGTGCCAAACATCCCAATTAATAATTAATGTGGATATTTGTCACTTTTGCATTTTTGTCTTTTCTTAAATTTGAGTTTTTCCAGAGAATTTGAACAGGATTCATGGATATGTTTTTAGAATATATTTTCAGAAGGATATTATGGTAAAGGATGATGTGTAAGAATTTTCCTTTATTGATTGCTGTAATTTATGGACCAATTATTGGTTGCTGTAAATGTAAACTTTAATATGCTATGAATTTAGTAGCTTCGAAATGGGTTATTCTAAATGGATTCTTCTAATGGATATTGCATTATTTATACTGGCGTTCAAATGTGTACTCCTCTACTGAGGTACATTGGAACACAGCTCCTCAATTTTTAGAACGATGATTCAAGGGGAAATTTTTGATAAATGCAACTATAAGGGAATAAGGGTACCAAAATTTTAGGAATACTGTTAACTTATGAATAAATCAGTTTTTGTTTCAATATCATTCAAATATAAGGAGAAATTGTCAAAATGTACTTTTTGTTTGAATGTGCCCCCTCTCCCCTACTGTATCGGTTTTTATGACCAAAACACACCGTCAAGTATTACATTAGGGTGTCCCTTTCAGTGGCGGATCCAGAGACTCGGTTTGGGGGGGGTGATTTTACCTATGCGCATTCGACATTACAATCAATTTTCACTTTTACATTCAATTCACAAGAGGAAGACACATAAAATATATTTGGTAGAAAGTTCCACTTTCTACTGATTTAATTGTAAACCATTAAATACATGATTAAAGTAATTCATTTTCCGTTTTTAAAATGGAACTTCTACTCAAATGCATAAATTATACACTAATATATAACAAGACAGACACCAAAATAAAGAAAAATTAGAGAAACAGAAAAGAAACTAAAAGTAAAATTTTCGCAAAGCCACGAATGCCTTTTTGCTGTTTATAATTATTTCTTTTAGCTTTTTCTCGATTTAGAAATTTAGTAAACCGGATTAAATCATTAAAACCTTGAAATACTTTCAAATAATAATACTTTCAAACAGTCGAAAAAAATATAAAACATCGAAACATAGTTAAAAAAAAACAGAAAAGTTGCAGATAATGGCAAAACTACCTCTTCTATCCTTTAATTTAGCATCCTCCGATTGAACGACAACTGGGGGCAGTGTCACATCCAAAGCAGTGTCAGCTTTATCTTCAAAAGCATAATTTCTTGGCTTTTTCTTAAAAAAACGAAAGCAGAGTTCCACTAGGTCGTTTCTGAGCACGCACGACCATGTTCACTATAGAAAATCAACTGAATTTTTTACTAGTACAGCTTGGCATATGTACGACACGCTCCGCCCACAAGTTTTGACCATCCCACAGCCAACAAATAGCTGTTATCCCCTTCCAATATGGGATTGTCAATCGCTCTGAAAATGCTTTGATTGGCCCTTAAATAGATGTTGGTAAAGAATGAGATTAGAAAATACACAAACAAGCCATCCGCTCTGGTTTTTGTTGGCAATTATACCAGTAACCAGCCTCGATATGAGGTCCAATTCACCCCGATAAAGATTTCTTTAACACCAGCTGAAATTTCCGGTGACCAAAGAGTACCGACCCCCGGGAGAGGAAAAAGTGGTCATTAAAGCGCGGACCCTCTGTCAATCATGGCTGGCTCTTATCAGGGCTCGGGAAGGGAGCTCTTCTGAAAAGTGATCGATGCATTGAAGTTATCATTTAACGAGTTGCTACTATTGTTGCGAAAAGGGCACTGCGAGAAACCGGAAAACTAGGCTCTCTACGGAAAACATACTCGCTCAGATGGTGACAGCGGTCTCTCAGTAGAGATTATTCACAAGTCAAGTTTTTCGCTAATCGAGGATGTGATTTTCGGCCGGAAATTCGGCGAGGTCACTTTGTTGGGGGGGTGATCACTCCAATCACCCCCCCCCGTGGATCCGCCACTGGTCCCTTTAGGGTGTTGCAAAAAAACTTTTTTTTCAAATATCCCAGATGCCCTCCTCTCAAGTTGTTACAAATACTAAAACATTATTACCTGCCAATTTCCAGGTCTCTAGGACGATTTTTGACCCCCATGCCCTTCAAAAGTATGTTTCCAGTGTTAAAGTATAGGGAAAATATTGTCATTTTTGGCTCTTTTCAATTTTATGAGCCTGAATGCAGTCAATATCGAACTAAAACCTATACATCCTCTTTTGGATATCATTGTCTCAAGATCCTATCGGAAAAACATTCAATGGCACCTACTGGGGGAAGTTCCATGGGGGTTTAAAGCGCTCTTTCACTGAAAAAAGAGGATGCTCGCCGGCGCTTGCGGCGGGAGCTGGATGAAGGCCTCACATTCCCTAAGATGAGATGCAAGGATATCAGATGATGCCAGCTGAAGTAGGAAATAGGAAAACATTCAATAAAACCCTTATGTGAGGCCTACATCCAGCTCCCGTTGCAAGCGCCGGCGAGCATTCTCTTTTTTCGATGAAAGCGCGCTTTAAACCCCAGTGGAACCTCCTCCAGTAGGTGTCATTGAATGTATTTCAGATAAGATCTTGAGACAATGATATCCTAAAGATGATGTATAGGTTATAATTTGATATTTGCTGCATTCAGGCTCATAAAATTGAAAAGAGACAAAAATGACGATATTTTCAATATTTTCCCTATACTTTAACATGGGAAACATACTTTTGAAGGGCGCGGGGGTCAAAAATCGTCCTAGAGACCTGAAAATTTGCAGGTAAATATGTTAGTATTTGTAACAACTTGAGAGGGGGGCATCTGGGAAATTCGAAGAAAAAAATTTGCCCATAGACTTTTGCAGCACCCTGTCCCTTACACCGTTATTCTGTGCAAAGCGCCAAACCTACGGGTAAGCAAACCCAGACCCGGTGGCCAGGGTCTGGGTTTTGCCGAAACGTTTTTCCGGCACCGTGGGCTTGCAGACCTGTGAGTCAGGAGGGTGTTTGATTTGGCGCTACTTCGCCAAAGGAGATGCTTTAACGTCATTGGCTGATGAGAACGCTTTCTTTGGATCGAAAGGTTGCGAGTTCGATTTCAACCAAGTCCATATGTAGAAATAATTGTAGGAAAAAAAAACATTAGTTATTTGTGATATACTTTCAATAATTTAAAGCTTCCGAAATCCATTATTGCTATCAAAAAGAAAAAATAGTTGAAAATACATTGAATAAACGGAAATTTATTTGCTGAAGTTTTACCAAAAAATAAAGAATTTTAAATTAATGCTGTAAAAATTAAATTAGAACTATGATACTTTCAGTAATTCATAACTAAAATAAATATCAAAGCTCTCTAATCTACTGAGCTAAAAAAATATAATAAACTGCAGGGACGTGCCAACAGGGGGGGCAGGGGGGTTTTTCGCCCCCGCAGTTTTGAGAGTGAGGGGGCGAACACTATATTTCGCCCCCCCCCCAGTTTTTCATGAAATTTTTTCTGGCATCTAATTCGAAAGCCTTTTGAAACATTTTTTTTAATTCAACCCAGTTTGTCTTATATTCTTGATATTATTCAAGAATCTCCCCACTTGATGGCTCAAAAACGGGCCAAATAGATTCTTGCCCCTCACCTTAAGGAGGTGAGGGGGCAAGGTATATTATTGTAATGAATAATTTAAACTTTTGCAAAAGGCATTAGCATCACCCATGTCATAAATGCCCTTAGTTAATGAGGTGAGGGGAGAGAGAGGGGGCAAGGAATATTGTTGTAAATAATGAATAGTTTAAACTATTCAAAGCGTATTATTATCATCCATCTGATATGTGCTTAATATTTTCAATTCTTAACAGGAACGGGCCATTAAGTGGGTGGGGAAATTCTTGCCCCCTCGGTTTATGAAGTGAGGGGGCGAGGAGTATTATTTTAAGCAATGAATAATCAAACTTGTGCACCGGGCATTATTATAATTATAAGCGGATTTATGAGGGTTATAGGGGAGGCCCCCACCTTTTTGAGAAATTTTCATTTTCGTAATGGTAAATCAAGTTTTCTAGCACTTCAGGGACAGTTGCCACCCTGGGTCCTCTTCTGCCCATGAATCTCATATGTGCTTAATTTTTCCATTTTCTCCAGAAACTGATCGTCAAGTGGGTAGGGAGATTCTCGCCCCCTCAGTTAGAGGTAAGGGGTCGAGGAGTATTGTTGTAGTTGTAAGTAATGAATAATTTAAACAATTGCGAAGGGCATTATTTTTAAAACTGTTTTAAATCTTCAATTTGCATCTTCTAGCTTAAAATTTTAAATATTACCCAATCTGGGCAATTTTCTTGACATTAATATTATTTAAATGCGTATTACTTTGAGTGTAAAAATTAGTCAAACAAATTTCTTAAATATTTTTGGTTTCATAGCTCTTTTCTTTTCAATTTTCGACCCAAAATTTCATTTTTTACTGTCGAAATTCAAATATGTTTTATGTTGACACAGAAAACTGCAAAAATTTTGGTCTTCAAGTTATTTCTGCTCGGTTACATTTGATAAAACACTATAGTATAGTTTAAAATTGCCTATATTTTAAAAACTATTCTGGGGATGAAGGACTCGTTG
This sequence comes from Tetragnatha versicolor, assembly GCA_024610705.1. Classification (NCBI taxonomy): domain Eukaryota; kingdom Metazoa; phylum Arthropoda; class Arachnida; order Araneae; family Tetragnathidae; genus Tetragnatha; species Tetragnatha versicolor. Next base: position 349,920 of record JANDEH010000079.1, read on the forward strand.
AAAATTTGGGGTATATTTCTAATTTTTTCTTTGAAAAAAAGTCTCTTTGAAAAGGAGTCTCAAAATAACTTTACTTTTAGAGATAAGTTTTCAAAATATTTATGGGGGAGACCCCTAGAACCCTCCCATTTTTGCTTGAAGATAAGATTTTAAAATCTTAACATTATGTGTAACGTGATTCACTGGCGGATCTAGGGGCTTGGGAGCTTTAGCCCCCCCTAAAAGGAATGAGAACTAACAGTAAGAAAAAGAGGAGTTCGGAACTCAGGGATGTGTATACTCAGGGGTAAAGCTACTCCAAAACGAGTTAAAATCCTGTTTTTAGGGTCAAATTTTCAGAAAATTTCTGGGAGAGGACCCCCAGACCCCTTTTGGTACTTGGAACTCTAATATTTACGACTTTTTAAAATAAGTTCGTCAAAATTCTACCCAAATGTAAATTAAATTCTTAAAAATATGTCCAAAATTCGGATTAGGAGTACCAAAACGAGTTGAAAACCTGCTTTTCAGATTTAAATCAGAAAAATTTTCTGGGGAGGTCTCCAGACCCCCCTTTAGGTAATTAGAAGACGATATTAATTTTGAAAATTCTTAGCCCCCCCTATAAAAAACAAATCCTGGATCCAACACTGACGTGATTCCAATGCTATTTTTAAAATATTATGGTTATAATATACCTACTGTTTCTCCTTTGAAAATTCTAAGGAATACAAGAAGTGGATGGTCTGTAGGTGGGTTTCAAAGGGTAACAAATGTATAAAAAGGAGTAGAAAATTTTCAGGGAGAGGACCCCCAAACCCCCTTTGATGCCTAGGTGAAAGTATTAACTAAACAACCTACTTTTCCATACATTAACAAAGTTTGGCACATCATTCTGGTTATAGCCCTACAAAAAATGCTTCGCCCCCCCACTCTCAAAAACGTTGGCACGTCCTTGATAAACTGTTCACAAACGGATATTTGCTGATTTTTTAACACAAAACAATAAAATCTTCAAAAATATTTAAATGCATACAATTTCTTTAAAAAATGGATTTTTCCTTTGCAGATATTAAAATAAAGATAGCTATTTTAGGGAGAAAATAATTATTTTCATATTTTTTAAACCACTTTAAAGCAATTCACTAAAATCGCTTAAAAAAATCAAGGTGAAACCTAACAAAGGATTTACTCGGCTAATAAAAAATTTCATTATAGAATCTACTGTTCCTATTTAATAATAGTGTTTTTGTTGGAATGTTTCTACTCTGTGCATGTTTCAACAGAACTTTCTGAAACGAACTGAAGTAGCAAGCAGCTACGTGATTGTTACGTCACTATTACGTTTATGTCAAGCTGACTATATATATCTTGTGTTTTAATAAATTTTAATGGATTTTGCTTTACCTTACTGCGTCTCTCTGCCTTATTTAATCTACCTCGGCCCTAGAGGTTATGGGCCTATATATGTAGCCTACCCTAGAGGTTATGGGCCTATATATGTAGCCTACCCTAGAGGTTGTGGGCTACACACCAGAGAGAGGTAAAGATTGTTTTTGGAATTGCATGGATTAGAGATTTAGTTGGAATTTAAAGATGGCAGGATCGGCTGGAATGATCTACAAAATGGAAGTTCTAAACAAGGACAACTATGAGACCTGGGTTATCCAGATGAAAGCTCTGATGATTAAGAACGATTCTTGGAAATACATCACGGATACTTGTCCTGAAGGAGCTGACAAACAAGCCGAGAAACAAGAATGGAAAACTGGTGATCAGAAGGCGATGTCGGATCTAATACTAAATATTCAACCAAAGGAACTGAAGCAAATCAAGAACTGTGGAACAGCTAAAGAAATTTGGGAAAAGCTATCGCAGATATTTAAGTCAACGGGTCCCGCAAGAAAAGCAACATTGTTGAAGGCTCTACTACACTTAAAGATGAAAGAAAACGAGAACGACGTCAGAAATCATCTCCGGGAATTCTTCGATCTCAAAGACAAATTGGAAGATCTTAAAATACGCATCGATGACGAACTTCTTACGATCATGCTTTTATATAGCCTACCACAGAACTTCGAGAACTTCAGGGTTGCGATCGAATCACGTGACGAATTACCAAAGCCTGATGCCTTGAAGATCAAGATAATCGAAGAGTTTAATGCAAGAAAAAATGGACCTTCTAATGAAGATTCAGGTGCTTATTTCGTCAACTCTACAAGAAACAGAAAGCCTAAACCGAAAGCCAAATTTAGAGGATCAGCTAGATGGAAGCAAGACCGGAGAAGTCCTAATCAAGGTATTACTTGCTGGAGCTGCAGAGAACCTGGACATACGAGTAACAAGTGTCCCTATACTAATCAAAAGCAGAAGCCAAATTCCTTTCAACTGGAAAGCAACTCGATTGAAACCAACATAGAAGCAGGGGAAAGGCAGTTTATCCTGGACTCCGGATCTACAGGTCATTTTTTGAGAGACCAAGTCTTGTTCAAATCATTGAGGGAATCTCAAATGACGAACTTAAAACTAGCCGATCATAGATCTACAGAAATTAAAGGAACTGGAGACGCCAAAATCAAGACGACGAAGAACGGTAAACTCGAAGAAATAACTATTGAAGATGCCATGCTGGTTCCAAATGTGAGAAATAACCTACTGTCTGTTGCAAAAATTTGTGACAAAGGTTGGACTGTGAAATTTAGTAAATATAACGTGACACTTAGAAACTCGCAGAACGAAGTCATCTACGGAACGCGAAGCAAGAACCTGTATTATTTAGAAGATTTTGGACAGAATAGAACCGATCGGGAAAATCCGAAGGAATCTACATCTGTGGCAAGTTCTTCGCTGGATTCTAGAAGCAAAGCTGACTTCCTGAGGTTGCACTCAAGATTTGGACATGCATCCCCTGAAATTTTATCTAGAGGAGTGAAGAACGGCGCATTCAAGGACCTAAAGGAACTACCAAGTGTACCTAAGGATTTTGTATGTGAGGTATGCATCGAAGGAAAACTGTGCCGCTCATCCTTCCCGAATTCCCATGAGAGAAGTACAGAGAAATTGGAGGTAATCCACACAGACCTTTGTGGACCCATCCGGACAAAATCCAACGGAGGAGCCTCGTACTTCGTGACGTTCATCGACGAAAGTACAGATTGGACCGAGGTAAGATTTTTGAAACATAAAAGTGATACCTTTAAAGTTTTTAAAGAAATTCAAAAGCTTTTGGAAAGACAGTCTGGGAAGAGAATTAAATTTATCCAATCGGATAGAGGCACTGAGTATCTAGGAGAAAATTTTAATAATTACCTGAAGGATTTGGGAATTTCCCGAAGGTTATCCGTAAAACACACCCCACAACAAAATGGTAGGGCGGAAAGGAAAAACCGAACACTTCTAGACATTGCTAGATGCATGTTAATTGAATCTGGACTACCTGTAAGATTTTGGGCCGAAGCCATAGCAACGGCTAACCATGTAAAGAACAGAACCCCTTCAAAATCGCTAGGAGGAAAAACCCCATACTTACTTTGGTTTGGACATGAACCTAATGTAGGGTATTTCAAAACTTTCGGATGTGACGCTTACGTGTGGAATAACTTTAAACCTAGGAAAAAGTTTGACCCTAGAGGTTTAAAAGGAATCTTTGTAGGATACCATGAACAATCAAAAGCGTTTAGAGTATTTTTGGAGGATAGAAATATTGTGGAAGTTACCCGAAGTGTAAAGTTTATCGAAAAGAAAATCCCCGTAGAAAAGCAGGAGTACCCAGAACTTGACCCCTATTGTGATGATATTTTGAAACGCGATGCAATCACTCAAACTTTCATCGTCCCCTTTCCTACTGATAATGAAAAAATCCCGTCTGATGATGCATCAAGTGAATCTGAGGCCGATGTATCTGATGAACCTAGTGAACTAAAAAGAGCACCAGGTCGTCCTAAACTTGTTAAGACTGGTAAGAGGGGTAGACCCAAAAAGGTATACAAAACTGTACCAAAAGGGCAAAGTAACTCTAATGACGTTGCTGACAAATCTCTTGAATATAACTCTAATAATATGTATAGTGTTGATACTTGTGAATCTGATTCAAATTTTGATATTTTTGAATGTATGCTCGGAAATGAGTCAATATCACTGGAGCAAGCCCTTCAATCAAAAGATTCATCTCTTTGGATTAAGGCTATAGCTTCGGAATGTAGAAGCGTAATCAAAAACGATACTTTTGACATTATGGATGCTCCAGAGGATGTTGAATCACTTTCTAATATTGTTGGAAGTAGATTTATCTTAAGGAATAAGATTGACTCGAGTGGTAACGAAATCAAAAAGGCTAGATTAATAGCTCAGGGATTTAGTCAAACTCCAAATGTTAATTATTTTCAGAATCAAACTTACTCGCCTGTATCTAGATTAAGTTCTATACGTTTATTAACTGCTTTAGCATCTTAACTTAAACTTAAAATTCATCAATTTGACGTTACGACGGCTTATTTGAATGGTATTTTAGAAGAAAAAGTACTAATGAGGCTACCAAAATATTTTGACTTGGGTTTAGAGTACTTTGTTGAAAATGAACCTGATCAGATGTTGTGTGATAAAGCTAAGCTAATTTTAGATAGCATAGTAAAAGGTAACAAGGTTTGTTTACTAAAAAAGAGAGAAGGGTGAAGTGCTCTGGAGGTGAAGTGCTAGAGGTGAAGTACTCTGGCGAAGCCAACTTCTGTTTAGGTATAGAATTTAAGAATGATAATAATGGTTTAATAACCTTGTCGCAACAAAAGTACATAAAGGAGTTGTTAGAAAGGTTTAACATGACCGATTGTAATACAGTGAAAACTCCGATGGAAGTGAAATTAAATCTTGTAAAAGCTGAAAGCCCTGACGAATTTTTTCCTTATAAGGAATTAATTGGAAGTCTCAACTATCTTTCTGTGTGCACCAGACCTGATATTTCCTTTTGTGTTAGTAAGCTAAGTCAATTTTTGACGTGTTTTGATAAAACCCATTGGAACGCTGCAAAAAGGGTATTAAGATACCTTAAGGGAACAATTAATTATAAATTAGTTTACAGGTGTGATGATTCAGACACTGTTGGATTCACAGATTCAGACTGGGGGAATAGCACCAGTGATAGGAGATCGTATTCAGGTTATATCTTTAAAATTTGTAACGGAGCGATTTCCTGGGAATCTAAAAAGCAGAGGACTGTAGCTTTAAGTAGCACAGAAGCTGAATACATGAGTTTATCTCATGGTATTAAGGAAGCATTATATCTTCAAAAGCTAGTGAGGGAATTAGAACTGAACGAGTTAGCAAAGATTAAAATTTTGTTGATAATAACGGCGCAATTAAACTAGCCGAAAGTAATTTACATCACAGTAGAACTAAACACATAGACATTCAGCATCATTTTATTAAAGATGTACTAAATGATAATGAATTTGTGAAATTGGAAAAAATTTCAACTGTTGAAATGTGTGCTGATATTTTTACGAAACCTCTTCCTGCAACAAAACACTTTAAATGTATGGAAATGATCAATTTGGAAGAATTTTCTTGAATGGTGTTATCTTTGTATTTATGTACTAATATTTATTTTTCCCCAGAGGTCTTTTGTTGAGGGGGAGTGTTGGAATGTTTCTACTCTGTGCATGTTTCAACAGAACTTTCTGAAACGAACTGAAGTAGCAAGCAGCTACGTGATTGTTACGTCACTATTACGTTTATGTCAAGCTGACTATATATATCTTGTGTTTTAATAAATTTTAATGGATTTTGCTTTACCTTACTGCGTCTCTCTGCCTTATTTAATCTACCTCGGCCCTAGAGTTTTCAATAACATTTTCTATTATTGGACCTTTCTTTCTTTAATCAAATCAAATCTTTATTAACACAACACACAAATACAACAAGAACCCTTAGAGAAAACATACAAAAAAATATAAATAATTTATTAAATAAAAAAAAACTTTTTAAAAACCACGTTTTTATAAAATGCACTAAAAAGTATAAAATAATTGTTTTCATTAAAATGCACTAAAAAGTATAAAATAATTTTTTCTAACTTCTTGTAAAACGAAAAACGTGGGGCTCATGGATTATATAGGTACTTGGTATTATACGCAAGAAGCTGATGAATTATCTGCATTTAACACAATTTCTTTCATAATATACAGGGTGTCTCAAAAGGTCTAGTACAAACTTGGAGGGATGATACTACTCATCAAGACGAACAAGAATTGGTATAGAAAGGGGGGTCGCAGTTACACCGTTAAAGAGCTAGGTCCTAATGTAGTGCGAGAGCGTTTCAAAAGGACGTTTTGCCAAGGCCCGTTTAACGAAAAAAAACATAATGAAATTATTGCATGAGGTACAGCAGTATCCGTATTACTTACATCATAAATTTGATAGAAATTGGACCACTTTCTAAACCGTGGGGTGAGTTTTAAAACGTGCTCTTAGTCAAACAATGGAGTTCCATTAATGGTATTTAGAAAAATGATGATCGGGGAAAGAATTTTCAATGATCAAACAGTTTCAATGATCCATGTTACGATCATTGAAAATTCCTTCCCCGATCATCATTTTTCTAAATACCATTAAGGAATGTGATTCTTTGACTAAAAGATTAATATTGCACTTTTGAAACTAACTCCGCGGTTTAGAAAGTGGTTCAATTTCTATCAAATTTATGATGTAAGTAGTACGGATACTGCTGTACCTCATGCAATAAATTTTTTCATTTCATTATGTTTTTTTTCGTTAAACGGGCCTTGGAAAAACGTCCTTTTGAAACGCTCTCGCACTACATTAGGACCTAGCTCTTTAACGGTGTAACTGCGACCCCCCTTTCTATACCAATTCTTGTTCGTCTTGATGAGTACTATCATCCCTCCAAGTTTGTACTAGACCTTTTGAGACACCCTGTATACAGGGTGATTCAGAAATAATCATCAATAATTGGGGTGGAGGTAGAGGGGCCCTAGACAAGCATATTTCGAATAGGGATGGTGGGGCGCAGCTTTACCGTTAAAGAGCTAGGACCTAATGTAGTGCGAGGGCGTTTCAAAAGGCCATTTTTAGGAGGCCCGTGTGACGAAACGAAACATAATAAAATGAAAAACTCTATCGAATGAGGTAAGGAAGTATCCCTACTACTTACACCATGAATTCGATAGAATTTGAACCACTTTCTAAACCGTAGGGTGAGTTTTAAAACGTGCAATATTAATCTCTTAGTCAAACAATGGAGTTCCCTTAATGGTATTTAGAAAAATGATGATCGGGGAAGGAATTTTCAATGAGCAAACAGTTTCAATGATCAATGTTACGATCATTGAAAATTCCTTCTCCGATCATAATTTTTCTAAATAACATTAAGGGAACTCCATTCTTTGACTTAAATATTAATATTGCACTTTTGAAACTCACTCCACGGTTAAGAAAGTGGTTCAAATTCTATTGAATTCATGGCGTAAGTAGTAGGGATACTTCCTTATCTCATGCAATAGATTTTTTAATTTTGTTATGTTTTGTTTCGTCACACGGGCCTTCTAAAAACGGCCTTTTGAAACGCGCTCGCACTACATTAGGTCCTAGCTCTTTAACGGTAAGGCTGCGCCCCACCATCCCTATTCGAATTATGCTTGTCTAGGGCCCCTCTAACTCCCCTTCAATTATTGATGATTATTTCTGAATCACCCTGTATAATTGATACACATATAATAAGGTTCTCGCGGTGCTCTTTACACCCTATTAAATCAGATTGTACAAACTATGTCAAATTTACGTAATTGCTACTGTAAGTTATAGCGGCATTACGTCATACAAGATGAAAATAATGGACGAATCGTGAATGTTTGTGCTGTTTGGTTATAATCTAATGCATGAGCCCCACGTTTTTTGTTTTACAAGAAGTTAGGAAAAATTATTTTATACTTTTTAGTGCATTTTAATGAAAACAATTATTTTATACTTTTTAGTGCATTTTATAAAAACGTGGTTTTTAAAAAGTTTTTTTTTATTTAATAAATTATTTATATTTTTTTGTATGTTTTCTCCAAGTGTTCTTGTTGTATTTGTGTGTTGTGTTAATAAAGATTTGATTTGATTAAAGAAAGAAAGGTCCAATAATAGAAAATGTTATTGAAAACACTATTATTAAATAGGAACAGTAGATTCTATAATGAAATTTTTTATTAGCCGAGTAAATCCTTTGTTAGGTTTCACCTTGATTTTTTTAAGCGATTTTAGTGAATCAATTAGAAGCAAGCGGAAAATAAAAAGTTCTCTAACATTAAATATGGGCTTAATTAAAGAATTATTATTAATATGAGATAGGACTTTAGTTTGCAAGTGGATAAGAGGTCTAATATTATTTCGGTAATCTGAGGCATAACAAGTTATTCCATAGCTAATTATAGATTGAACCCAGGAAAAGTATAAGGTTGTCAAAAACTTATGGTCAACAATACGTTTAAATTTAAAGAATTTAAAATTAATGAACCGTAATTTATTTAATAAGTAACTTACATGAGACTTCCATTTTAAATTACTGTCAAAATGTAATCCTTAATATTTAATCGAGTCAACCCGCTTTATTTCATCACAAGATGATACTTTATCGCACAGCCGATTACAAGTATGTTTATGAATTTTTAAACTATCAATGATGGATTCACTAGCTGTTAAGTTAAAAATAATAAATTTTGTTTTTAAAACATTTAACTTTAAGAAGCTTTGGCTAAACCAGATATTCGCTTGCTGAAGTGCGATTTCAATTTTATTAAATAAATCCAAATAGTTGTCTGCCGAAAATACTAGAACATCTCATGATATAGAGCACCATCTCTATCTATGGAATAAAGACCCCCACAGCCAAAGGAACCATTTCTGGTGGTTCAGGATAATAAGGTCAATATCCTAACACATATGGTTGCCCCTCATGCAGGAGAAATCTGTGATAATTTAACTTTCAAGGATGGTAATTGCAGAAATCATTGTACTACCTTAGTTAATGATTTTCTTCAGGATGAAGAAGTCGCTTAGAAAGGGATCGACCAGCACGTTTTCTCGACAGGAATCCAATAGAACAAGTCTAGTACATGCTTGAGAAACGAATTTCTGCCCTTCCACGACCTCCCAAATAGTTCAGATGCTGAAAAATGCTCTAAAAGGGGAAATTGGAGAAAGTACCCCAGCCCCTCAAAAATAAACAAACAAACCTGGTGGCAAACAGACCCACAACATTGTTTTAAGTCAGGAGAAATCATACCCCAAGCGAAATGGGTTTTCAATTAAGTATTGATAGATTTTTCACTTTTTTTGCTTAACTACACAAAATGTGCAATTTCCAATTTTGATATAAAAAAAGTAAAAATAAAATTTTTCTTTTGATAACTGCATGGATTTAGCTTTGAAATGGCCCTAAATTTATGAAAAATGCTTGAACCACTGAAATTTTTTATTTGCGCGCCAATATGTACCAAAACCACCAATATCCTCTAATGGACCATATCCGTCTGACTTCACATTTTCCCCATCATGTGACCTACTGAGCTTGCAATTGGTTACCACAGAGATGGCTTGTAGTGAGATATGATGATAGTGAGATATGATTTGATAGTGAGTTTGTTTTCCCCTTTCACGTGATTAAATGGGCGTGACACGGATATCGTCCATTGTTTTGAGCAGTGTATATTCTCCACCCCAAACAGTGACACCATAAATAATTAAAGAATAGAACCAAGAAAAATATTAAGTTTTTAGAAACGACAAATCAATTTTATTTTTTAGGTGGTAAAAATTAAGTAAAATAAAACGCAATTTTTCCCCAATTCAGAATATGGGGGCATGAATAAAGATTAAAAAAAACAAAGGACCCAAAATATTGAACGCCTCGATTTGTTACTAAAGTACTCGTTTAAATTGTTACCAACCCTAACTCTTTGTGTCCTGCCTGTTAGATACGAGATAAACCAATTCAAGATATGTCCTCTACTCTAAATCCAGCTCTTTCTAGTTTGTATATTAATAACGAAAGTTTGACGCTGTCAAAAGCTTTTTTCTGTTATCCACACTATTCAAAATAAAGTTAGAAAATTCTAAAAGAACCATTTCAGTAGATCGGCCTTGAATAAACCCATATTCGTTAGAGGCAAAGAAATTTGTGTGAGACAAGAAATTATACGGGTCATTCCATGTGAAATCAACCAAAAAATGGCAAAATTCAACCTGACCCCTCGGATTTTAATGAAACTTTCAGGGATTGTTTTCTTCTTTTATACAGACGGGAAAATGACCTTGATTGATCATTTTCTCTGTAATTTTTTTTGAAATTTTGAAAAAAAATTTAATTTGTGTTTCTGTAACTTGTTAATCAAGAAACTGTTCTCTTTGGATGCAGCCCAAAGGGTCTCAAAATGAGCTAAAACACTACTTTAAGAGGCAAATCTTCAAAATTTTCCTGGGGGTGAACCTCAGCCAGACCCCCATTTTTCCTTGGAGTTAACGTTGTCAAATTTTAATATAATATGTAATATCATTCAATTACAACTTTTCAGTGTTCTAACACTTAACCTATAAACGTGCTCGTTAGAGGAAACCTTAAAAATAAAGTTGAGGCAACCCCCCCCCCAAAAAAAAGTCGTTACAGCGTGGTCAAGACCCATTTAAAAAATCCTTTCCCCCCTAACCAAAAACTGAAATGACGCCACTGGCCGTGGGTGCCAAGTTGAAGTCGACTTTTATAGCGTTGTGGAAAAAAACAACTCAACAGTGGATAGAAGCCATCAAGTCCGTTGTTTTAGGATCACATTTTGCGGAAAAGTAGAAAAATAACGATTTTTCGCGGAAGTACAGTTTTTCAGGAACCAAGTTGAAGCTGGCTTCTATCTTTTCACATTGTAATTACGATGCAGAAAAAACTCTGAGGATCCCAATAGTTACTGATACATACCTCTCAGATCACTTTTTTATCGCTTTTAGTCAGTGTTTTTAAATAATTTTTTCTTAAGAATTTCCTAAGTTGTAAATTTTTTTTAATATTGTTAGATTATAACCTGTTTCAGATATGATAACAACCCAAGTAGCACAGATGGTTGCAAAACACGTTTTTATGTATACGGGTCATTCCATGTGAAATCAATCAAAAATTCTCAATTCTCAACCTGACCCTCTCTGATTTTAACAAAAATTTCAGGAATTGTTCTCTTCTATGATATAAATGAGAAAATGTTTTTATTATTCAGTTTTATAAGTAATTTTTTTATTAAAGTTTGATTATGTCCACGAAATAAATTTACTTTCATGGTTTTTTAAATAAAAAAGTTTTTAAAAAACAATGTTGGTATCCGTCAATTTCTTTGAAAATTATACATATGTTTTGCAACGTTATAAATAATATCTGAAATTTTCAGAGTGGGACCGCCACGGGATCAGGAGTTATAGCGAAAAGAGTTGTTTTTAATCACTTTTACTAACCACTTTTTAAATTAAAGTGGCAAATACTGGGTTCTGCGCCATGTTTGGTCACTCTAACCTCCGAAATAGTACTTCAAAACAACTCTTTTTGCTACAACTCCTGATCCCGTGGCGGTCCCATTTGTGAAGAACACTTATCTCACTAATATGAGTACTATGCATAGGCGCCGACTCCATAGGGTTTGAGGGGGCTTGAGCCCCCCCCCAATCTTGGAAGAAGGGGGGCTAAGACCCCCCAATATTTTTAGTAAAAATCTACCTATTTTCTTTCATGAACTAAAGAAGGCAAAGTAATGGACGTCGTTCTTTTGGTCCCGTTCACTTGGTCTTCTCAAAGGGTCTTAAAATGACTTAAAACACTACTTTCAAGGGTAAAAATTTAAAAAAAAATTTGGGGGAGGACCCCAATCTCCCCTCAAATTTTAAAATCTATTTTGTACCGTTTTCCCTGAAACTTCAGTGATTTTTGAGGTGTGATCCTCCTTTTGTGTAATATAAGAAGAAAGAGTCTACAAGATGAATTTAAACACTACTTTTAGGGACAAATTTCAAAACTTTTTCTGAAGTAGGACCCCAAAAATTTTGCTGTTTATTATACACTATATACTGGGTTTCTTCTTCTTAAAATGAGCCCTGCTCTAAGGGTATAACCCAAATAGGCTTTAAAAGGAGATGAAGAGCTATTTTGTTGTGGAAATTTCCAAATTTTGGGATGAGAACCCTCAAAATATCACTTCGCTTGGAATTTTCAATGTTTATAAAATTTTGAAATTAATTTCAACAAAATTATTAAATGTTTAAGTCATCTAACACTTGGAGTAAAAAAGGACTAGTAAGTTCTCAGAAAAAATATTTAGTCAAAATCCCTCCCAAATCAAAAGTCTAGTTCTAGTTAATGCTCTTTGCCATTGATTTTAAAAGCGGTTACAAATCCACTTTCATTCTTCGCGATAGGTATTTAATATTTTGTGTTCGATTAAATTAAAAAAAATATTGCGCTGCTTTTTATTTGAATTTTTTATAGCTGTGGTCCTCGGACCTCCGAGGGTCCCCAGCACCTTCCTAGGGGGTCCGCAAGTTACCTTTTGATAGTTTCAAAATAAATAACACTAGTTTAAAGAGACAAATTTCAAAAATATTTCTGGGGAGGACCCCCAGCTCCTCTCGAAATTTTGACGTCTTGTAATATTTATTTTCCTTAGAAATTCTACGTGGATACGTTTTACAAGGAACTGCTCTCTTTTTGGTGGAACCAAAAATGTCTTAAAATAAGCTGTAACACTACTTTTTGAGGCAAATTTTCAAAATTTTTCTGGGGGAACCCCCCCCCCAAACCCCATATTATACTTCGAGTAATTGTAAACTTTTAATACATTGTGGAATATAATTTGAGTACTATTTTTAAGGAATTTAAAACTTAACGTATAAATGTACTCCTTAGGGGTACTTAGGAATAAGCCTTTGGATGTTCAAAATCTTGGGGGGGGGGCGATGTCTAGCATTAGTGGCGATCGAAAGTTTAAGGACCACTGTTATATGGAATAACTAATACCTTTATTTGTCGAGTACTGCGGGCCCCCCCAATATTTGATAAAAGTCGGCGCCTATGGTACTATGTTTGCCAGACCGAAGAGAATTGGTTAAAAATGTATTGAATTAATAAAATAATTTTTGATAAACTTATTTTATGCTTCTCATTAAACTATCAAGATAATAAAATAATCCATTTCAGCTATTTTGATTTTATTCTTACCAACACAACAATTCCTCAAAAATTATATCACCTACCTTTGGTTAGATGGTTTTAATCTCTAAAAGGAAGTAACTGATAAAAAAATAGTCAAAAATAAAACAGTATGAGAGACATCGATATTTATTCAAACAAATATAGTTGATATATACAGAGAAATGTAATACAAATGGATTAAATACTTTTTTACTAAATATGAATACATTTTAAAATTATAAATGATAAATATGAAAACATATACACATAATATAAATACATTTAAAAACAGAAAAAATACAACTAATTGGAAGGTATCCATTTTAAATTGGGGGTATCGTTTACATACATATCTTTTATATCTTTAAAAAATTTCGATATGTCTAAGGATGATATTAAATCCTCAGATTCCATAAAATAAACAAACTTATGCATTTTAACATTACTATTTACAAAATTGATCTTTCCAGTCAATCGACAGGAATGCAAGGGGGAAAAACTCATCGAACCTTTCCTCAGGATTATAGTTCATGTAATATGCATAGGTTGATTAAGAATTTCCCCCTTTCTTAAATAAATCATATCGAGAGAATCATAAATGTTTTTTGTAATAGCGGTGCATACCGCTTTACAGAGAGCTTCGTAAATTTCAGCCTCTCCCTCAGGAGTATCAAAGTCATCGAACTCACCCATCATTCCTTCGTGAGGATGGTTCTTGCATAATTCTTGTTCGATGTGGTAGGAAAGGGAGTACTTAAGAACTGAAGAGTTTAAACCAGTGGTTCCCAAAGGGGATTCCGCGGAACCCTGGGGTTCCATGGGACAAACTTTATTTCATTAAACAAAATTAGAATGGTGTAAATAAAACAAGAATGGACATGGCTGCGACCCTTGGATCCAAAAATGTTCTCAAAAATGAGTTAAAACCTTACTTTTACCAGTCAAATTTCAAAAATTTTTCTGGGGGAGGAACCCCAGACCCCCCCACGATATCCAGGGGATCTTGCGCGATACTTTTTGGAAAATCCCCAACATTTTGACAATTTTTTGTTAAAAAATAAAGGTTATGGTCTGGAAAATTTCGCTCTTGGCCCCAAAAAGCTTCTTAAAATGAGTTAAAAATCTACTTTTACAAGTCAAATTTCAAAATTTTTGTGGGGAAGGATCCCAATACCCCCCCAGCGGTACCAGAAGGGGATCTTGCTTGATACCTCAAGCCTCAAGAGCGCTTAAAATATCTTAAATCGCTTAAAAAATCCTGAAGAATTTCACATTTTTGCCAAAAGGTAAAGGTGATTGTCTGGAAAAGTGCCCCCCTTGGACCAGTGTTGGATCCGCGCCTGGTTCCATTTAATATCATATACTAATACTATTAAATTTTGAAAAGTCGTTGATTAAAAAATATTCAGGGTTCCGCGATCATTGGTAACAAATTTGGGGGTTCCACGACCAAAATAGTTTGGGAACCACTGGTTTAAACAGTTTAAAATGTTCGACTCGTTCGTTCTTACACACTTGTTGTTGGGGTTCGTTGTTCTAAATAACTAGGCCTTGGTAATTAATAGTAAGATTTAATAAGTAAGCAGATAAATTTACAGATCCCGTCGCACACGCGACCTTTCGCTCCAAACTCCATCATACAATAATCTCAAAATAACAACAAAACAGACAATAAGAACAAAACAGAACATCGAAAAAGTCTTTTTTCTAACTTCCGGCAACCCGCCGGGTTGCCACTGTTGAAGAACAAACTTCACATCTCCCCTCCGGTCTCATGCCTGCCGGACCATGTCCTGCAGGTGAGACCACGCCAAAAAAATCCACAAGACAAAAAAAATAATTCTAGACGTACAGAAGCCTTTTTAACAATACCGGATACTTTAATCAAAATACAAACATGCAATATCAAAATCTTAGACCTCAAAAATAAAGAACACAAATCAAATAAAACTTCAAAGATCCAATAAAAAGAAAATACTCTCGTGAAGAAAACATTAAAAAGAAATAATATTCACGGGACTAAAAAAAATTCCACAACAAACCAAAAGAAGAAAAAAAACATAGAACTCACGAGAAAATCAAAAAGTTTAACCGAAAACAAAACATTAGGGGAAAGTGGGGGCTAATGGGACATTTTTTTTAAAAATGCTATTAAAAGAGCATAAATAAAGTCATTATTATAATTTTTTGAATTTAAAAAGATTTTACATTTAAGTTTATAAAAATATTCTTGGATAGCAAATAACATTATTTATCTAAGTGTTATCTCAACTTTTGTAATTTAATGCTACTGTCCCATTAGCCCCCATACGTGGGGTCTATTGGGACACAGTGCAGGGCTAATGGGACATGCTTTATAATGGACCATATCCGTCTGACTTCACATTTTCCCCATCATGTGACCTACTGAGCTTGCAATTGGTTACCACAGAGATGGCTTGTAGTGAGATATGATGATAGTGAGTAGGCCTGGGCGGTATAAGAATTTCTTAAATCGATTTATGGCCACTTTAACATCGCGATTTAGTGATATATCGATTTAACCCGGATGATATAAAACCCAAATTTTGATTGTTGTTTGAGGGGAAAATGTTCCTATTGCTATTGAATACTGATATGACGCAGTTAGAGAGGATCTCCAAGATAAAAATGGTCAATGGAGCTATAATGTCAAAAAATTCAAAAATTGACCAGTGGTCAAATGGGATTTACCAAAGGTCAGGG
This sequence comes from Tetragnatha versicolor, assembly GCA_024610705.1. NCBI lineage: Eukaryota > Metazoa > Arthropoda > Arachnida > Araneae > Tetragnathidae > Tetragnatha > Tetragnatha versicolor. The sequence goes on from JANDEH010000079.1 coordinate 365,833, forward strand.
ACCCCCAAAACAACCACGAGGAAGAAAGAGAAGGTCAGAAAAGCTATTAATAGCGAAAAAATAAAGGATTGACCGCTGGTCAAGCGGTCTTGACCAATGGTCAAGACAAACCTGTCATTAGTCTTATGGCGTTTAGTTTGAGCCCCCACATGACCTACTTTAGTGCCAAAGCATAGAAGTAGCAAAAAGGTGACCGGACTGACCAATGGTCAATCGGAACCAAAAAGACATACTTTACCAATAGGGAATACATAATATCAATAACCGACTCCAAAACTTTTTTTTTATGATTTTTAGCCACATAGAGCAACATTGACCAGTGGTCAAGCAACATGATAAAGTTTTACCCTAGGAGTCTTTCAATTAATCTATTCAAAAATCAATCTGAATCCTTCCTTCAAGTGGAATTGTTGCAAGATCGAGCTGTTTCAAGTCGAATCACCATGACATCGCCAATGCATCGAAATTCCTTAAATCGATGTTCTCTTTAACGATGCATCGGAATTATCGCCCGATGCATCGAAATTCCTTAAATCGATGTTCCCTTTAACTCATTCAAATATGCCGTTCTGATAATACCGATGCATCAGAATTCCGTACATATCGATGCTCGATTAAACTAATTCAGAATCTTAATTCTGATGTGGTTGACTAGGTTATAAATCGATTTCGATGATTGCTTAAATCGGATCCGATGTTGAGTTAACGATATAAGCTCTACATCGGGTGGGCGATTTAAGGGTTAAATCGATATTTCGTTATAAATCGATTTAAGGCCCAGTCCTAATAGTGAGATATGATTTGATAGTGAGTTTGTTTTCCCCTTTCACGTGATTAACGGATATCGTCCATTCAGAAATAAAAGTCATTTATAAATTTTAAATGCCTTTATTATAAACGTATGGTACTATATTGAATATAAAAATATCGTTGAGGATGAAATTTCACCAATAAACATTTTAATTCCACAATTTCTGTAGTTTCACTATAACGTTCAGAAAAATACAATTATTTAAGGTAAATGAGGTAAAACGCTCGATTCCGTCATTTATTGCCCAAAACCGACTGAAATGCTATTAATTAGAATTTTTTATAATTTGTACAAATATGAGGTCCCTGAATCAATCTTTAATTTTTAAGGAATAGCTTATACTATCATAACAATTAAGATGTTATTTAACCTGTTTTACGAATTATTTAGAAGATAGTTTTTAGATCCAAAACCTGTGCACTCGGAAGGAAATCTAAATCTGAAAACGGACGCCAATTCTCGTTCGCCAAAGATAGATGGTGTTTGAAAATTATGTGTGTGTGACGTCTTGTAGCTAAAATTCTGATCCTTTCATTATACAAATTTAGTAAAAATCAGCTATCTCAAATAGAGTTCAGTATTCCAGGGTGAGATGTACAGAAGAGAAGAGGAATTTTTGATTTATAAGGATACAAATGGCCTCACATACAGAGAAGCCCGGAAAAGATTTGAATGGAGGTCACAAAATTATGCCAAAGTAATTAAAAAGAACATAGAAGTCGAGAAGAAATCTGAAGAACTTAACATTACTATGGAGAAAAATAAACAGGAAATAAAGGAATACATAAAAGAAACTATTAGTGAAGCTATAAACGGTATACAAAGGATGCTAATTACCATCTTAGAAAATAATACTAAAACAGATACTCCTAAAGGAAAAGAAGTTATCATCACAAAAATCAAAAATAAAGAAGAAGACAACCCTGAATCACCCAGAAAGAAGAAAAAAGAAGACTTCAAGAAGAAAAACATCAAACCAGATGAAAGCGACATGCAATCAAATTTTCATAATTCAGAACTAGTAATTAATCATATTAAAACAATCCAAACGGAAGAAAACAGAAATCAAGAACGAACACGAATCCAAGAGAATCAGAGAGAAACTCCGCTTTCAAATATAAAAAAGGACAATCCATTTTTTTAAGCAAGCCTTATAGTCAAAACTAAAGAAGTTAGTCAAGAACAGATAAAGCAAGTAAGACCTTTACAATTTTATTTTCATGTCAAAGTTTAATTCAAAATTAAACATAGTTCAATGGAATGCCAGAGGCATTAAGAATAAAACACACTGGCTCAAAGAACCTTTTTTCATGGACTCTGACATTTTGGCCATTCAAGAATCCTTCCTCAAGTTAGACGAAAGATTCAAAATAACCAATAAGACAAGTTATAGGAAAGATAGAACCACAAAAGGTGGTGGAATTCTGACCGCTATAAATTCGAACTTCCCTTCAGCTTTAATTGATTTATCAAGCCTCCCTCCTACGAATAACGAAATTCTTGCCATCAAAATTTTTACAAATAAAGAATCTATAATAATTGTCAACATATATTCTCCCAAAGGGATTTTTGAATCAGCTTTGCTAGATGAACTAAAAAAGATCCTGGTCCCGCCATTTATAATTATAGGAGATCTAAACTTAAAACATCCTCTTTTGGGTTCTCAAAGAGAATCTCAAGATGCAAGCAAATTCTTTGATTGGTTAGACGATATAAATGGTGTTTTGATAAATACGACCAAGCACACCTATAAGTTAAATCAATATTCCTCTTTGTTAGATCTTACCATCGCTTCTACAGACATCTTTAATCAAACGAATTTCAATGTAAAAGAGGATCTTTTTGACAGTGATCATTTCCCTATCCAAACTTTGATAAACCAAAACAGCAACGGAAAAGAACAAACAAGACAATTAATTTTATGGAAAAATATCGAAAAGGGTATAGAATACATTGATTATGAGAATAAAACTGAATTTCTTTCCGAATGCACGAAACTGATTGAAGAAAATACAAAACAAGTAAAGATAAAAAAATATAAAGAGCCATGGTGGAATTCAAAATGCGAAAGCCTCCTTCAACAAAAAAGAACACTTTTTAAATTATCCAAAAAATTCCTTTCATTGGATCTTTGGATTAAATACAAGAAAGTAGCAGCTAAACTTCGCAAATTAATTAAAACTAGCAAAACAGGCTTTTGGAATAATTTATGTGATAATGAAAAAGAATCTAAAAATATTTACAATATTTTGAAAGCTGTCAATAATAAACCACATTATCCTGAAAATCACAATTTATTAATACAAGGAAATCAAATCATACAATGTCCCAAGGAACAGGCTAATTTGTTTGCAAATTCATTTAAGAAAAACAATATTGACGAATATATTCCTCTTGACTTGAGTACTCACGATGATGAACCGTACAATCTTCCTTTTACACTGGACGAATTAAGACAAGCAATAAAGTCATCAAAAAACTCAACTCCAGGAATTGACAAAATAAATAATAAATTTTTAAAACTCCTAGATCATAATCAACTTAATACCCTTTTGGATATCTATAACGAAAGCTGGGAAACAGGAGTTATACCAAAAGATTGGAAAACGGCAATCATCTTACCCATCATCAAACCAAACAAAGTAAAAGATCAAACCAATTCCTACAGACCTATTTCATTGACCTCAGTAGTTAGTAAAACCTTTGAAAAGATGATTTTAAAAAGACTTGTTAAACACTCCCTAAATTCTTTTAATGAAAATCATGCAGGATTTATTCCGTTTAAAGACGATACATACTGCCAATCTCTTCTTTTTCAAAAAATCACACAAGCTAAAAATAATAAAGAATTTTTCCTTTTAGTAGCTTTGGATATTAGTTCAGCTTACGATTCAATTTACATTGATGGCCTCATATTAAAATTAATAGGAAAAGGCATCGAGGGCAATGCTGCTAATTGGATATTTAACTTTCTTCAAGATAGAGAGTTTCAGGTTAGGTGGAGAAATACTTTGTCTACCAACTTAAAAAATAATCGTGGTCTGGCTCAAGGGAGTGTTTTAAGTGGATTTCTGTTTACTATCTACATGTCAGATCTTTTTGAACACATAGCTGGTGCCAAAGTTATAATATATGCAGACGATATATTTGTTTATTCTCATCATTCAAACCTCAAACAAGCAATGAACAACATGCAAAAAGCTTTATGCAAAATAAGCCTTTGGTGTAAAGAATGGAAATTATCATTATGTCCTCAAAAATGTAGTGCAATTAACTTCTCCAACAGAAAAGAACTTCCTAATGGAAACCTCCTCATAGAGAACACGGAAATTCCTTGGAAAGAGCATGTGAAAATCCTAGGGTTATATTTTTCTAGAAACTTATCATTTAAAGAACATTTCATTCATTTAACAAAAAAAGTGAATAGGAAAATGAATGCTCTAAAAGCAATAGCAGGAGCCTCCTGGGGAACACGTTCATATCACCTCACACATATTGTAAATGCAACAATAAGAAGTAATTTAGAATTTGGTTGTCAGATTTTTAATAGCACTAGCAAATCCCAATTTCACAAACTAGAGATCATTTATAACAAAGCTTTGAGGATCGCTACAGGCCTTCCTAAGTGGACCCCTATTCCCCTCTTATACAAAGAAGCAAATCAAATGTCAATCAAGAATCGACATAAAATTATGTTCATAAAATTTGGAATCAAACAAATATCTCATGGAAACTATTCAGCATTGAGTGAATCCCTGTTAACTTCCTGTGATCCTCCCCGGTTGAGTCGGCATCACTCAATACAATACAGATTTCAAGAATTAATGAATTTTTATTTCTTAAATACAAGAGACATAATTAATGAAAGATTAGAAATTAATACTCATCCTAATTTGAAACTTAGTTTACATAATTATAGCTTTCAAAATAAAAACTTATCTAACGAAGAAATTCGATGTCATTTTAACCGTTGCAAATATGAAGATATGAGAAACAGAATAATCATTTCAACAGATGCCTCAAAAAATGAAACACATACCAAAGTAGCGGCGATAAATACATTAACATCCAAAGTAATTGCTGGATCTATCCCAAATATAAATTGCATTTTTACAGCTGAAGCGGTTGCGATTATCATGGCAGTTCAGGAAATTTTTGAAGCAGACCAAGAATATATAATATTAACAGATAGTTTATCAGTACTAAAGGCCCTTTTTTCAATTAACATGAAATCTCCAAAAGTAATACTTTATTTGAACAATTGCATTAATAAGGCCCTTGAAACAGTTCGACACCTAGAGATCGTTTGGACACCAGGTCACAAAGGTATTCCTGAAAACGAACAAGCCGATCAAGAAGCGAAAAAAGCTCCCACTAACATTATTAAGCAAATAATAGCTCCTGAAGATTTAGTAAAAAACATCAAACATATAATTATAAAAGAAGAAGAAGAAATTTGGAAAAGAAGCAAATATGCATCAGACTTCGCTCATTTGGAACAGGATACCTCAAAAGTTTATTTAATTTCCTCCAATCGGAAAATGGATGTTCTTCTGGCAAAACTAAAAACTAAAACTTTATTAACAAAACAAAATTTATTTAAGATTGGGAAAGCAACAAGTCCTCTATGTTCATTCTGCAATGAAGTAGATTCTAATGATCATTTACTCCTCCAATGCAAAAAATTCACCAATCAAAGGAAAAAGCTTATAGAATCTATAAATACGTCTTCAACAAGTTTTACAGAAATATTAAAAGTGACTAATGAAAATGCCAAGGAAAAAACCAAAGCCATAATCAACTTCTTAAAGTCAATAGCAGACATTATGTAGAAAATCTTTACAGCCCACACAAGGAAATATAAACATCAGGAAGAAGAAGACGAAGCGACTTTTCAGTCAGCGCAAGTCTCATTATAACTTGTAACTTGTAACTTGTAGTTCAGTCATTTATTTTTAAACTTTTTTAATGCTTAAAATTCAGTAAAAAATTTAGTAGTATTGAAAGGAACTTGTAATACATGTTGTAGACTATTTCCAATAATGAAAGTAGTCAAAAAATTTTATTTAAAATTTGGATAAAATATACAGGGTGTATCTGAAATGGTGCAACAAACTTTCAGGGATGATAATACTCATCAAGACGAACAAGAATTGGTATAGAAAGGGGGGTTGAAAAATGAGTTTTAAGGGATGAAACCCCGGGTTGAAAATCTGCCAAAAAACTTGCATATTTGTGCAGGAAGAGACAATGGTTCGATTCCGGTAGTTATTTTGTAAAACAACTTCAAATATTACTAAGCTAGTTTTCCCACCAGTAACACTTTTGCATTCAACAGGAAAAAAAAACGTCGCCAATCCGTGATCGCCAAATACTTTTTTGTGAATCTTATTGAAACTCAAATTTCTATGTAGTAGTACTATTAATGATTAAATGATAGCTTAGTTGGTAGCGTAACAGTCTTGCAATCGTAAGATTGCGAGTTCTGTCCTACTGTGTGAAGTTGTTAATTTTTTAATTCATACATATTTTTTTAAAGATATATTTTAAAAGACATTGCAACCAGTGGCGGATCCAGGGGGGGGGCAACAGGCCTTTTGCCCCCCCCTTGGGCTCAGGTACACTTTTTAAAAATTACGGTAAGAAAAGGAAAAAAACGCAAATCGGACATCCGAAATTCGGACAAGGTGTACAAAAACAAGTTTAAACCCTGTTTTATTGGGTCGAATTTCCGAAAATTTTCTGGGGGAGGACCCCCAGACCCCCTTTTATATTTGGAACTCAATTATTCACAACTTCTTTATATTCTGCACATCAAAATGAAAACCCTTCACGAAAATGAATACCTGAAATTCGGGCTTTAGATACCAAAACTATAGTTAAAAACCTGTTGTTAGAGTCAATTTTTCTTAAGAATCTTCTGGGGGGGGCTCTAGTCCCCCTTTGGTACATCAAACTTAATAAATTACTCCCAACTTGTCTTATTCTATACTTCTTTAAGACGCAAATCATACTTAAATGTGTTACAAAGTTTCATTAAACCTATTAAATATGTATGGGAGGAATAATTTTGGGTCCCTCCTGAAATAAATTTCTTAAGTATACGCCACTGCAGAGGAATGTCCACGAGACCAGTTAATCACTTGTTAACCCTGCTCATTGTTGTTTTTTGGTAAACATGATAATGACTAATTTTTTAGAGGATATATTTGGAGACTCTTTCTAAATAAAAATCTATATACGCCTCTGGAGTGAGGAAAAAGAGAGGGAAGAAAATTGGTGACTTGTGGAGCAATCAGCCACATAAGACGCGGGCCGCGTATATCCGAACCCTCAAGCGTGCAACGCATTGGCATGGTTTGAAGAGCGCCGCACTGTTTGGCGCTAAATATGGGCACGCGAATCAAGGTTACACGCGAAGACCGAACCATCAAACGGTGTACAAAATCTAAACAAAAGCTTGCTTTGCACCCAAATTTTAACAAAATAGTTTAACTCGTAGCTTATCATATTCAAGGCTTCTAAAAAAGAACTTAATTTTCTTTAATAAAACATTTGAAGAGCGTAATTAAGGTTATGTGTTTATGTAAGAAATTGTGTAAACTTTCGTGAAACTTTTTGCTTACAAGGTTTACATTCTATTCTTTATCCTATACTTTTTTTTATCACCGCTTGGCTGTAAATTAGTTCATAAATATATATAAAATTAACTGTAAGAAGTAGCTACACTATCACTATCCCCACTCACCTACTTAATTTAAAGACCTTTGTGTAAATAGAATTCCTGACACATTAATAATTCAAGGTTTATTACTTTTTTGGTACATATATATTATCCTGTCAACTGTTCAGTGACCGTCACATTCAGCAGCTCAGCTATAGAACATTCAGTGAACTTTGATAACATTTTCAGTAGCTATAGTGATAGGAATTTCATCCAAATAATTTTCTCGTTTGAAGTCATAGTGAATAAATTTTTTTTATAAAACTATGATATTTGGAACTATGCATGGTGGTCAATGGGTCAATGAAGTATTTGTTAAGTTAATTTTGAATGTAAGAGTTTACATGGTAGCATAGCATACATATAAAATCTCAAATTATCAATCTAGAGTTCAAATTAAGTCAACAATTTAGTGTATATATACTAATGACTATATCTTTTCAATACTGTAATTAATGGTAATGTAAAAGTATATGAGATTAATTATAAAAATTGAGGCCCTATTAGCTCCATGTCTATAAAATAACACTCTGACATATTAAGTATGAATTTTTACAGAATATGAAGTTTATTTCTTTTTAAAAGCTCTTGAATAGTTTTGTAAAACGAGAATATTCTCCGAGAATAATATTTGAGAGTATTTTTTTTCTGATATTTGGAAGTAAATGTAAATATTATTGATAATATGAAATGTTCATGTAGTACTGTAGCAATACTACATAGTACTTAGAATACATACTATTTGGATATTACTACTCGGCACAAAGTATTTAAAAATTTTCTGCATCGTCTTTATCTTTTAAAATTAGTCTAAGAACAGCGCTGTCCGTAGTGGATTCAGTTTCATCAACGAAGGATAAATTGAAGAAAGTTGCTCGGAAATATGTTTCACATCCATATTTAGGATCCACCACGATCTATGGAGAGAGTTATCTATGTTTCTTTTAGCGCGTGTCTGGCGAAGCGCTCAACTTTTCAAACCGCGCCAATGCGTTGCGCGCTTGAGGGTTCGGATATACGCGTCCGGGCCCAGCCTGAAAATCGGGCTTTGGCCTTTGGGTGGTAAAACGAGTTAAAATCCTAATTTTTAGGGTCAAATTTCCAAAAAATTTCTCGGGGAAGACCCCCAGATCCCTGTTTGATATTCAAAGTAAAATATACTTTTCTTTATTTTGTTTTAAATTTTTATACAATAATTAAACATCAAAATGCGAATCTTTCCTATAATTGCATTAAAAAAGTACATAAAACCTATGAAGGAAAACCTATGAGGAAGTTTAGGAATAATTTTAAGTCCTCTCCCCTGTTGCAGAAATCTAGCTTTTCGCCTGATAATGACTTATTTTCTGGAGGATATTTTGGTTCCTTCAGAAATAAATTTATAATTACGCCACTGCCATCTATCCCCCGATCCCGTCTTAAATGTTCAAAAGTGAGTCAAAAGACTACTTTTTAAGGTAAAATTTCAAAAAAATTTCTGGGGGAGGACCCCCAGACCCCCTTTTTCCCTGGAACGTCATCCAAGTGTATTCAATAATTAACTCACATTTTCACAAATTTTCTGGGGAAGAACCTCCAACCTTCTGAAAATGGGGTTGCCCCCCCCTTGGGTCCAGGCTGGATCCGCCACTGATTGCAACATGTTTTAAACTATTAAGATTTCATTTGGGTCCCATTTAAATAATATTTTTTTAGTTATACAAAGTAAGTTTTTTTTTTTAAATAGAAACATATTGATTGAATAATATCGTACCTATAGAAGTAAAATAATAAAAAAATGTAGAATTTAAGATCCCCGGATTTTTAATTCATTATCCGTACTATTTATGCGATTCAGTGTACAGCCTTAGTCGGTGTAAGAAGCACTCCCTTCTCGGCTGTGCAATTGCCCGCAGTTTCGCACCCAATGGTTAGTTAAAACCCTGGAGGGAACAAGCGTAGCACTCGCACACACCTTTCGGGATTTGTAGTTAACTCCAATAAGCAATGCATGAGTACTGCTATCGAGCTAGCTGCTGTGACACCGGATGGATTCATAGCGATAATAAACAAGAGAAAATTATTTTAAAAGTGGTAGATTACCCCTGAGCCATCCAGCTGGCTCGTTTTTTAACATGAAGAAATTCAGCATTTTGAAGGTAATGCCTACAGTCTAAATAAGAATTGAATAAAGAAATTTATTTGTACAAAACATTTGGAGAAGTGGGGAAAGATTAACAGACTTACTGCCAAGCGAAATCGAATAATTTTGATTGAATAATTTATGACATGATAGAGTGATTGGAAAAGCCATGGTTTGTTAGGTAGGAGAAAGAAGGAATTATGCCAAAAACTCATAGCTGAAGTTTTAAAGGAAAAATAAATTTATACACAAAAAATGGGGGAGAGGGTGAAACATCACTAAAATAGTATTAATTTTACTAGAAACTAGTTTTAATTAAGTCACCACTCTGTTAATTAATTTTAAATGACTTTGTCTGTGTACTGATGCTGAGCTTCGCAATCCGCTCATGCCTCCTAGGGTGTAGGGGTGTTTGAAGCTCTTAGGTTAAAACAGTTTGTCTGTCCTTTAAGGCTGATAACGTAAACACCTTAGGGGAAGTGCCCGTACTACGTGACCCATTTATTACTATTTTTGACACCCTCCCTCCCTTTGCGGGCCACCCGTAGTACTACATGCCAAGAACCTCACATCCCATCTAGTTTTCACGTAGCAATTCGTAAATACGGTTTTCAATTATTTTTTTGCAAACAGAAAATTTAAAAAATTAATTCGTCTTAATTTGTCTAATTTCAATAATTAATTTGGCTTAATTTTGTCGTATTGACTAGAGGAAATTGACTACGAGACGAAACCCTAAGCTTCATAAACTACCCTCCCCTACTTCCAACACAGGAATACTAAAGTGTCCGAGCTCGCACCCCATCTCGACCGTGTATTTCTATAACTTGTAATTTTCTTAGTTTTGTCTTGTCATGAGAATAACAGTTATAATTATGTAGTCACATCTAGAATAAGAGAATTTAAGTATAAAAGTGTTTAAAATTCTTAGGTTTTTAAACTCTTTTTTTTTGTTATTAACACATATGTTTCATACAAAATTTAAATCATCATTACATTTTCTTAAAAGGTGTTTCACAAAGAGCTCCCTAGTTTTAAAAAATTATATCAAATAGACAAAACAAGATAAAAATATCCCGTAATCTGTAATGACTTATTTTAGACCCCAAAGAAATTCTTAACACAACACTTTTTAAATCGGTCGATCAAAAAAATTAATATATGGCAGCACAAGATTTTGTGAAATGAAAGAAAAGCAGTCCTTGAAATCCTTATCATACCTTGTAGGGAAATAAAATTTACGGAATAAACGATTTCTGAATCGAATGAGAATCAAATACTTTGTAATCTAATTGATCGTTGATTTAAAAATAGGGATTTCAAGGATTGCTTTTCCTTCATTTCACAAAATTTTATGCAGCCAAAATTTTTTTAACTATCAATTTTCAAAAATTAGTGTGAAAAAATTTTAAACACCTGTCAAAGTTTTGCGTTGAGACAAAATGCGATTTAAAGCATTGTAATTATCTGAAAAAAATTACCGTAAAGAAAAACAAAACAATGTAGAAAAATCCATAAAAATTCTCAAAATACTATTACACATCCTTTAATTTTGTCCGATTTTTGGACCTCACGCCATAAAACCCCAACCAACATCCTTTAATAGTACTCTTTCCATGTATTGCCCAAAAATTATTGACATGACAGAATCCACAATCTTACGATTGCCAGTTAGAAGATTCCGGCTCATTACTCTACCAACTGAGATACAGTTTTAACGATAAAATAAGAAACAAAAAAAGTTTCGCCAAATAGCTAATAAGTTGCCAAATTTGGTTGAACATGCATTAAAAAAGAGACTGATCGAATAAATCTTTCGCTGCGAAAAGATAATTTCCTGAAAAGTTACAGTTAAAATTTCTTTTTGCAAGTACGATTTCTATTTTTTTGGTGTAAAAAATTACGGAATTGAACAATTGTGTCTCTTCCTGCACAAATATGTGCAAGTTTTATTGCTGATTTTCACCCCGGGGTTTCACCCCTTAAAACTCATTTGCGACCCCCCTTTCTATACCAATTCTTGTTCGTCTTGATGAGTACTATCATCCCTGACAGTTTGTTGCACCATTTCAGATACACCCTGTATTATTTTACTCTATCTGTTAAACTTCTGAAATTATAAAAACTTTATCTTCTACAGATAAAAATATTTTTTCCCTAAACGAATCAAAATTTAGTGTTTAGAGAATTTGTTGACTTGAAATATTTTAATGAATAATTTTGAATTTTTTAAGATTTACAGTATTACATAAAAATCCTGCATCTTAAAAAATCCAAAAAGGTTCAAACAATACCATTTCGCGTCAAATATGTTTTTTTTTTCAGAATATTATCTATAGTTGATCAGCAGGACAAACCCGCAATCTTCCGATTGCAAGATTGTTTGTCACTCGTCCCACTGAGCTACCGTTTTAACTATAATATTAATAAGAAAAGAAATCGCGCCAAATCATTAATAAATCGCCAAATTTGATTTACTTACATTATATTGAGCCATAGACCAAACGAATATTTTGCTACCAGGAGATAAATTCGCCAATAGCATTTCAGTCGGTTTTGCTGGAACCGAGCGTTTTACCTCCACATTAATTGTCCCATTAGACCCCACAAGACATGTCCCATTAGCCCCCATAGTATGATAATTTACAATTATAGAAGTAATTATTTTCTAGTACAGTTCTGTATTTTTTCATTTATATTTTCTTGTTCTCCAGTATTTGTACAATCTAAAAGTGTCATCAAATAAGATTAAGATATTCTTAAAAAATTATGAAGTTCAATCAATTACAAAACTAAATTTTTGCTATTGGATGTTGAAAACAAGTTTGTATTTTTCCTGTGCAGAAAAAATTTGTTATGACAGATATTCCATTTTGAAAATGTGTGCTAGACCTGTTACCAATAAGTGATGTAAAAATTTTTTCTGAAATATTTATATTATGGAAAAAAATTCATTTGTCCCATTAGCCCTGCGTCCCATTAGCCCCCACTTTCCCCTATACTTTCATTCTCTATTCTTATTCAGACAGTCAATTATCCTCAATCAAATGTCTTCAAAAATTAAGTAACCCCTCAATTTCATTTTACATGATTATCATTATTGATATAACACTTCATAAAATTACTTAACTTAGGAAATCAGATAATTACAGTCTTCCCAGTAATTACTTAAAAAAATAAAAGTTAGCACACATTAATTTCAAATAATAAAAAAAAATGTCACTCATCTGAAAAAGGTCCATCATCGTGTTCCAAGTCGTTGTTGTTGTCATAATCCAAGTCGTCGGATAGAGTTCCACCTCCACCTTTAAAACACCACAGTTCAGTTTGAAAGTCCAACCTAGGGTTCTCCTTGGTGTCCGCCTTCATTTCAGGCTCGCAGTCTTCTTTCTCAGGGGCCTGGCCTTCTTCGACTTCGGAGCCACAGTCTTCAGTGCACTTGGTCGATTTCTTCTGACGGCCACCACTTCTCATAGAAGTTGCAGGGGCTTTCTTCTCCGCTTCTCGACACTTCTCTTTAGGAGCTTCATCCATCTCCTCTTCCGAGCCAGGATCCTCGGCATACTTGAAAGCAGCAGCTTTGCCTCGTCGCTTGGCAGGGGTAACTTCAGCTTTAGACTTCGCAGGTCGCCTTCGACGCTTCTTAGCAGGCTTCCCTACTTCGGAACTGACATCATTCTTTTGAGCATCATCCTCAGATCCAGAGTCCTCAGTTTCCTCCATTTCTTCCGTAGATTCTTCATCCACGTCCTCTCCTTCCGAACCTTGATTTCCATTTACAGCTTCTCCAGCATAAGTTTCCTTCTCTCTGGAAACTTCGTTTCCCGTCTCTACCTCCAGAGACTCTTCTGCAACGTCAATTCCATTCTCGTCAGGAACTTCGTTTTCTCTTTTTTCATCCAAGCGCTCATCTTCGACTACCTTCTCTTCCGTAGCTCTATTTTCTTCTTCTACCTCCATTTCAATCTGATCCCACTGGATGAATTCAACGCCTAATATATCATCGTCATCTTTAGCTTCGGTTTCTTTTTCAGCCTCTTTCTCTTCAGAGTGAACTTCATCAGCGATAGCCTTGGTTTCTTCGTCATCTGTTTCCACTTCATTCAAAATTGCTCCAGATTTTTCCGTAAGAACCTCATCATCTGTCATCTCTATGAACTCTTTTCCATCTTCTTGCTCCAAAACTTCATCCTCTTTCCTGTCCTTCCTGAATTCCTTTCCATCTTGTTGCTCCAAAATTTCATCCTCTTTCCTCTCTTTCATGAACTCATCTTCTCCGTCTACTGTCTTTTCAAACCGTGAATTTTCCACATTTACAGAAATTCTGTCAAGATCTTTCCGTCCCGTCCAGACCTTTCGGTTTGTTCTGCAAGAGCGTCTTAACTTCGGACAATTCCTTCTCAAATGCCCTTCCTCTTGACACTCGAAGCATCTGAACGATCCCCTTCTCCGGTCGGCTTCCTGGGTCTTGTTTGCTGGTGGAAAGTTCTTATCTTGGAAGTAATAGGTATCTGGCTCCAAAGAACTTCTGTAAGATAGGTCTTCTTGAGGCACAATCCTATACTTCTCTAACAATTCCAACAGTCTCTCCTTCTTTCTTTTCTGCACTTCACACTCCAATCTCTCCAATTCCAACCATCTCTCCCTACTTTCTTCTTGCCACCTTCTTTCCTTGATTTCATCTAGCCACCTTCTTTCTTCGATTTCTTCTTTTCTCCTTCTTTCCTTAATTTCATCTTGCCACCTTCTTTCTTCGATTTCCTCTTTTCTCTTTCTTTCTTCCTCTTCTGCATCTTCTTTTCTCTTTCTTTCCTCCTCTTCTGCATCTTTTCTTTTCATTTCTTCCTCTTCTGCATCTTCCTTTCTCCTTCTTTCTTCCCTTCCCTCCCTCTCTTCGATGATAACTCTTAAAATTTCTTTTGCGTCTTCCTCATCGAAAAGACTACTCTCCAACATTAATCTTCCCAACTCTGGGATCCCCAACTCTACCCCAGGATTTCCTCCATATTCTACAGCTAAATTCCTCACATCCTCTATCCTATTCCCTAGTAGCCAAGCAAACACCATTCTGCAGACCCTCGAATAATTCAGTAAAATAAAAACGCACCCCCAAAAAAAAACTCAACCACCAAAACAACAGCAAACTCCCTCAAGAGAAAAAAAACAAAATTTAATGTTAACATTTTCATGAGAAACCCATACTTTCCGTTCTACAAATAAAAAACCAAAAAATGAGGTGGAATTTTAGGGTTTTTTCGAATTTTCACCAAAATGCCATTCGAAGTTTTGTATGCTAAGTTCAGATTCGAATTAAGTACCCTTGAAAAAATATAAAACTGTTGAGAAAAAACTACTGTATTTTATCCCTGAAACTCCCCTTTTTGGACACACAGTTACTGCACTATGTAATGATTTTTGGACTTGTGAGAAATCAAGACTGAATGTTGATACTCTAGCTGCAGCATTACCGTAGAATTCAATACGAAGGATACTTCTTGTTTCAAAATTTCCAATATATTATTAGAAAATGATATATATTGACAAAAAATATTCATTAAATGGAAAAATACTCGTTTAATTAAAAGATATGTGTAAGCATAATTAGTGTAATAATTTAATGAGAAAATAAACTTGTTGTTAGAATAAGGTTTTTATGTATGACTGAAGTTCTACATTTAAAATCAAAAGTAACACTATAATTCAAAATTTATTCTACAATTTCATGTCTAAACTGCTTTCCGTAAGCATAATGTTCTACTAGGCTTTGGACATTTGCCCTAAACTGAGTTTCTGTTAATCCGGAATTTTTTTTATATGAGGTAACAGTCTTTGGTGGCCAACACTTTCTCCTTTACATCTAATTTTTTTTGCCTCAAGTTCCAATATTTTGCTGTTGTATTTAGCGTTTATATTGGGTCTTATTTTTTTCTTGACTCTTCCCCAGAATTCAAAAAATTATTCGGCTGCCGAACTGGAGTGGTCCTGGTCATCCTGATGGTAGAGTCGTCCTTCTCCCTATCAAGGAAGATACGCATATTCAAGCATAATTTAAAACGAAATAAAAAATAAGTTTTGTAGAAGCTCCATTCAATGTCTCACCCAGAGGTCTCTTCATTATTTTATTTCACTCCTTCTCACAGTCATAAATAAATTAGAATATTTAGTAGTTTAAAAAGTTCTCGGCCCGACTATGAAAATGATAACTAATGGTTTCAAAAACTGTTTATTTTTCAACATTGACTCCTTTTAGGCTGCCTCACATCTTGGAATGACAGTCCTTTCTTACTTTAACACTCTTATGGGGTGTTCTAGAAATTCATAAAAAACCTATTTATCTCACAGTTAATTCTTAATTCGAAGTAAAATGGTGACCAGAGGGGGAAATTATCACTTTGGGAGATAGAAGGAGGTGTGAAGATATCAAATCCGTGTATTGTAATGCTTACGCCATGAATTAGCCAGCCGATAGAACCCCTTGGTGCCAATAAATTGAATTCCTGACAACAGGCCTGCTTACCAGGTTCTAAGAGATATCTATTTGTGCCTATAGACGTGAAAAATTGCGTTTATTTTGTGTAACTCGCGTCAGAAATCGCCTTGAAATCTCCCTGTCAATGCTTTATTGAGCCGCAGTTTATACTCGCGGCCCCCAACTTGTGCAAAGTGTGTTTTCACTTGCAATTTCTTGTGCAAAAAATCCTAGACTAGACTATTAGAAATGTCCTCCACCTTCCTTTGTCAAGCTTCAAAAATCAGAGGGGGCACTTTTCGATGATTTCCGGTATGATGGCTGTTTTTTGGGGCCGTTCAAATATTACGTAAGCACCTAAGGGGGGAAGGGGGATTTGCTCTTTGCTTATTTTTGCTGACAAGGGGGGAGGGGGGATATGAGTGATGCTTACGTAAGATGGTGCATTTTCGAAAATCTCTTGTTTCCTGCATAAATAATTTCAAAATTCAACCAAAAATAAATGTAACAAAAAATTGAATTGGGAAATCTGACGTAAGCACTTTTTTCTGGAGATGGACCACCCTAACATTTTGAAATTGTAACCCCGAAAAGTAGAATTTCGACTCATTTTTGAACCCTTAGGGTTACACCCAAAAAGGTCAACTCCTTGTACAGTCGGAGTAAAAAAAAATCGTTACAAAAGTTAAGCAACGGGATTGCAGGATTTGAAATTTCAATAATTCGCTGAATATAGGAAAAAATTGGCGAGAACAATTCCTATATCTAATTTAAGGAAACATATTTGGCTGGTTATCCATGATTTGGCGCAGTTTTTTTTTCAAATAAAAATGCTTTAAAATAGTAGTATGGTGGTTAGAGTAGAGTCTTAGTAATCGGAAGTTCGCGGGTTCAATCCTCAATGCGGATCATTCTCAAAGTCATTACGATTAATGTTGAAATTTTTTTACGGATGATCCAATCTCTGTGGAGGAGTATTCTTACCTGATTTTTTATTCAAAGCACTCAATCGTATTTCTCAGCAGCCGTTAAAGTTTCTTCCTAAATCTTAAAACAATTATTTATAAAATTTACTTGGAACTCTGGATCTTCCACTATGATCATTAAAAAATCCAACTCCGATAAGTAAGTAATTTTTAAAAGGTATTTTTAACTTCACACTAGAAAAAATATTTTATTTAAAGAAATTTTTTAATCAGAGAAATTTCTTAAGAATTTTTTTACCAAGCTTATTCAGGCGAATACAAGTTTAAACATAATTCTTAGTAGTATTTCAGAAAATAATTCTATTTTAACTATTTTAAAGTTATTTTAAATAGATAATAATTTTAAATTCTTTTAAATCGTGGGGTAATGGAATTTTAATTGTATGAGTTAATAATGTGAACTCTACGGATTTAGTAAAAGTTAGAAGTAGTAGTTTTGTTACGAAATTAAAAAATAATTTGCTTTGGAGACTATTGAAATTGTACTAAGCAGTCTCGGGGGTGGGGAACAAACTATATTTCTAATATACAGATATTTGGGTGAGTTGCATAAGCGTACCCAGGGTTCTGCTCAGGGCGAAGCAAGCAGAGTCGATCTTTCTCGTGCTTGTGGAGAACCATTTTAAAACCCGGGATGATGGGCCAGAGTTTTGCTTCGAGATGGGATTTGGACTTTTTGTGAAAATAATGCAAAAGTTTTTAAGATAATATACTTAGCCCCAAACAAAGGGGGTCTGGGGTCCATCTCCGAAATTTTTAGTAATTTGACCCTAAAGAGTAGTTTTGTGAATTGTTCTGGGACATTGGGGACTATTTAGGTAACACCCCGGATCGGTCACTCGTATAATCTTCAGAATTTTCAAGGGAAAATGCCTATAAAAATAAATAGACATAAGAATTCTACAGAGGGTTCAACTCCCTAACCGCCTCCTAGATACTGCCCTGGGAGATCTCTTATTTTTGATTTTTAATCCTCTTTGACATAGGTGAACCCAAGTGATCCCAGTTTTCATAATTTAAATTTTTGAAAATTAATTACTTAAGACTAAAGTTTAAGTAATTTACTCTCATGATTTAGAGGGTAGCTACCCCTCCCTGTACCCCCTGGAGTTGAGGGACAGTTCCATAGACTTATGAGAACTAGAAAGGAGGACACCAATTTCCCCCCTCTATAATAACAATTTCCCCCCTCTCTCAATTCATTCTCTCTTACCTCCCCTCTTCCCGAATTCCAGTTAAAATGTTCCGGCTTCTAAAATTCCTAAAAAGCATTACACAAACACATGCGAGTTCAATCCAATGTAGCTAAAGCTTCATTGTTCACAGCAGTGGTAAACCATCCCTCATTTATGATACATGATCATGATTGAACAGCACTACAGATTGATCAAGCCGATGACAGGGTAGGTTTATTGCTTTACCTCTTAAAGAAAGTTTTGTTTAAAGATTGGTGAGAGATTTACGGCCATATTCACCGGTAACCTGACCGGCGGTCAGGTCAGGAAACCATGGTTACAGCCTCTGATTGGTGGAATCATAATTCAATATTTTCCTTCCACCAATCAGAGGCTGTAACCATGGTTTCCTGACCTGACCGCCGGTCAGGTTACCGGTGAATATGGCCGTTAATAAAGAGCGAAAGATTTAATAATATTTTTAGTTACTTACTAGGTCACCACTAAATTATTAAAAATTATTTTAATGATTCCAGTCTATATCTCACGACCGACTTCCTCGTCCTGGGCTCAAGCTGCATCCAGATGCAGTAACCATTTGTACTCGGGGCGGAAGAGGCATTAGGACACTTCCATGTTGTATACATGGTTGGAGCAGGCGCGGATCCAAGGGGGGCATTTTTCTATATAAGATCCCCTTGTGTTACCATTAGAGGTATGGGGGCACTTTTCAACACTATTACCTTTACTTTTTTATCCAATATGTCAAAATATTGGGGATTTCCTAAAAATAATCACTGAAGATCCCCTTGTGGTACTAAAAGGGAGTATGGGGGTCCTACCCCAGAACAACATTTTGAAATTAGACCTGTAAAAAGTAGGGTTTTTACTCATTTTAAAAAACTTTTTGGGTTCCCAAGGGGGGTCATATTCCAGAGTGCCATTCCCTTGAATCCGCACGGGGTGGAGTCACTGGAGGGAAATAAGCTCCCCCCAGAAAATTCCCGATCCCGAAGGTTTCCAGTGTGCCCCCAGATTTCACACTCTGTACTTAGTATCCCTCCATGGTTGTATACCAAAACTAGATTTAAGTATAACAGTGTCCTTCACGACAAATTGTTTTTTGATGGAAGGAAATAAGGAGTTATGATATTCTACTTGAAATTAAATCTATTTCGAAGCTAAATTAAAATATATTTGCTTCATTTTATTTTTCTTTATTATAAGGTGTTCATCAGAATCGTTTACTCCGCAATTGTATATGTATACAATTGCGGGGTAGCAGTGTGGATATATGTTTAACGATACTTACTCACTGTAAAAAAATTTTTTCCAACAGACATGTTGAATTTTCTGGGGGAATTTTTTAAAATTTATTTATAACAACGAATTGAGAAAAATTGGGATCGAATTGGATGAAAAATAAAGAATATTTCTAAAAACTTCTACTAAATGAATCCAAACATCAAACATTAAAAAACAACAAAGCTAAAACAAGAATGGCTTTTGCAAATACATTTTTATTAAGTTTAAAAAAAATACAAAAATAAAAGATTCCCTAATGTCAAAAATAAAAAACATTTGTTGGACGATTGTAAAAAAAGGTTATCCCAATAGAAAATAAGATTAAAAAAAAGCTTTTAAATATCCAATAAAAACTAAATATAATTTATAATCACTTAAAATAACTTCTAACTCTTAAAAATTATAAAACCAGCACAAGAAGTTGCAGATAACGTTCAAATTCGACTTAAATCATACAACAACAGCGCTCTAACCGTTACGCTACAGCAGTGGTTCCCAACAGGTGGTCCGCGGACCACTGGTGGTCCGTGAGGCCTTCAGAGGTGGTCCGTGAGAAGATTTTTAAACTTATCCAAAAAATGTGTGGAAATTTAAAAAAAAGTTTTCCTATCACACATTCCAGGAAATAGTAAAAACACCATAAATGCAAAAACGTAAGTAAAAAAAAATCTTACGTCTCATTAGTAAAAAATTCTAAATTATCTTTCTCTCATATGAATCATCTGTTCAGATGAAGAAAGTTACATGGTCTCTCCTATGAGATAAATTTAAGTTTTCATTTGTAAGGTATATTGCTGAAAAATTTTTTTCTTATTAAATTTTCATGGGCGTCATTTTGGTGGGGCAGGGGGAGGAGCCTCCACCCTCAAGGTTTCCACTGTTATGTGAAAAATAGCTGCATGTCCCTTGAAAATTCTGTAACTTCCTCAAGGAGCTTTGGGCAACCCAAAAAGTCTCGAAAGGAGTTAAAACACTACATTTGAAATTTCAAAAACTTTTCTGGGGGAGGACCCCCAGCCCCCTCTATAATTTTGACCTCTGTTAAACAGTGTTTTTCCCTTGAAAATTCTGCCCCGTACAAGAAGTTTTTCCTTTTTAGTGCTCCCCAATGAGTTTGAAAAAGAGATAAAACGCTAGTTTAAAGTGGTAATTTCAAAAATTTTTCTGGGGGAGTACCCACTTAAAAAGGAAGTTGAGGCACCCTCCGCCCCCCCCCCCAAAAAGCAGTTACAGCGTGAACCCAAAAACTGAAATGACGCCCCTGTAAATTTCCTAATTTAGTTTTATGGAATTAAATAAACAATCGTAATTAATAATGGACTTAAATGGACGTAATTAATAATGGATTTTATTTGTTGAATTTCGTAAGAGCTTGATAAAAATGGTTATAAATGTCTTTTTATAAAAGGTATATTTTTAAATAATTAGATATAAATTTAATGTAATGTTAATTTTTCTTTCAAGTTTAATAGATTATTTGATTTTCTAAGTTCCATTTAGAAACATTGCAAGACTTGGTTTCCCTTACTTCAGAAAATAGTCAAAATTTTAGACCATCTATAAGGAATGAATGTACTGAAAAAAAGTTACAATTTTGAAGTTACAGTTAGGGATAGAGATGGTCCGCAGGGGTTCAAATTTAAGTGAAGTGGTCCACAGACATATTTGAGTTGGGAACCACTGCGCTACAGGGATCCACATTGAGAGACGCAAATATTACTAACTAAAGGATTGGCTTAGTTTTGTGGGTTATTGTAATTTTAACAAGTGGCAAACCTTTGGCAATCGGGACTTAGTGGAGTACCCAATGTCGAAAAAAAGGGGCTTCGTAAAAAGTTCTTGTTAATTGTGTACACTAATGTTTTTTGGATTACTTATAGTATAAGGAGCATAAAAAAGTTTGGTACCAATTTTTCAATCAACTTTTAAGACTAATTAAGCTAATTACAAGATCAAGTAATAACTTTTAAAAGATGATGGATTTTTTAACATAATGAGCTTATTTATTACCTTAGAAATATGAAATTTTTAATATAGACGAAATACTGAGTAGATACTCTAAATATCTTTTCAATTTTTGAAAAAAAATAATTAGAATTTTAATTAATTAAAAAATATTAATTTTTTCAAAATTTCAAAATTTTTACTTTGCAGTCGAAATTTTTGTACTTTTTTGTAATTTTCCAACTTATTACTTCTTCAGTTAACTTTTTGATGGATTGAAGATTTTAATTCGTGGTTAATTAATGAGATTTAATTAAAAATACCAAAGCACTTAAACTTACTGATTAAAATGTATTTCTGGCAAGAAAATAAATACGAATACGAAGTATATCTCGAATTATAGTTACTCAGGTAAATGTAAAACTTTTTATAATTACCTTTAAAATAATTTCTTTTCTTAATGAACTTTTAAAGGAATTTCTTAAAATATCCCGAGGTCTTCAAAGTCAAGAGTGTTTTCTAACTCACTTTTGCCAAGGTCCACCATTCCGTCAAGTTTTATTTGTTATAACTAGGGGGCTCTGCCCCCTGCTCGCTATCGCTCACCAACCCCCGGAACTGCTTCGCAGTTCTTTGAAGATCGCTTCGCGATCTTAGCGAGCTGAGCTCGCTTGTTTCATCTCAACTATCCAGTACAACTTGGAACTTGTCTGCTTATAGTCTGTTTATTTAGAATAGGCACCTTAAACAGGATCAAAAACGCTCAACA